>JAMAKR010000022.1:0-87724 GCA_023628425.1 Chaetomiaceae sp. PYS4301M
GAGAAACAAAAAGAAAAGCATGCCCTTCGTCCAACGCCTGTAATGTAGCCATAAAACAAATGCTCCCATCCAAAAACTATAGTTAAGCTAGTAGGCTTAGCTTAGTTCTTAGGGGTATAGCTAGACTGAAAGCTCTCCTAGAGGGCCTATTGTAAGGCCGTAGAAAGGAACCTTAGAACCTAGGATTTTGCTTTATCTAGGATAGTAGCTAAGACCTAGGGCCTAAGCCTATAGACCCTAGAGGCCTAGAGGGGCTAGTAAGCCGAAGGGTATAGCGATAAAGCTAGCGAAGGCCTAGAATTGGAGCCTATATGTCGTAGTCGGGGCTTACAAATCAACACGTATTAGGTGCTTAGAAACAGAGGCCTAGCCCCCCTTAGACCTCTACCTCAACAAGAGGCTTGTAGATTTTGAAGGCTAGTTGAAGGAGGAGATACTATAAATAGGGGAAGGCCTAGAGGCTAAGAAGACTATAGTAGGGTAGGTGATTAAGGAGGCCTACGACAAAGTCTACTATAGGTTTCGAAGGAGAAGTAGAGGTCTAGGGCTATAGCTTTGGTTGGGGCTATATGAGCCTATAGCTACTAAAGTAGCCGCTACTATAGTCGCTAGGTAGGCTAGATAAAGGTAGAAAATAGGGGAGAGGGGGGGAAAGAAGCTAAGTACCGATGAGGTTCTAGAACTAGCCTAATAGGCCTAGTAGGAGCACTAGAGAACTAGTGTCAGGGGTCACTGCATAAAGGTCAAGGAAGATGGCGCTCAACGCCAAAGGTTCTTTATTGATGACGTCTCAGCTTGCAGCTCCCTAGATGCTAGAGCATTACAAAGTTGATCGCTAAGGAGGAAAGTCTCCTCTATAGATCGGGGGGACCTCGTCCTCCTTTTAAATACTTCCTATATCCGATACTTGATATTCCCGTCTTATCTCTACACTTTCCTCTAACCTTGTTCCTAGTTCTAACAATTCATCACCCTCCTAAAAAGATCTCTCTTTAGATCTATAGTTATAGTATAAACTAGTATTAACTAGTTAGTTAGAATGTTGGTAGTAGCTAGGTTGCTACAACGATAGTTAGTTTAGTAAGATAAAAGAGAAGGTTCTTTACAATTCTATATATATATAGGTTTATAATTGCCGTTAAAGCTATAATAGACCTTTATTTATCTAGGCTCCTAATCGCTATTAATTCTTTATTTTATCTTCTAACCTTCGTCTTTAAAATATTATCGACTTAGCTCCTATCAACTTTTTACCTTTATCCTTTAAACTTCCTTACTTTTTACTATCGATATATCAATGATATTATACTAATCTTCTTATATCCTATCAAAGAAACTCTCACCTAACTTCAGTACCTTTAAATAATTGAAGATAAACTTAATCCTAATACTATTAATCTACCCCCTCTAAACTATATCTTTGATATAGCTACTATATTATATTATAGTTGCTACAACAAGGTTAAAAAGCCTTGTTTCTTAGTAAGTTTTAGATAATATAGTTTTAAGGCTAATTTACTAATAACTTTAGATATCTACTAGTATAATTAGTAATAAATATAATATACTTATACTTATAGATATAGTTTAAAAGCTTCATAGTTATAATATAGAGGATATTAATAGTGATTTTATCTAGACTATTTTAGAGGAGTTTTATAAGATAATTGTAGCTACTTTTAGCGTTACTTTAGCTACCTTTACTAATAAAGATATTATATTATGTTCGCTACCTTTATAATACTAATCTAATATAATTATAATAAAGAAGTAAATTAGATCTTACTTTCTATCTAAGAGGTAGTATTTAGCAACTTTAGTTTAACTTTTTAAACATTTAAATTAGATATTATACTCTAGAAGACTAAGACTCTTTCTAGACTCAAGTCAAATAATAAAGGTTTTATTTTATCTTATAGAATATTACAAAGGCTTACTTCTTATCGAAGATAAGACTTAAGCTAGCTCTAGATATAACACTTATAGGTAGAAGCTAGGGCGATTTAGACTCGTTTCTAGATAAACTCTACACTAAGTTAGTAATAGTTATAACCTCCTTAATATAAGATTTATCTAGGCTTATTTAAAGGGTATTTTTATATTTCTTATAATACCCTTCACTATACTTTTATAAGGGAATCTAGTATTTTAATATATAAATAAATAGAGAGATATTATTACCATCTTCAATATCGTTTTTATTGTATTAACTCCTTAAAAACCTTAATCCTTTATTATCTTTTCACCTTATCTTCCTATTCCTTCTAAAACTTCTAAATAATATCTTAATTATATTACATATCTTCCTTTGTAACTTATTAGTTAAACTCTAAAGCCTACCTCTTCTACTTTATAAGGAAAAATAAATCTCTATTAACTTTCCTTTTCTCTTTTACTTCTTTAACTTCCTATTCCTTATTATCCTCTGCTTCTAATATTAATATCGCTTTATCTTCCTCCTAAGATCTACTATACTATAGTTCTAATAAACTCACTAGGAATATATTATAAAGTTAGGAGTATTATTTAGATAATACTATATAATAAGCTAATAATCTATCGTTAAAATTCGAAATAGTCTAGTAAACTTAAAGGTAAACTTCTTACTATATTTAAGTTTTAGGTTTTAACTAGAAAGGAGTACTAACTTCTCTTAAAGGTCTTTTTAATATACTTCTTATTATAGTATCGTTTATAATTTGCAACTACATTAATCTAATATTATCTTAACTTCTATTAGATTTCCTCTAGCTTCTAGATTCTTTCTACTATGTTAGGGTATTAGTCCCTTTTAAAAGTATTATCTCTAATATACCTTGAAAGTATAGGGCTATAATCTATTAGAGCTTAGAATGGTAGGGGTTAGGTTATTATATTAATAGTATTGTTATATATAAATTTAGCTTCTAGAAGGATATTTGCCTAAATTATAGGGTTTTTATTTGTAAAATATCGAAGGTATTAGCGTTTAGTTTATATATTTACTTTAGCTATTGGTTTAGGAATAAAATACCATTAAAAGTCTTCTAGAAATATAGTTAAGGTAGTATAAATCACTCCAAAATTGTAAAGTGAAAATTAAACCTCTATAGCTAATATAACTATTTAATATACTATATTTTAACGTAATTTCTTTATAAATAAGTTCTAAAAGTTCTTAACTTATAATTTTAGTAGTAATAGGAAAGAATCGACTTATTTTTATATACCAATCAACAACAACAACTAGGACTATATCCTTTTCTTTGCTATTATTTGGTGTAATAGTAGAAAATCTTTAATAAAGTCTACACTAATTTCTTCCTAGGGTTAGCTAGGGATTAGTAGCGATTTGAGTATACTATACTAATAGTAATAGTATAGTTTACTAGTTTAATTGGTATAATAGGTCTTGCAATAGTCTTTAATATTTTTATCAAGGCTTTCCTAGTAGAACTTCCAAATAATTAGTTCGAAGCTTTTCCCTAGGCTAAAATATCCTACTATTAGATTATTATAAACGAGGTGAAGAGTCTCTACTCGTATAGCTAGCTCTATAGAGATAAAAAGTCTCTACTAGTATAGGTGTTTACCTTTATAACTATATAACTATTCTATACTTTTAGTAGTATTTTACTAGTATATTGCTAGTCGATATTTAACTTTAGAGGTAAAATCGTCTTTACTTTATAATCTAACGATATTTTCCTATAATAGTTTTAAGATAGTAGAGGTATAGAGTTTTTTATTCTTAGCTATTTATCTAGCTTCTTTTCTAAATACTACTAAGGATATATTTAGTAATTCCTTTAAGAATTCACTTTCCTCTATATAAATCGTTACAACTTTAATAGTAATTTTAGGTCTATAATATTTCCATCTTATCTTTATCTTAGCTACTTATTTTATTCTAGATAGTAGGTATCTATTCTAGATTATTAGAAGGTATTGAATCTTAGTAGTCGGGCCTTCTCGATAGTCTATTAGCTAGGTTTCGCTTCCTAAGCTGATACTTAGTAATAAGAACGAACCCTACTAGGTATATATACTATCTAGCTTTCTATTAAGATAGGTCTACTTTATAAACCCTTAGAGGTTATTATAGTTTAAAAAGATCATAATTTTATAGTAACCACGTTTAAGATAGTACTTCTAGTATTTGAAGGATTCTATAATTACTATTATTTCTTTATCTAGTATTCTATAGCCTTTTATAGGCCTTAAAAATTTACTTAACTAGAATACAATAGAGTACATTTTCCTATCTTTAGCCTCTTAAGAGAGGACTACTTTTATTGTAAACTTTAATATATGTATTTTAATAATAATAGGTTTAGTAGGATTAAAGTAGATTAAAATAGGAGTTTAAATAAATATATTCTTTAGTTAGTAGAAAGCTGCTTATTCGTTAAAGGTAAATTAGACCTCCCTTAGTTTTTAGCGTTTCTCTATTCTAGTTAAAAGACTAGTTAATAGTTAGGCAATATATAAAGTTCTAAAGCTCTAGCTATTCTACTATAGTTTAAACTTGTATTAATTATATAGTAAGTCTTTATTAATTTATTATATAACTAAGAAAACTAACTTAATCTTAGTAAAATTTATACTTACTAGGTTTATAGTATAACTATACCAACTAGAGTCTTTCAAGGACTTTTTAAATGTATTTTATATATAATTTGTAGTTAGGGGAAAAGATCAAAATCTTATTAAGGTATATAATATAAAATTTATCTAAATATCCTCCCAACACCTGATATATATAGCTCTAAAATTTTATAGGGGTATTGGTCAAGCTAAAATATATAACCAGGTATTTAAATAAGCTATAACAAGTTTGAAATACTATCTTCTCCTTATCGCCTTTATAAATTCGAATATAATAGTAGATATCTTTAATAATTTTAAAAATATTTTATATCTAAAGCTCTATTAAGAATCTCTAAAATAAAGGGTAATAGGTATCGATTCTTTGCTATGATCTTATTAAATCCTTGGTAATTAATATATAATTGAAGGGTTCTATCTTTCTTTAGAATAAATAAAATAAAACTAGCTATAAAACTCTATAAAGGTTTAATATACCCTTTTACTAGGTTTTTAGTAATATATTCCTTGGGAATTAATAGTTTATAATAGAATAAAGGATACATAGAACTAATAGGTAATATAGTATTTAGATATAACGTGCTTTATAAGCGAGTGAAACATATAAGTGAGTGAAACACTCTCCACCACTACACATCTCTTATACATTTAACCTTAAATTTCTCTACAACAAACTATAGCTTTGCTTCCCAACGAAAGTAGGATTATTCTTGCACTTAAGGCTCTCAAAAACGATAATACCCTTAGTCTTCGAGCTGTAGCGAAGACCTATAGCGTTAGCGCTACAACCCTGATGCGACGACGCGACGGCAAGCCTACACAACGCGATTCTGTAGTCAATTCAAAGAAGCTTATCCAAACAGAAGAGGAGGCCATTGTTCGATATATCCTTGAGATAGATACACGATCGTTTCCACCAAGACTATGTGGTGTGGAAGATATAGCCAACCAACTACTACACGTATACGACGCACCCCCTATCGGCAAGCTCTGGGTATACAACTTCATTAAGCGCCAGCTAGAGCTGTAGACGCGTTATACGCGTAGATACAACTACTAGAGGGCTAAGTGCGAGGATCCAAAGGTCATTGGCGAGTGGTTTGCCCTTGTATAGAACGTTAAGGCTAAGTATAGTATCGTGGATAAAAAAATATCTACAACTTCGACGAGACTAGGTTTATAATAGGTATTATCTTTGTAGGTATAGTAGTTACAACCTTAGATAGCTATAGCAAGGTAAAGCTAGCCTAGCCTAGCAACTACAAGTAGGCAATAGTAATCTAGGGCATCAATACTATTGGCTAGGCTATCCCTTCATTTATTATCTTAGCTATAAAGTACTACCTTGCTAACTAGTATACTAAGTACAACCTTCTAACCAACTAGTATATTGTAACTACTAACAATAGCTAGATAACTAATATAGTAGGCCTAGATTAGATTAAATACTTCAACTTCTATATAATACTTTATATAAATGGTAAATACTAGCTATTGATCCTCGACAGCTATAAGAGCTATTATTCAACTAAATTCGAGCTTTATTACTAGTAGAACAATATTATTATACTCTATATACCTCTATATTCCTCCTACCTACTCTAGCTACTCGATGTTAGCTACTTTAGGCTCTTGAAGCAGGTGTATAGTCGCTAGGTTAAGGACTTAATATAGATATATATCAACTATATAAGTAAGCTTGAATTCCTTTATAGCTTCTATAAGGCCTTCTTCGTCTCGATAATAGAGAAGAATATCTAGGGTAGCTTTGTAGGGGCTAGCCTTATTCCATTCGATCTAGATAGGGTGATATCCAAGCTAGATATAAAGCTTCGTACACCAACGCCCTTGAACTTGCAGGCCAGCATACTATAACCTTGGGTCTTCCAAATACTATAGAACCTTCGAGAAGTGACCTTGTAGTCGACGCTCATTAAGACTCGTATTGCCAACCATCAAAATAGCTCCCTAACCTCGATGTTAGCTGCTATAGACTAGCTTGCTAAGGGTACGATGGCTGTGATGCACTAGGTGGCTCTCCTATAGTTAGAGAACGCTTCGCTCTATAAGGCCAACGAGGTACTAAGTAAGCGCTAGAGAGCTAAACGGACGTGTATATAGCTTAGAGGATCACTTATAGCATAGGGTGTATAGGAGTCACTAGGCCTAGGAGCTGTAAGTGGGGAAGGAGTATAGGAAATATAGCCAGAGGGTGGTGATATAGGGGGGGGTTGTACGAAGGTTCGGTGCTGTGGTGTGTGTGGCAAGCCTAGCTATAATGCCCGCACTTGCTAGGAGGCTGTAGAAGCATCTGATTTAGCTGCTTCTGATGTAATTGTCGTTGGTTCTTAGTGTTGTGTTGTTGTATTCGAAGATAACTTCTATAGGGTAGGTAGAGGTGTTTCACTCGCTTATATGTTTCACTCGCTTATAAAGCGCGTTAGTTTAATTTTATAATTAGTGTTCTTAAAGAAAGGTAAAATATTCGAATTATAAATATCAAATATATCTATAAATATAGAAAGTTTAGAATGTAATTTATTAGCTTTTCGAGTAGTCTTTACTCCTTCTTTCTCTTCTTTTTCTAGAAATAATTATTAGACTATATTAGAGCATATAATCAGTGTAAAAACTTGAATACCTCAATAGAAATCCTTTTCTGTTTTCTTTATATTTATAGATAAATTTTGCTTATTTAAGAGATGAACTACTAGAGATTAGCTACTGCGAGGAAGAGGAAGATATTAAAAGTATTTAGTCCTAGTATCTCTAATAAAATAGAAGGTTGATCTTAGTTTTAGTTGACTATATATAATATAATAGCAACAAGCTAATTATACAATACTATAAGAATTAGTTAAAGTAAGAGGTATTTAAAAGATTTTATATATATCTATAAAGGTATTATTGAACTATTAAATCTTAGGTACTTTTATATTAAGTTAAGGGAGATGATGTTTTTTTATAAAATTAATATCTACTAGGTTGACATTGCTCACTATTTCTAAGTTAATAGTAAAGAAGGGTTGGTATTAGATTATAAGGGTAGTATCTATTTATAGGTAGTATTTTACTAGCTCTTTATCTTTAAGTATACTAGTAGTATTAAGGTCTACTATAGGTATTACTGGTTTTTTAAATAGATCGAGGTTATTTAGTAGTATCCTCGATATTCTCTTCCTTAGAACCCCTATCCTTAGTATCGCGTTATTTAAACTTATACATTTTTAGGATATTGAAGGGAAATATAACCTTTCATTCCATAAGTATAATAAATATAAGTATCCTATTGCTTTAGGGTCTAGTTGTTATATAGTTATTAGGTTTTCGCCTTATCTATAGTAGTTATATTATATTATTGTATTTAATCTAGGAAGTATATTATTTATTTATTTATTGTTCCTACACCGATATGCTCTTGGGCGCGCCGGTCCCTCTACTGCTAGTTACAAAGGAAACCGTACCATGTAGACCGGGTGAAAACCTCTGTCTATCCCTTCGCTACCACCATAGTGAATCCATCATACTACTGAAGAAAGGAGGCCCTGTGCCGGCCTCCGGGCCTATTAGCCCTCTCCCACTGTTTCTAGCTCTAGTCTTCTAGCTAGGCCATACTACTAGGAAGTATATTCCTCCCTACTTACTACTACATTAGGTATTCTAACCTTAAATAAGGGCTAAATATATACTACTAATGTTTCCATTACTCTATAACAAGGAGGACTAAATTTATAAAGCTAACTATACTATTCCTTTGTAAGTCTTAGATTTGGAAGTAGTATAGTAGTAGTCTATATTAGTAATAATAGTTTTAGAAAGCTTAGTACAGAAGGTGAGTATATAAGACTCTTTATCTTATTATAGAAACTCTACCTCTAAGGAGTTAAAGTAGTAGTAAAACTCCTATAGGGACTACTTATCTTTTTAATACACCTAGTTAAGCTTCTTTATAGTATTGGAGATATTATTAGCGATATCTATAGTATAGGTCTTAGTCTATTCTTCGAAGGTGTTCTAATCGTTCTTATTCTCGATTTATTCTTCTTTTAATAGCTTAGCGCAATAGTTATACTATCGATTTTAAAGCGCTTTATCTATCTAGTCCAATATCTATAAAATCTTATTCTTATTATAATCTTATAGTATTTTAGGTGGTTAAATACTTAGTGGAGATCTTACAACTATTTATATTAACAACAATAGTTTATATTATTAGTAAATCGAATAATATTTTTAGCTTTAATAGTAGGGGTATAGTAATTATGATAACTTAAATTGCTTAACGACAAAAAAGAACGTTTATATTTCGATTGGAATTTAGTCTAGTCTAGTCCTGGTCTTATTAGCAATGCCTTTTCCTCCTTCTTCTTTTCCAACAACTTCTACAATTCTTAAATCTATTATTTAGTTTACTACAATAAGTCTCTAGGATTAGTAGCTACTAGTTCTAACAATATATATAAAGATGTTGGTGAGGTTAATAGACTAACTCGGAGGAGATTTACTAGAGATTCGCTTTACTTTTATAGACTTCCTACTCGACTATAAAGGAAGCTATCTTAGTTAACTAAAAGGAAGGATTAGCAGTTGTTAGAGGTCACTATATAAAGGTTAAGGAAGATAGCGCTCAATACTAAAGGTTCTTTATTGATAACGTCTTAGCTTGTAGCTCCCTAAATGCTAGAGCATTATAAAAGCTGATCCTTGAGGAGGAAAGTCTCCTCTGCGGGTTGGGAGGACCTCGTCCTCCTTTTGTATACTTCCCGTGTCCGATGCTTGACATTCTCGTCTCATCTCTGCGCTTTCCTCCAACCTTCTTCCTGGTTCTGACAACTAGCTACTAAGGGGCTAGCCCTAGGCGAATGGCCGACGAAGACCCTCTAAGCCTCCTTTTAACCAACAAAGCTCTAAGGAGGTACGAAGGCCTTATAAAGGCTCAGAGCTCCCCACCCTCCTAGGCCTATAGTAGGGATATTAGGCTATAGGAGTACCTCTTTCAACGCAAGGCTCTAGGGGCTAATACTCCCTACTACAAATGTAGAGAGGGTAGGGAGATAGTAGAGCACTTAGTAGTATAGTGCCCCAACCTACAACGTTCTAGAACCTACTAACCAATCTTAAAGCTATAATATAAGTAGTAAAGCGTATCTATCTTTTACTATCTTATAATTTAGTTACTAATAGTCTCTATATATCCTTAGTTTCCTATCCTTCTTTAATATAAAAAGGATTAGATACCCTACTAGAGATATTAATAGTCTTATATACCCTATCCTAAGGTTTGTCTTAAGATATCTCTTTAGTTTAGTATATTAGAGTTTATTTATATAATATACTTTAAAGAACTTTAACTAGGTACTATCCTTAAGGTTGATCTTATAATCCTAAGGTCTATATTCTAGCAACCCTTCTATATACTTAGTGTAGAATACTAGGTATCTCTAGTATTTATCTAAGATCTTCTCTATTTCGTTATCCTCCTTTATACCTTAGGAGTATATAAACTTGCCTCTAGCTATAACTTCAGCTATCTTAGTTCAAGTAACCTATTCTTAGAACTAGATTTTCCTATAATCGTTAACTAAGATAATAGCAACTTCCTATCTACTATATCTCTATATTCGTTGTATCTTGTAGTAACTACTACTTCTTCGTAAGTCTGTAGTATACTATCTAATACTATCTATCTCCTATACTAGATCCTATAGATATACTTACTTTAGAGTGCTGCCTTGTTGTAATCTATCGTCTATACTATCTATTATATTAGTTAAGTATAATCTAGTTGTACTTTAGAGCTATAGGTAGCTACCTCTCTTCTAACTAATATCTAGGTTATAGTCCTTGTACTATAGGCGACCTAAGATTGTATCTTTCTTGGTCTCTATATCTACAATATCGAATATAGCCTCTATAGTCTTTCCTTCGAATATAATGCTAAGTAGTTGTATCTTATATTATACTAGCTATATCTCAAATAGCCTACAAACTATATATAATTGTTTTTTAGTTTTCTATAGGATTTAGAGTTAGTTGACAAATTGTAGTAAAATAAAGTCAATCACAATCCTCTATCTACTAATATAAATACCTAGTATTATTTCTAGTATACTATAACCTATAGCTTGTTATCTAGCTAGTTATCTTATATAGTAGCTACTTCCTTATAGGCTATCGTTGTATTTCTATATTATATTGTTTTATTAGATTGTTCTATTAGATTAGTGTATCAAATTACTTTATCTAGTCTTCTTATTACTATACCTCTAGGTTGTACCTATTATACCCTTAGCCTCTATACCTCTTCTTCAACTATATCAATAGCCTCTTATAGGTCTACTAGAAGGTTGTTATAGGCCTTCTACTTTACCTAGTTCTTCTTATACTAGTAGGCCTATTTTTTCTATAGTAGGTTAGTATTACTCAAGCCCTTGAAAGGACTCTAAGCTATTTCCTAACATCTTTTGATACTATTGAAAGGTACCTTCTCTATTATCCTTAGTATCGTTGTTATTAGTATCTAGGAACTTCTTAAGCTATTCTTAGCTTACCTACGCCTATATAGAGTCTAAATTCGAATAGCTCTATCGCCTCTTTATAACTCTAGTTCCTTTGTTAGGTCCTTGAAGTAAATTCCTTTCACTATCCAGGTTTTACTAGTAATCCTACTTTGTTTTCTATATACTCGAGACACTCTATACTAGAGCAGTAGGTATATATCCTACTTCCTTCGTACTCTTCAGGCTATATACACTTAGGCTATATATATAGAGTCCTGTTAGATATATAGTAATGATGCTATAGAGCAATAGGGTGCCCTACTCCATAATCGAAAGTCGAGGTAATAGGCTTTATTGTCCTATCCTACAACTTCTTCCTAATTCGCTAGTAGTCCACTTTAAACTTCTCTTTAAAGTAGTATATATATAAGTATATAATATACTAGAACTATATAATACCTATATAGTCTATCTATACAAGGTGGAGTCTAGTAGCTAGTTCGAACTAGAACTCCTCCTTAAACTATCCCTTATATATTTCTTTATTTGTAAGCCCTCTCCTAAGGAATTATCGTTGTCCATAGCAGGCTTCCTAAGTAGGCAACTCTCTACCCTCCTATCTTGCTACTTTACAGGCTACAATATACTTGTCCTTAGGGTTTTATAGCTCCCTAGAGTCTATATCTTCGACTTAATTAGTATAGGGCTCTCTCTATACATTATATCGCTAGTCGATAGAGTTGTTAAACTAGAAAACCTCTTTATACAACTACCTAGCCTATATATTGATAGCCTCGAGTTACTAGGAGAGATTCTAGTTAACTTTTATAAATATTGAAAGTTCTTTTTGAAGCTACTCTCTCTTAACTTTCTATTTAATTACTAACCTTTTAAAGTATTGAAATATATATTACACCTAGCTAGGAAGGGTGGCAAGTAGGTCCATGTCTATATAGTACTAGATATATAACTATTTATTATTATTGCTACCCTAGCTTTCTCTATCTATTATTCTATTAGATATTAGTCTAGGAGTATCTTATACCTACTTATCCCTTTAATAGAGGTAGTATATACTTGTAGAAGCCCTTATAATATATATCTCTATAAAGGTAGCGAGCTACTATATATAGCTAATATTCTACTATAAGACTATATCTATAATCCCTCGCTTTATAACTTTAATAGTCTTATAGTCGACGAATATCTTTATATCCTTATCTACATCGATTTCTATATCTTACTATATAATAACTTATTTAATAGTTTCTTCGGTATCTTCTATGTTATTCTTATGTTTATAGGTAGTAGCTTCTTTCACTAGATAGAATTTTCTAATAGCAGCTATCTCTTATCGTAGGACTAGCCTCTAGCTATCCTTCCTTAAGCTCCTATAGTCCTATTTAAACTATCCCTTCTTGCTATAGTTGAAGTAGGTAATATCTAACTTATCCCTCTTTACTAGGCCTAGGCCTTGCTATATAGCATCAACGTCTATAGCACTAGAGTAGTGCCTATATATAGTGCTATATCCTATCTACTTCTGCTTATTATTGGGCATATAGACTAGGGTAGCTCTAGCCTTACCCTTCCACTACTACGTATACTAGTAAATCCGATGGTCGATCTTAATAGCTATAGCGATATAGTCGTCCAACGCGTTAGGTTGGTTAGACTTATATAGCTCGTCCTTAACCTCTTCCTTAAAGCTATTGTAGAATTGCTATATAAGACCTTCGTTATTAATTTCTACCTATAGTACATCTTACCTCAAGATTGTAGTATATACCAATACCAACTTAGTCTAGTATAAGTTCGTAAGTTGCTCCTATATATATAGCTTCTTATCGATATCTCTAAATACCTTCTCTAGTTCCTCCTTAAATACCAAGTACTTCCTAAAGACCTTAGTTGTAAAGTTATCCTAATTGTCTTTATCGTTTGTAAGCTAGTTTTGTATAGTAGGCTTAAACTATCTTAAAGTATACCCCTCGAGTTGCGAAGATATAAAGTAGACCTTGGACTTAGTATCTAGGAATTACTATAGGTAGTATATAAAGTAAGTTCTTATCTAGGTAAAGAACCCTACGAGTTCCTCCTTACTTCTACTATGCTTGGTAGGTATATCGAGCTTAGCCTTTGATCTACCTCCCTTATAGACTTCGTTAATAATAGTCTAAGCTATATCCCCCTCAAGCTCGAGCTACTGGATATAAGCGTTGAGTTGATTGACGAGTCCTATAAGCTCCTTAGCTATAATTATAGTAGGAGTCTCAGGGGTAGGTATAGTACCTAATATAAGGTTAGATAATGGGTACCTCCTTCTAAACGATAATAGATAAAGGGAGTAAAGCAATATATAACGAAATGTCTAGTCTAACCACTTTAAAAGGGTTCAGTCTATAAGGAGGTAAACTTAATCGGTTAAACAATATTTTAGTAGAGCTAAAAGGTCTATAACAAGTTTAGTACAACTAGTCTTAATAATACAACTATAATCTAAGTCTAATTGCTTTACTAAGGAAACTACAAGCTCCCTCATTAACGAGTGACTAACTATCTAGATTATATATATAGTGTTCCCTTTGTCTAAGTTTCTTTTGTTACTTAGATCGCCCTAGCTTGTTAGCTATCCTCTACTACCTTTGATAGTCTGGGGTAGCGAACTGTCTATAGCTACCCGTTCTTGCTGCCTGCAGCTACAGTCCTACTAATTGGTCCGCGCTGCGCCTTGCATGCCCCACTAGGCCTCCTTTTATAGTTAGTTCATAACAAGGGGCTAGTACCCCCTACTGTGAATGCGGGGAGGGTAGGGAGACAGTGGATCACCCAGTGGTGTAGTGCCCTGACCCACCACGTTCTAGGACCTAGGGGCCATAAGAGATTCGGTTACACCGGGACCTACAGACCGTACTACGGGGTGTAGGTGCTAGGAGCGTTGGGCTTGTAAAGAAGGTTCTGGGCTGGCTAATGGACTCTGGCCGGCTAATGGAGTATAGCCTAGCTAGGAGGCTAGAGCTAGAAACAGTGGGTGAGGGCTAGTAGGCCCGTAGGCCGGCACAGGGCCTCCTTTCTTCAGTAGTATGATGGATTCACTATGGTGGTAGCGAAGGGGTAGGCAGAGGTTTTCACCCGGCCTATATGGTACGGTTTCCTTTGTAACTAGCAGTAGAGGGACCGGCGCGCCCAAGGGCATATCGGTGTAGGAACAATAAATAAATAACTAAACCTTGATCTAATACCTTTGGTATTTCGTAAGTGAAAACCCTATAATTTAGGCTAATACCCTTCTTGAAGCAGAATTCGTTTGCAACAATACTATTAATACAACAACTTAAACCTTACTCTTTAAGGTACTTATAGGTTACAATCCTACAATCTCGAGATATATCGAGGGCGATACTTTTAAGGAGGGACAATACTCTAATATAGTAAAAAGGATCTAGAAGCTCGAGGAAACCTAGTAGAAACTAGAACGATATTAGGTTAAAGTAGTTGTAGATTACAAGCGATATTACAACAATAAGTATATTAAGAAGACCTTTAAAAAGGAGAAGTTGATACTCCTTCTACTTAGAACCTGAAACTTAAATACTATAAGAAGTTTACTTCTAAGTTTATTAGACTATTTCGAATTTTAAAGAGAGTTAGATTGTTAGCTTATCGTCTAGCATTATCTAAGCAATATTCCTAACTTTATAATATATTCCTAGTTAGTTTATTGGAACTATAGTATAGTAGATCCTAGGAGGAAGATAAGGCAATGCTAATACTAGAACTAGAGGATAATAAAGAATAGGAAGTTAAAAAAGTAAAGGATAAGGGGAGAATTAATAGAGAGTTGTTTTTCCTTGTAAAATAGAAGGGATAGCCCTTAGAGTTTAATTAGTAGATTGTAGAGGAAGATATATAGTATAGTTAGGATACTATTAGGAAGTTTTAGAAAGGATATAAAGATAAGGCGAAAAGGTAATGAAACCTTGAGGTTTCTAAGGAGTTAATACAATAAAAACGATATTGAAGATAGTAATAGCAGCTCTCTATTTATTTATATATTAAAATACTAGATTCTCCTATAAAAGAGTAGTAAAGGGTATTCTTAGAAATATAAAAATACTACGTAAACAAGCCTTATATAAAGGAGGTCGATACTATTACTAACTTAGGGTAGAGTTCGTCTAGAAATAAGTCTAAATCACCCTAACTTCTACCTATAAGTGTTATATCTAGGGCTAGCTCGAGTCTTATCTCCAATAGGAAATAGACCTTCGCAATATTCTATAAGATATAACCTTTATTACCTAACTCGAGTCCAGGGAGAGTTTGGGTCTTCTAGAGTATAATATCTAACTAAAACTATTGTAAAAAGTTCGTGAAAATAGAGTTACTAAATACCACCTCCTAGATAGAAAAATGAGACCTAACTTACCTCTTTATTAGTATTATAATTATATTAAATTAGTGCTAGGAAGGTAGCGAATATAACTTGCTAGCGAAGGGCGATAAGATATTTATATTGAACGACATTTTCCTAGTAAAAGAGAAGTATAAGTATTAAAAACCTAGTGAAAGGGACAAGATTGACTTATAGACTTAGGCTTCTTTAGGCTTGAAATTGTTTACTTGGTATAATAAATGGTATCTATATTAGTGAAAGTAGCTAAGGTTATATTAAAAGTAGCTATAATTATCTTATAAGAATCCTCTAAAAGGGTTTAGATAAAATCGCTATTATTATCCTTTTAGCTATAACTATAAAGCTTCCAAACTATATCTATAAGGATAAATATATTATATCTATCACCAATTATACTAGTAGATACCTAAAGTTGTTAGTAAATCGACCTTAAAACTATATTATCTAAGACTTATTAAGAAACAAGGCTTTTTACCCTTGTTGTAGCGACTACAATATAACGTAGTAGCTATATCGAAGATATAGTCTAGAGGTAGTAGATCGGTAGTATTAGGAGAAAGTTCATCTTCAATTATCTAGAGGCAATGAAGGTAGGTAAGGATTTCGCTGATAGGATGTAAGAAGATTGGTATAATGTCGTTGGGATATCGATAGTAAAAAGCGAGGAAGTTTCGAGGATAAAGATAGAAAGTTGGGGAGAGCCGAGTTAACAATAATTTAAAGACGAAGGTTGAGAGATAGAATAAAGAATTAGTAGCGATTAGGAGCCTAGATAAACAAAGATCAATTATAGCCTCGGCGATACTTATAAACCTATATATATATAGAATCTTAAAGAACCTTCTCCTTTATCTCACTAAAACAACTATCATCGTAGTAACCTAGCTACTACTAACATTCCAATCAACTAGTTCACACTAGTCTACACTACAACTATAGATCTAAGGATAGATCTTTTTAGGAGGGAGATAAATTGTTAGAACTAGGAACAAGGTTAGAGAAAGGTGTAGAGATAGGACGAGAATTTTAGGAATTAGATATAGGAAGTATACAAAGGGAAGACGAGGTCCCCCCAATCTATAGAGGGGACTTTCCTCCTCAAGGATCAGCCTTTGTAATGTACCTATATTTGGGAGGCTGCAAGTCGAGATATCATCAATAAAGAATCTTTGGTGTTGAACGCCATCTTCCTTGACCTTTGTGCAGTGTTCCCTGACAATAGAGGGCAGTTAGACCACTACCTATAGGTCCTAGAGGTTAGCCTAAAGGGCCTATTACTACAACAAGCCTAGCTGGAGGGTTGGAATTGGAAGATGATGAATGGGAAGAGGGTCGAGGCTGAGGTAGCCTACCTTCTAGAGAAAATGGGCCTCTTGGACGATGGCCTAGAGGGCCTACAAGCCTAGATTAGGGACTAGGAGGGCCTAGAAAAAGCCTTTGACAGGCTAGTCGAAGAGCTTTAAAGGGTAGCCATAATGGCTACACCACCAAAGAAAGCTAGCCAAGGCACTATATCTCTCTAGTAGACTTAGGAAGTTAAAGAGGCCTGAAGAGAGGCTAGGAGGGCTGAGAGGGAGTGTAGGGTAGCCCCGTTGGGATATATAGAGGAAAGGCTTAGCTAGAGCCTAAGGAACCTAAAGGCTACAATTACTAGGGGCAAAACTAGGGCCTGGAGGGTTATACTATAGGAGGCTATAGACTATATAGAACTGCTGTAGAACCTAGAGCGTTGGGCCCGTTGTAAGAGCTTTAACTCCCCTGACTCCCCTAAGCTTCTAACCCTTGCAGGGCCCCCAGGCGGCCTAGACCTAGCCACCCACCAAGAAAAGGCACAGGCCCTAGCTAGGAGGTTCTTCCCTAGCCTAGAGGCTGACCTATTTGATATACTAGACCCTGGCCTACTAGAGCCCTAGAACCTAGAGTTCTCTATAAACTAGGAGGTTATAGTAGAGGGCATCGAAGCTACTCTATTAAGGATCAGCCCTTAGAAGGCCCTAGGAGAGGACCTTTGCCTACTAGCCTACTAAAGGCCTGTGGAAAGCCCCTCTTTAGGGTGCTTGCAGTGCTTGCCAAAGCCTGTTTCTAGCTAGGCTAGTTCCTAGGGAGGTTTAAGAAGGCTAAAACAGTAGTGCTCTAGAAGCTGGGGAAACCCCCTGAGACCTACCGTACTCCTAGAGGCTATAGGCCTATAGCCCTCTTATCTACTCTAGGGAAGGTTATTGGGGCACTAGTAGCTAGGAGGATTATAGAGGCTGTAGAGGCCTATAGCCTACTGCTCGTGGAACAAATGGGCAATAGGGAATACCAGTCTATAGAACTAGCTATACAGCTAGTTGTAGCCTAGGTCCAAGAAGCCTAGAGACAACGAGCCTCTACCTCCCTTCTATAGTTAGATATTTCAGGAGCCTTCGATACTGTCAACTACACCCAGCTACTAGCCACCCTCCAGGACCTAGGCTATCCACAGTGGGTAGTCTACTAGGTGAGCGCCTAGCTTAGTGATAGGGTAGTAGTGCTCTACTTTGACGGCCACTAAATAGGGGATATTCTAGTAGCTGTAGGGGTTCCCTAGGGCTCTCCACTATCCCTAGTGCTCTTCATCCTATACATCGCCTCCCTATATAGGGCCCTATAGTGGGACCACCCACTAGTTAGTATAGTGGGCTTCGTAGACGACACTAACCTCCTAGTCTCTGGGACGAATCCTGTGGCCAATACCCAACAGCTGGAAAAGGCCTGGAAGACATGCCTATAGTGGGCAAGCACTTGGGAGATGGCCTTTGCGGCCTAGAAGTGCGAGCTTATACATTTCAACAAGGGCTGCAAACAGTGAGTAGAGCTAGTAACTTTGGTACACCTAGGGGGCATAGGGGGCTATAGTGTGGTCTAGCCAGTGGGTTTGGCCTAGTTCTTGGGGGTCTAGCTGGACTGGAAGCTCTCTTAGCGAGCCTACTGCTAGGCCGTGGAAAGGAAGCTTAGAACCTAGGACTATGCCCTGTCGAGGATCGCTGCGAAGACCTAGGGCCTAGCCTTGGCTAGAGCCTAGGAGGTCTACACTAAGTGTATCCATAGTGCTATAGCCTACGGTGCCTCTAGCTACCACCAGCCAATGGGCCTAGGGGAGGCCAGCTAGCTGAAGGGCTCTGCGAAGGCCCTAGCAAAGGCCTAGAATAGGAGCCTTCGCATTGTAGTAAGGGCCTACAAGACTACCCCTATCAGGTGCTTGGAAACAGAGGCGTGGGTTCCTCTACTAGACCTATACCTTAATAAACGGCTCGCAGACTTCGAAGCCCGGTTGAAAGAGGAGGCCTTGCAAACAGGGGAAGGCGTAGAGGCTAGGAGAACCACAGCAGGGCAGTTGATTACAGAGGCTTGCAACAGGGTCTATTACAGGTTTAGGAAACCAAGGAGGGGCCCAGGCCGTAGGCCACAACAGGGCTCACAGAGCCCTACAGCCACTGAGATAGCTACTATTACAGTAGCCCAGTGGGCTAGCCAGCAGTGGAGAACAGAGAAGAGGGGGAACAAAAAGCTAAGCACTGATGAGGTGGTGGAACTAGCTTGGCAGGCCCGGTGGGAGCACCAGAGGGCCAGCCACCCAGGGACAGGCCCTAGGAGGCTAGCCGACGAAGACCCCCCCAGCCTACTATTCACTAACAGGGCGCTGAAGAGGCACGAGGGCCTTACAAAGGCCCAGAGCTCTCTACTCTCCTAGGCCCATATAAGGGATATAGGCCTACGGGACTACCTATTTAGGGTTAAGGTTCCGAAGGTCAATACTCCCTACTGCGAATGCGGGGAGGGTAGGGAAACAGTGGAGCACTTGGTGGTATAGTGCTCTGACCCACCGAAGTCTAGGTCGTGGGACCCAGGAGAGATTCAGTCACGTAGGGACCTACAGACCATACTACGGGGTGTAGGTGCCCAGAGCGCAGGGCTAGTGAGGAAGGTCTTAGGCTAGCTAATGGACTCTGGCTGGCTACTGGAATATAGCCTAGCTAGGAGGCTAGAGCTAGAAACAGTGGAGGCCTAGAGGGCTAGAGGCTACCCTACAGCCCCCTCACTATAGTAGTAGGTAGATTCCTATAGTGTAGGAACTACAGGGTAACAGAGATTTTTATCCGGCCTATATGGTACGGTTTCCTTTGTATATAGCAGTAGAGGGTCCGGCATGCCCAAGGGCAAATCGGTGTAGGAATAATAATAATTTCTCTACTACTAACTATAGTACTTATAATAAAATAGTTTAAAGATTTATAAATAACTAGTGATTAAATATAAGTTTGATTATTCATACCTTTTATTAAAGGAAAGTTGTTTGTTTGCTAAGTGAAAAGGTTAAGTTTTTAGTGTAAAACGGGTTTTGTTCCAACACTTTTGTCACCCTATTGTAATTATAAGTTTTTTATACTTTAGAGAAAAGGTTTGAAATAGTTTAAAAAGATATATAGCTTATTTATTCATCTAAATTCTTTAACTTAAATGTACTATAGTTACTACTTTTAATATAATATATATAAATAATTGACTATACATTAATCTTTAAATTTATCTTAATATATACCTATTATTCTTACAATGTATTAATAAAGTCCTAGTCTAGTCGATAAGGATATAAAGTATTACATTCTTTTAGATGAAAAGGAGAGCTTTATTTATATTGAAATGGAGTTTGAAAAGAAAACATTTATACTATAAAAAGGCTATATTATACACAAGTTAAGATCTACTGAAGTAGTATTAAAACAAAAAGCTATATTATATATAGTTATAATAGTAGTAGTTTAGTTAGCTAGTGCCTAGTATGATTAGAATATCCTATTCTAAAAAAACATTAAATTAGTTAATATTTCAAAAACGCTTTTAAAGGTCCTCTTATTACCATTAAATTTCTAGTAGTTTTAAGATATAGGATATCTTTATATATTTAAGTTGTTTAAAATACGTGGTACTAATTTTATGCTAATTATAGATCGGTATATTATTTAATTGACTTATAGAAAAGAGAAATATATAGGATAGAGTTTTAATACAAACCGTTTAATATGTACTATCTATCCTACTATAGAGAAATGTTATTCCCTTCCTAGGTGCCAACTTTATCTACAGTGGCGTGCCAAAAGTGTCGGAACACTTTCAAATTTCCCCGCAAAAACCCACTAAATCATACCCTTTTCAACATATAGGAAACCACTACATTTTAAGAGTAAAAGCTAGGAAAAAAGGGCAGCGCTAGAGAAATGGTTTTTCTACATTATATAATTTTTATAGTATTTTATCTTATCAAAAAGTATAGAAGACTTTAAAGAATATAAAGTTCAAGTTAACAATTTATAGTTTTTTCGATCTTTACCCTACTATAATCCGCTATAAGCCTATAAAAAGAGAAGATTTTAACTTTTCTAAAACGTTAACAATTTTTCTACTACTAACTGTAGTACTTATAATAAAACGGTTTAGAGATTTAAAAATAACTAGTAATTGATTATAAGTTTGATCATTTTTATAACTTTTGTTAAAGGATAACGTTATTTTGTTTGTTAAGTGAAAAGGTTATATTTTTGGTGTAAGACGGGGTTTTGTTCCGAAACTTTTGGCACCCCACTGTATATAGTTCTTTCTTCTATCCACTTTATATATAAAGTTGAGTATAGTACGGGCTAATCTAGGTACAGCCTTTAGAAACACTAGCGTATAATACCTTTAGCTAATCTAAATATATTTCATAGTCTTTTAACTATCTTAGCTATTAGCATTGTGGTATTGCTAGTATTGATATTGTTAATAGTGTAAAAGTAGTAGCGTAATACAAAGGTCAAGGTTATATAGAGGAAATATTATAGGTATAGTTTAGAAACCTATTTTTACAAAATTCGAAAAGGCTATATTATACCAAAAAAAAACAGAAAGAGAAAGATCTTACTCTACTATACTATTATTAACAAGGAAAATAACTTAGAATATTGTAAACCTTTATACTAGTAGACTATCAAGGTATATTAGATATATAGGTGTCAGGGTCGAACATTATTATATAACGTGCTTTATAACCCTTAGCTAGGCTATCCTTCTATTTATTATCTTAGCTATATAGTACTACCTTGCTAACTAGTATATTAAGTACGACCTTCTAGCTAACTAGTATATTGTAACTACTAATAATAGCTAGACTACTAATATAGTAGGCCTAGATTAGATTAAGTACTTCGACTTCTATATAGTACCTTATACGAAAAGTAAATACTAGCTATTGATCCTCGATAGCTATAAAAGCTATACTTAACTAAATTCGAGCTTTATTACTAGTAGAATAATATTATTATACTCTATATACCTCTACATTCTTCCTACCTACTCTAGCTACTTAATATTAGTTGCTTTAGGCTATTAAAGTAAATATATAGTTGCTAGGTTAAACACTTAATATAGATATATATCAACTATATAGGCAAGCTCGAGTTCCTTTATAGCTTCTATAAGGCCTTCTTCATCTCGATAATAGAGAAGAATATCCAAGGTAGCTTTATAAGTACTAGCCTTGTTCTATTCGATCTAGAGAGGGTACTTTCTAAGCTAGATATCAAGCTTCGTACACTAACACCCCCAACCTCATAGCCTAGTATAGTACAACCTTAGATCTTCTAGATACTATAGAACCCTCGGGAAGCGACTTCACAGTCAACACTCATCAAGACTTGCATTGCTAACCACCAAAACAGCTCCCTAACCTTGATGTTAGCTACTATAGATCAGCTTGCTAAGGGTACGATGGCTGTGATACACTAGGTAGCCCTCCTATAGTTAGAGAACGCTTCGCTCTATAAGGCTAACGAGGCTCAAAGTAAGCGCTGGAGAGCTAAAGGGACGCGTGTACAGCTTGGAGGATCACTTACAGTACAGGGTGCATAGGAGTCACTAGGCCTGGGGGCTGTAGGTAGGGAAGGCGTATAGGAAATACAGCCAGAGGGTGGTGGTGTAAGGAGGAGTTGTACGAGGGTTCGGTGCTGTGGTGTGTGTGGCAAGCCTGGCTATAATGCCCGCACTTGCCAGGAGGCTGTAGAATCATCTGATTTAGCTGCTTCTGATGTAATTATAGTTGGTTCCTAGTGTTGTTGTGTTGTAATAGACGAGAGATGTTAGTAGGCGGAGGAAAATTAACCGTTCGCTTATATTAACTGTTCGCTTATAAAGCACGTTATATATATATATATATATAATAGATAAGTTTCTTTTTTACTAATAGTACTAATAAGGGCTAAAGGTTAAAACACAAAAAGCTAACTCCTAAAACTCAAATTAATACCTAATATACTATTTAAGACTTGTCTTAATATTTTCTATACTTTTATTGATTTCTTTTGGGCTGCTGTAGCTCAAATAGAGAGAAATTTGTCGATACCTATACACTGAAATCGCCGTATATTGTCAGTTTGGGGTACACTGTGAGGCAAAAGTTTCGCTCGCAACCACAGTAGCTCTGCTTTGATGTTGGCTCTATTAGGACCTACTCCCTTACCAGCTCAACAAACCTCCCTAAAGTATACGACGGAAGGAAGAGAATTACCTAGTGTACAAACATGAACTACCTTCAACCCGCTGTGCTGAAGTGACAAACGAAAAAAAAGGGTAATACTTCAGGAAAACGCAAAAAAACCAATGAGAAACCCATCTCCTGGGCTACCAGGACTCCTCAGATGCCAGAAACAGAGGGGAAAAAAACGAAGTATGCCTAGAACACCACTGGCTTTACCA
This sequence comes from Chaetomiaceae sp. PYS4301M, assembly GCA_023628425.1. Lineage (NCBI taxonomy): Eukaryota > Fungi > Ascomycota > Sordariomycetes > Sordariales > Chaetomiaceae > Chaetomiaceae sp. PYS4301M. The sequence continues at coordinate 23,257 of JAMAKR010000022.1, forward strand.
GAAACTGCACCACCCAATGTAATGCTGGCAGAGGTTCTCAAGCTTGGTAGCCTCAATGATCAACTTGTTGACCTGCTCGTTCACGGTGAGCTCGTCCTCCGGCCTGAAGTCTCGGCCAGTCAGCTTCTGGGAAACGCGATCGAGAACCTCAACAGCCCTGGCATTCTGAACCTCCGCCATCTCCGTGACCCCGTTGCCATTGGCCATGCTACCAGGGGGAGCGGCAGAGGAATTAGTACGAGCACGGCCGCGTGCCCCTGGCGGTGCGCCCATCATGCTGTCCAGCCCTGCGCCCTGTGCGGCAAGGAACTCGGTAGGCGCCACGGGACCATCGAGGATCGAAGGTCGGCGGACCCGCGCTGCTTGTGGACCAGCAATAGCCTGCTCCCTCTCCGAATCGAAATGCGGCCCAGGGGGACTGGCAGGATTCGTGAGACGCCATGTGAGAAGCGGGTCGTGGATGAACTGCATACGAAGCATCTATGGTTAGCTGACACTCATGATTTCATCGACGGAAAGGGCTGGGGGAACCGGTGACACTTACAGCCTCCAACACAGCCATCACGCTCTCCTTGTTATCCCGCAAGACCCTCATCACCTGCTCGCACGTTGTGCGGAAACTGCCCTCGATGTTGCTAACTTCCATGGCATAGGTGAGCATACGAGTAAGCCTGAAAGGCACTCGTTCCGGATACTTTTCCCGCTTCATCGCCACCTCGAAGCAATCGCCAAAGTCGATGTGGATGATCTTTCCTGTGATCCGGTCGAGCATCAGGTTACTAGGGTGCCTGTCTCCCAAGCCTAGGATGTATCCGACCATGGACATAACGCCCAGAGAGCGCGTGTAGTTTGTTCTCCTGTCCAGCCAGGCCTCGGAACTCTTGCTCTTGAGCCAGAGGACGCGATACAGGTCTTGACCCGTTGTGTTGTCTAGCGCATACCCGAACACCTCGACCTTCTGCATCAGCGTCAGGTTGTCGTAATCCGGGGCCATCTGGAGCATGATGCGATGCTCAATGTTGAGCAGAATCTTTCTGGACTCCCGGTACTCCCGGATGAGTTGGTGGACTGTATCGCTGTTGGGAACCCACCCAAGGAGGCCCGAGTTCTGAGACAGAGGGATCGCTGGATACCGCTGGATGTTGAGATGGCGCTTGTAGCACTCGGAATCATTGGCCAGGAGAGTGTTGCACAGCCCGAACAGCTGCATGACACGCTCATCCTGCCGGATATCCTCGTGGCCCTTGAGCAGGAAAGTGTAGGTTTTACCATCGCTCCCGACAATGTCGAGCTTCCGCGGACGCTGTTTCGAATTGATGACACTGAAGGTACCATCGAAGCCCATGATCTTAACGATCTCTTGGCCACTGCGGTAAGTTCCGGGCACTGCGAGCTCAAGGGCCCGAGCCTGGAGCAGATCCGGGGAGCAGTATGTCAGCTCGAGACTCGTCATCTGCGGCAGCTGTCGGCTGATACGGCGGAACACCTGGTAGTAGAGATCCCAGGCCTGGCTAATATCGTTCACGTCCTGAGAATGGCGATATTGCCGGCACCAGTCGCGCGCCTCGCCCAAGTCCCGACCAAAAGTCTGCGTAAAGGAAATCTCCCTGAGCGTTGCAGGGCCCTTCTCTAGCAGGTCGTGGAGGGGTTCAAGGACGTCAAACATGCCCTGAATGTTGTGGTCGCCAAAATACAGCCGGGAAGCCTCCTCAAGCCCCTCATGCCACAGTTCGTGCCACAGGACCGCGGCCCTGATAAGCTCGCGGCTCACGATATCGGCCTGTTCGACAAGCTTGGGGCTGTGCTGGCGCATGCTCTCCATGATGAGGCTGGCGGTTCTCGACCGGCGCGTGCTCTGCCGCGACTTCATTGCGACGGTGAGCGGATACACCAGCGCCTGTGGGTGTGCGCGCCCAACATCGGAGAGCAGGGCATGGATTGATGCCTGAACCCGCCTATTGGGCTGATTGATGCGGGCAATGAGCTGGGGGATGACCTCAAGCCATGTGTCGACGCTGACGTGTGCAAATCCGTCGGTGACTGCAGTGATAACTTCTTGGAAGCCACCATAGGTGAGCCACAAGGTCAGGAGGCGAAGGGTATCTTGCAAAGAACTGCCAGAGGAGAGGGCAATGGACTCAAAAAAGCCATGCACAGCCGGGACAACATGGTGGAGGACAATGCTGTGTTCCGACCGCCCTTCTGATTCTTTCCTCGACGCCAGAGCCTGGACAACCTCAAAGTTGGCGAGAGCCCATGCATGCCAGGCCTTGTACCAGCGGGGATGGTAGTGGGTTGCCTTGGAATAGCAGTCAAGGATATCTTGTCGCCTTGCGTGCTGCCAGTCGTTGTTGTTCAGTGTAATGATCCAGTCGCCCTGCCGGAGATAGCACTTCGCGAGCAGCACCGTCTGTTCGAGCCACTGCCGTTGCGCATCAGGCCCGAGCACTGCGGCCTCATCAAAATCACCATATCTCGCGTGGTTTAAGCCGTCTCCCATGGCGTTGGCGGCCTGCGCTGAAGCGTTCAGCTGTAACCTTGCGCTCTCCACACGATGGGCCGTTTCCTCTGTGAACCTGCGAAGGCAGTAGAGCGTCCTCTCGGCGACGCCGCGGTCCGAATTCCGAACACCTGGCTGCTGCCCAATTTCCCATTGGAACTTGAGCACTGCATAGACAATGGGGGACGCAATGCGTTCGAGACCCGGGCTGGCCGGTTGCTCGAACCAGTATGGTATGACAGATTCCAAGGGGGCGTCAGTGTCGATGAGCTGCTTCAGCGACTTCTCAGCGAGGCCCATCCGCCCGGATTTTCGGCACAGATTAGCGAACTTTGTCCACATGTGCATGTTCTCCTGCGGAGTGAGCACCAGGGACCTCAGCCGAAGCATTCGTTGCCAAACCTCAACGTTGCGCTGACAACCCTTGAGCCGAGTCTCCCAGGTTGCACGGAGCGTGGCACGCTTCTCGGGCCCACATTGCTTATAGACGATGAGTTCCTCTAGCTCAGCAAGCATCTGAACCCTCACGACGACCTGGTAGGCGCGGTTGTAAGACTCGCTAACCAAGGCGCTCAGCTCCGTGTCGAGACCCTCGCGGGCCTGCTCGATGCAGGCCAATGCCTCTCGGAACTGATTTCGATGCAGGGCAAGGATAGCGCCAAAGAAAGCTCTGTCGGGCGAGAAGCGCTTCATCGACTGGAGGTAAATGTCCATAGAATCCCATTTCCCCAGGCCCCACGCGGCTGTGGTGGCCAAAGGCGCGATCCTTCGCTGTATTTCGGGGCCGGAGTTGGCCCATGTCTTGCCGGCCAGCGATGCGAGCGAGTCCCACTCGCCCAATGCGTGATAACAACGCATCTTTCCCATGACAATGTCGACGGGTGTGGGCTGATCCTCTGGGAGTTCTCGTTCTCTCTGGCAGTAGAAGTTGAGTGCCTCATCCCAGCGCTCGAGTTTCTCAAACCAGCTCTCCCGCAGTTGAATCCCATCTTTGTAAGCCTTGACTTTGCGGAGGATTCCAATGGCGGCATCCGATTGCTGGAGCTGATTGTTGATCACGATGAGGGCTTCCACAGCGTGGCTGTTATGATCTTGCAGGAATTCAAGCTCCTTGTAGTGTAGGGCCTTGGCATAAGCGTGACACCGCGCCGCCTCACGTCCCAAGATGCGGATGTCAATGGGAAGCGCTTTGTCATCGTGCTCCATGAACTCCGCAAGATTGAGGAGCTGGCCTAGAAGATCAGGAGGCACATTCTCGGACTTGATCGTGTTCTCGATATTTGTGATCAGCTCCTCCTGTTTATCAGTTAGTCATGCTACGCCTATTCGGTCTTGTGCATGGCAGCACATACCTGGTACGAATCGTAGAGCTCGCTCCAGCAGGAAACAAAGGCCGAGTTGAAAAGCTCTCTAGCCAGAGGTTGGTAGTTGCTTGCCAGGCTCGCACAGGCCCTGAGCGAGTGGTTCGGCGACTCTGAGAGCAGCGTTGTGCTAAACTTGCGGAACCACTCGTGCCAGTCGTCCTTGGTCGCCTTCCCCTTCGTCTCCCATGCCTGCTTCAGATGAACGGGGTTCAGATCGAGCTTCTTGGGCGGGTTGTTCTCGGACGTGTAAGGTTCCACGGAGTTGTCCTCGAATCGGGGGGCCAGGTTCTGAGGAAGTGCCTCGCCCTTCTTGAGTTTCTCCACCGCCTTGTCGTAGTTGGAGTGCTGGATGCCGTACATGGTAATGGCCTTGTCGACGGTGTGCTCGAAGTGCAGATAGTCACGCCCCAGCTGCAGCATGAGCGCACAAAGGGTGTCAAGGGCTGCGACCCTGAGGCTGGGCTCCTGGCTTGCGAGGACCCTGGTCAAGGGGTGGATGATCTTGGATGCGTAGTCGTTGAGGTTCACCATGCTCGAAAGCTTTCCAATCGTCTCGATTGCCGACTTCCGCAAAAACAGCGGCTGTGCTGGGTTGTCAAACAAACGCACAAGGATGGGGATGATGAGGTGCATGTATTCTTCTGCGCTGGAGCCGAAGACCAGAAACGCATGGAATATCTTCTCAGTCGGTTGACGCTTCGTGCTCGTGTCCCGTTCCAACACTCCAAGCATCAGCGGGAGCAAACTCGCGAGATATATCTTGAACTCTCCCTCCAGAGAGCGGGCGATTGACTCAATAAGCGCCATGATGGTCGTCTGCAACGAGGATGTTGTGTTCCAGAACTCTTGCAGCACCTCGATGATATCCGGGAGGTAGACGCGGATATGCTGACGTACGATACCGACAAGCCTGCTCAAATGGTTGAAGTAGTAGTCGAGCCGGGTGGGGCTGGAGGCCCGGATGACGGCGATGAAGGCGGGGACAACTCGGTCGAGGAACTGGACGCACTTGAGCCCCAATGTTATGAAGATGCTCATGATGGCATCCACCACATTGCCATGCCACTGAAGCAGAGATTGGTCCTTCAAGATCTGGAGCAGCGCATTGATGACGACGGTGGGGTAGTAGTCCTCCTGGGACGGGGTGAGACCCCCCATCATGAGCGACACATCGGTCAGCTGGGTTGCCTCGGGGCGACGTTGGGTTTGTGGTGTTCGTTCTTCGACCTGCTGTTTTCTGGTTTTAGTTCTGCCTCGAAGCGGGTTATTGGCTCGTTGTCGAGCTTGCTTTGCCAAAGAAGTCGGGGCCACTGGGTCGCCATCCTCAGCCTCGTCTCCCTCGTCGTCCGAGTCTGCCATGGTGGGAGTGGCAATCGACAACGACGAGAAATGGGCATGGTGAAGGGGGGTAGAAGAGCTAATGAGTTGTACCTGGTGTTTGTAAGGATCCAGTGCTCCCAAAATACCCATGAGCTTGATGGTTTCCTGTCGGAGCGGGCCATGTTGAGGTTCCCCCCGTATGATGGACTGCAGGATCTCGAGAAGTTGCGGATATTCAAGGTATGGCTTGATAACGTAGCCGGCATTGCTGGCCAGTTGGCCGAGTGTGTGCAGGGCGGCTTCTCGCCTGATAGGGGCGCTTTGGTCCTGCAAGGCGTCAATGATGATGGGCATGAGTGTGTCCTTGTAAGCAAGCATCTCGGCACCGCCAACGGTGCAAAGCTCGCCGATGGCCCTAAGTATGGTAGCAGCGACAGATGGGGTGGAGTCGGAGGCTTTTGGTAAGAGGACTTCGGTGATGGAGCTGACATATGGTTTGACCAGATCTTGGGCATGCTGCGTGAGGAGGCTGAGCAGTTTTGAGCTCTCCTCCTTGCTCCTCGCCACGTCTGTGTACTCCAGCTCTGTCAACATTTGGATGATGGTCTTGCGTAGTTGGGGGATGACATATGCGGGGTTATGACGGGCTAGCCGGCCGATGATTGAAACGGCCACTTCCCTCACAGCAAACTGCTCATCATGCAGCGCAAAGAATAGCGTCCGGATGTTCTCAGCCTTGGCGAGATGCTGGTCGAATCGCTCATCAAGGGCTGCAAGGACTGTCCGGCGTATCTTGGGTTCCGGGTCCGAAACGCCCACGGTTAACAGCTTTTCGACAACATCGGCAACGACCTGCAGGGCGTGGTAGCTCGTCTGGTTGACGATCGGATCGCGAACGTAGAGCTGGCAGCAGGTAAGAGCGGCGGCCTCGCGAATTTCAGGGTCGTCATCCTCGACGTATTTGATGGCGACATCGCGGACGAATTCGTTCAGGACGTGACCTCCACAAAAAGTCAGTTCATATTCCCTTGGCTGAAGCGACCCCAGCGCAGGATCCAGACGTTGCCTTTCAATCGTGGTGACTTCACACACTCGATGGTCTCGAAACCAAGTGGCATTGAGGGGGCGGATAACAAAAGGTTTGGTGAGCCAGTTACCTGAGAAGTCAAAGCTGCCCAGCGTGTTCAATGCCAGTTTCACCTCGGCCTTGCCTCGCTCGTGCACCGATGGATCCTTCGGGTCCTTGGGAATGGGCGGGAGTGACGAGAGGGGGTTCGCATGGGGTGCTCCCAGCGGACGGAAGGGCTCGCCGCACAAGACTTTGCTTAGCATGTTGAGTAGGCGCTCTTGAATGGTACCCTTGACGGGCGGGATGTAAAAGGCCATGTCGACCAAGGCTTGTGTCAGCTTGGGTGTGAGTTCGCAAGCAAATATGGGGTCCAGCAGTGCCTCCATATACTTGCTCAGCGTCTGGCCCACCGCTACAGCAAGCCGACTGATGCAGTCAAAGACTGGATCGACGGAACCCCGCTTGCGTGACTGCACACTGAGCCCCTCGCGGACATAGATCAAGACACCGTCCAGGTACGGCGCGATAGAGCTCTTGACAGAGTTGGCAATGTTGCCAATGGCAAGGAACGCATCATTACGCTCCTTCTCCTTCTTGAGCATCCCCGAGAGATAGACCATGAACTTGTGCAGGTAGGTCGCGCCGAACTCGGTTGGGGCATAGTTGGCCAGATCGGGGATGAGGAGAACAACCGTCTGGCGAATGGCAGCGTCGCGCGCATCTTTATGGCGGAAGACGATCTCGCACGCCTCTTGATAGTGGTTCTGCATGTACATGCCGCCCTGTTCGAGGAGCTCCTTCAGGACAAGGAGCGAGGCGTGGATGTATTCGACCGTGTTTGTTTTGAGGCCCTTGACCGCTTCGGCAAACATCTTGTCCATCCACTCCTGCTTCATCTCCTGATCGCGTTCCCTGATGATTTTGAAGCAGGCGCTGACGGTTTCGCTCGACGTGGACCGGATCCGATGGCGTGGATCGCGGAGGCCGATCCAGATCTGATCAAAGACGAAGCCCACATAAGGGTACATGAGCGTGGGGGCATTCCTTGCCAACTCGCGGAGTACCAAGACGGCACTATATCGCCTCTCCTCGACGCGGTCCGACTGCAGCCACTCAAGCGCAGTGTGCATCTCGGCGTCCACAAGCTCCGAGATCAGCGAGCCGCCCGGTTTGCACAACTTCCCAAGGACCACGGCGGCAGGTGGCATGGGGTGGAAGTCCTTTCCGCGCAGGATAGTCCCGATATATTGCTGAAAGCGGCTGTACTTCAGTGCTGGCTCTATACCGTCGAAATCCACCAGAGCATCGAGGATGTAGACGCCCCCCATCTTGTCGTATGTGTCGGCGCCTTGGATTAAAGTCATGGTCCTTTGGTTGACGGTATCGAAGAAGCGTTGGAATTGCTCGGCGCCCATCTCTGCTCGAGTGGATTAGAAGCTGAACAACGAACACGCTGGGAGGTCAGTCTAGAGAGGGTAGGCTCACCTTGCTTAGCGATGTTAACCAGGTCTCGGACCTGGCGCGCAGCGCGCTTGCGTTGATCTTCCGCATAGTTTCTAGCAGCATACATACTCGGTCAGAAGGAGGTTCTCATGGAGCGACGAAATGATGGACCGGCGCGGGCATGGTACATGGCGCATGCCGTATGGTAGGTGGACGCACCGATTCCTGACTTCTTTGATGTACTGGTCCAGCGCACTGGACGCTTGGTCTTTGATGATTGACATCTTGAGTTCGGGGCTTGTGTATGTTGCCCGACTCTGTGGGAAACTGGGGCGACTCTCGAGCGTTCAAGCGCTATGCGGGTTGTCGACGACCCATAGTCGGTTGCCGTGCTGGAAGTCGTAAGCCGGGGTTAGACGACGCTTGGATGCGCAACTGAAAGACCTCCGCGGTTGAGGTGGAGGAGGCTTTCGAGGAAATGAATTCGTTCAGAGTCCAACGCCGCGTGCTCGAATGAAGGCGACGTCGGCTCGCTCGCACTCTGGCTGCCGCAACTGACAGACTGGAACGAACTCGTTGATGGCGTCGCGAGTGGGGTGGTGGACGCGATGGCAGAAAAGGGAAATTTGTCCGTCGTCGTGGGTACAGTACGATGCGAGTTCCTTTACCGGAGCAGACCGCCAGTTGCGTTGTCTGGTTTCTGTTGGCGGGAGGGACGGGAACCTCAAGGTCGGCGAAGCTCAAGCATGCGGGCAGCTGGCCTGCGAGTACACCCAGCACAACACGTCAGGTGCGAACGGATGGTAATAACGCGTAACGTCCACCACAGACGAAGGTCAGCTTGGTTACCGTTTTCGGGGCGGGGCGCTGCACTCTGAGAATGCCAAGATGTAAGGTACCTTACCGAAACCCCCGTCTAGCTTGAAACTGTGGTACTGAGTATGGACAGTAAACGCACGGTGCGAACACCACCTTTCCGCTGAAACCATCTCATCAGTTGAAGTCGCCACTTTCCTTCCCACACGCGTTCCCAGGCTTTCACCTGACTTTCTAGAGGCCTAGATACCAGGTGTCTACCACCTCTACGACCATCGAAATCGGTACCTTTACCGCCTGTCCTCGATAACCCGCAGCTTGCATAAAGGCTGGTTCGACGCGCAGCCCATTGACAGGCGCTGACGACAGACACATCCCTACCTAGTCGACAAGGCAGTTCGACCTATCTTCCGTGATGGGTAACGATGGGGGCTCTATCCCAACGCGTCGCGAACTCGTTAAATCGGCTGCTCGGGCGCCAACAGTGAGCGAACTGAAAGCAACTGCTCTCGAGACCCTTGCCCATGCGTGGGCCCACGACCCTTTAACCTCGGAGAGTCTCGACATGGAGAACGTGGTTTCCGACTGGTGCGGCCGCCTTTACAACTACGAATCAGTCCTAAAGGGACTGATGCCGAGCGGGGAAGACGACGATGGTGCTGCGCCGGCGCTCGTAACTGGTGAGTCGCCGGAATTGACTTTCGCGTCGACGGGCATCAAATCGCTGCGCGACGTGGTAAAGCTCAAGTTCAAACGCTATGCTCCTCCGGGAGTCAAGGGACAGGAGAAGTGGGCTTGCCCTGTCTCGCTCAAGGAGCTGGGCCCTGGCACGCGGGCGGTATATCTCGTCCCCTGTGGGCACGTCTTCGCAGATGTAGCCATCAAACACATCCAGGAGGAGTTCTGCCCGGAATGCAGCGAGAAATTTCAGGCCCGGGACGTTATTCCCATTCTCCCTGCCGAGAAGGCGGATATCGAAGCTCTAACGGCGAGAGCCAGCGATCTCAAGGCAAGGGGCCTCACTCACAGCCTGAAGAAAGACAAGGGCAATGGCAAGAAGAGGCGCAGGGTGGAGGAGTCAAACGGGCATGAGGCCAAGTCCGACAAAGGTCACAATAAGCGTCATCAGCGAGAAGAGGACGCGACGGCTAGGGCGCCTACAAAGCCCGACATAAACAACCGAGTGAGCGGAATCAACAACGCCGCGACAGCCTCACTCACGGCAAGGGTCTTGGCGGAGCAGGAGGAACGCAATAAACGGCGTAAGCTGGCTGCTGCGGCCAAATGATTTGGGGATGTTGGCAACACTCATGGCCTCTTTTGTTCTCTTCGTCCCAATGATACCACTACCATTGTCCCCGTTAGATGTTGTTGGATGCGTAACCGGCTGCGGTAGTTCGTGACGCCAGGAGATTGCGAGGGAGTTGCGTCCAAGTGTCACCTGTATTCCGTATCCGCTCCAATTGCACGACAACATAAACCGACGCATCGCTATCTAGAAACCGGTATGCACTAAAGCTCGTCCTTGCTCCTCACGCCCGGCTCCTGCACGTCGTCGCAGACAGCCGGGGTGCCCACCTCCATCTTGTAAACGCATTTCTCCGACTCGGACACACGCCAAAGCTCGTCTGACTCGGCACAGGCGAGCCAGACGTCGGTCCTTCTATTTGGGCCGTTCCAGCAGCCTTGACCGTTCTCATAGCGTAAAACCAACCTTTCCCCCTTGCCCAAGCTCTTCCCGTCGGCCCGATCCTCGTCGTCTGCCAGCTCCTTGTCGATGCGCACGAAATTGCCCATGTTGGTATTGCCGTGGCCCTTCTTGCTCTTCTGCATTGTGCGCTCGATCCAGCACAGCTCATACTCGTATTCGCCGGCATCGGTACTGATGCACTTGCCCTTGAGGGCGCGAAAGATGTCGTCTGCACCGTAGTCCTGCTCCAGGTCACGCTGCTGCTCCTCCAAGGCCGAGGTCTTGGAATTGATGTCATTCTTCGCAGCATCCAACGCCTCCTTCGCAGCAGTGACCAGACGAGACTCGGCACCGCCGGTGCGATGGTCGGCCAGTATGCCATTATCGATGGCCCAGATGCGCAAGACATCGATCTTGTCCCGGATGAAGTCACTAGCGGCTCGTGGGAGATATGCTTCCCAGTTGTAGACTGTGCGTGTTAGCTAAGCCAGGTGCGCGGCTAGGGATTCTGCTCTTGGGGAACGGGCAACATACCAACATCCGCGTCGCTGGCGTCGGAAGTCTCGAACTCGGCCCAGTTGATGCCAGAAGTTTCGCCGTCTTCCTTGATCATTTCCATGATATCCTCGTCTGATAGGTCGGACTTCTTCTCGCTGGCGTGGCTGGCAGCGTAATCTTCCCAGCTCTTGACTGCGGCCTTGACGCCCTCATCGTTAAAGTTGGGGTTGTATTCCTCCTTGAACTTGGTGAGAATGTCCTCCAGCTGCTCGACCCTGTCCTGCAGGTCGTCCCTCTGGTCCAATACCTTGTCCAGTGCATTGCGCAGCTCTGCAACACGAGTTTTGGCCAGGCTGACCAGCACGCCGAGCTTCCCTCCCTGACCGTCAACCTTGACAACCCTGTTCCTCTCAGAGCGCTCAACTTCCTCGTATTTCTTCTGTAGCTCCGTCCTCTTGACCTCGAGGCCTTCGAGCTCCGATTTGAGCGCAGCGACCTTTGCCTCCACTCTGCGACGCAGCTCGCGGGCTTCCTTGGCTATGGTTCTTCTCCGTTTTGCCGATCTCTCCTTGCTCTGCACGCGCTCCTCTTCGAGGCGTCTGTATTCCTTGCCGATGGCGTCACAGCGGTTCTCGCATTCAACCCCGCCGACGTGCCCGAACTCGTCGCTTCCATCGCAGCACAGCTCGTAGTCGCATACACCATCATTGACATACATGAACGGTATGTAACTCCCAATGTGGCCCCGATTGTGACACCAGAAGCCCGGGAGGGCGTTGGTAGTGTTGGTAGTGCCCGTTATCGAACCAGGGAGGGGTTGCTCGGGGGAGAGGGCGTCGAGGTGCGAGCACGCAGCCGTGCCCGGCTCATCCGACCCGTCCGGGCAGTCACACGAGTTGTCATTGACCTGGGACGCTTCGAGGGCAATGGAGGGATTGCTGATGCACGTGAAGGTGGACTTGCTCGCGTAGAACTTGGCAACTGCGTCGTGGACATGAGTTATGACGTGCTCTCAGCTGGGTGCTTTGTCCCTCGGGCGCCCCAGGGTACGGATTGCGTGTAGGGAAATGTCGTGCAGAGAGGCGCCGCGTTGTGCTGTCCGAGGTGTTGTGTATTGCAGCGCGGCTTTGCTAGCCTGAGATAGGGAAGATAGGAAAGCCACTTACACTCAGGTCCAACACCCCGCGGTAAACTATCAGCTGCAGCAAGCGCGCCGTGAGCTAAGGCGCTCAGAAGAGCCAATGCTTCTGTCCTTCGCATGATTATCCAATTGAAGCCTTCCCGCTTGTCCGAGAAAAGAACATGGGGATAACGCGATCGTTTTCTCCGGAGTTTGCGACGCCTTGCAGAGTGGAAGCCAGAGCAGAGCCAGGACGGGACTGGACAGCTTGCGAACTGACACCCCTGGCAGCTGTCAGGTCCCTGCCTTCCAGGTTGCCAGCAGCCACGTGGACCGTGCGTGCCGTTGCCTGCCGGAACGAATGTGAATGTGGGGGGAAGAAAACCTCTGGTGCCTGCCTGCCGACCTGCCCCGCCATCAGTTCCAACCTCGAGGACGGACTGAGAGAGAGGCCACAGCTTGCCCAGACCCTCACGACGCCGGAACCCTCTTGGTCGATCCGTACATCGCCAACATCACTATGTCGTCGAAGGCTGACGCGCTCGAAACGCTCAACACCGCCGTCGAGAGCGCGCTGACGCTGGTTGGCCAGCTTGACGTGGTTGTTTCGGGCCGCGCAGTGCAAAAACAGACCAACCCTGCCAGCGAAGCTCAGCCAGGCGCAAAGCAGCCTGCTACTGCCAACAATTCCATCGATGCTCTCTCCCTGGCCCATGACGCTGCCACTTTGATCAAGGCGCATGCCACCAAGCTTTCTCTCCTCATCATCAACGAGCCCTTCACACCGACCGCCATCACGAAAGTTCTTCGAGAGCTTGTCGCCAGCCCCGTACCTAGCTTGGCCGCCGCGGTTGAAGCATGCACGCCGAACAGATACACCTGGAGTATTCAGCAAGATTTGGCTTGGAGAGCCGGGCGAGTGCTTAAGGGGCTGAAGGAGCTTCTTTCGCGGATCCCTAGGGATGGCAAAGTTTTGTCCGACGCGGGGAAGAATAACCCCGTCGGTGCCGGGGGAGGAAGGGGAAGCATTGCTACCACTGGCGTTCTGTGGTCCGCCTGCGACGATGTCACGGCATTTGCCAGGCGGGGGTTTGCTGGTAACCTGGCCTTCAAGGTTGAGCAGCTCAGAGACACTCTGAAAGATATCATGGAAGAGTTAAAAGAATGGGGAGAGGAATCGGATGATGAGGAGGAGGATGAGGACGATCAGAGCGACGGCGACGATGATGGTGTTTCTCAGATCACCTCGGACCTTGGGTCCAGCTCGATTTCTGGCGCGCGGGATCCCCAAGACATACTGGACGACTTGATGAACTCGCAGAGATACATACCTCGCAACGACCCTGACAAGATCCGCAACCGGCTGGACTCATGCCTCAAGAGGCTGCGCTTGATCTCTCTGCTCTACCAGGCCACAGTGAAGCGCAGGATCAAGCCCTTGCCCCACGTGCTCCCCGATTCGGGATCCGATGTCCCTGGGCGCTTGGACGAGGTAATGCCTATTTTTAAGCGGATTCCGGAGAAGTTCGGTTCCCTCGCCATGGCATTTTACGAACTGGACCCCTCTGAGATTGACCGTTTGATGGACGAATGCTTTTTTGATGCCTTTGCCGCTTCTGAGCTTCTGGTCAAACCATGGGAGGGCCAAACGGACGAATTTACTGATTGGGCTTTACGATTTCAGGTAGAGATAAAGAAAGGCTAAAGTGAAATGGTTCCGTCACTCTCCCACCACTTACGCTGACTACTACTGGTCATGAACTCTGGGGCCTGTTTGACTTTGAGACCTGTCTGCTTCGAAATGTTTGCTGTAATCATGTGAACTCAGCAACGAGTGCAAGATGCTGTCTCACCGCAAATCCTGCCACTCTATCTGTGATCCAATGCGCTGGTTCAGGCAAGAAACACGTGTTGAACCGATGGTAGTATACCGAAAGATGTGACCTTCGGAATCATAACAGCATTTCCAGGTGCAGAAGCATGCCACCAAAGTAAAAACATCGTGTTGGCGTCCTTTAGAACCTGGGACACAGAGCACGTCCTTCCTTTGATACAAGCACAACAACGGCCTCGGATGCTCTCACTGTATGCAAGAAAGGCGCACGACAAGGTGTATACACCTCGGCCTAGCCGGCCCATAAAAAGGTAAAGGGGTAAACACCATCTCCCTGGACCGCTCACGTCCAGTTAGACGATACCTGGGACTTGAGGTTCCTTCCGTTGCCACAGTAAGAAAGGGCTCTCTGGTCATTCACCCCGGTGATCATCGCGAGGATCGCCCCGGTCGATATGGAACCAAAGAGGGACAGACCGCGTCGGTTGCCGTGCGGGAGGCGGGTCTCGAGGTGTTCTGTTGACTCGCAGGCCGGGGGGAGAGCACCACAAGCTGTTCCGAGTCTGCGATCTGCGGGAAAGAACCGTAGAGAAAACAACAATCTCGTTCAGTGCTCCCAAGCAATCCCCATCATTTGTCGTCTTCCACTGCTTCCAGCAGCTGTCTCCTGCAGCAGCTGCGTGTGCCTCCTTGGGACACGACTCCTTGGTTTGACGCTTCTGATTGTTTCCCCCTCGAGTTTTCCCAGCAAAGTCTCCCGAGAACGGTAGCCTTCATTGATTCCCGAAGGGTTTCGACTTCGCAGATGGAGCCACTCGACCCGACTTCAGAGACACCAACTCGGATCCCTCGACCGACTTTCATGGCCTCATCTCCACGGACGCCTTCCATCCGCGCGGTCCCTTACAGCCATATGGATCGACTTAACGCGGCCAGTGGCACAGCGGGGAGCTACTCGCCATCCAGTTGGCCATTCCCAAAATCGGTCAAGTCCTCGTCCTTGTATGATGAACCGACTGGATTGTTTGTTGACGTTGACCGAGTTGCCTTGCTGACTGCCCCCAGGGATCTGTCGGCCATGAGCCCCAAGTATCGCCATGTCGGCGACGTTGACCCTGAGAGGAAGAGGCTTACCGAGGAAATCATGCCCGGACACCGAATGACGCCCTCCACCGCGGGGGAACTGATGACTCCCGCAAGAGTCCATGAGTCGGCGAAGGAGAGACTATCCGAAAGCTGCGGTGTTCAAGACATCTCGGCGGGCTCAGTTGAAACACGGACCTGCGCCCCTGGAAATGGCGATAGAAGTGTCCACTGTAAGTACCAACCATCCTCCCCAACAAGAAGACTCCAAGATAGGGGAACAGTTTCACTGACGAGTTCTTCAGCCCGGCCCTCACGTGTCAACAGCACCAAACCAGCGTTTCTCAAACCAAAATTGGAGATTCCTGAGCGACCCCTGACACCCACTCCGTATTCAGTTTTGCGGAAGGTATCCGAGACTTCTGAGCCAGACAATGGGGATGGTTTAGGCTATCGGGATGGCCAACAGTCGGGTTCGCCATCGCAGTTCTCAGGAACCACACATCTATCGACTACCCCTACCCCACGAGGACCAGGAGCACAAGCCAGCCCGGTCAACGATCGCCTTGTTGTCCAAGGGAGCAAGCGCCTCTTCCACTTGCCCCATATCAGGGGCAGTCAGCGCGCCGAGGACGGCTGGGCGCTCTCACGGTCGCACCCACTCCGCAGAGTAAGCGCTGCTCGCAACGAGTCCCAGCTGGCCGTATTCCCGGAAAACGGCAGCAGCAACCAAGGCCAGTACGGCAGTTCCAATGCCGGGACTGCTGCTACCGCTCCCGAGAACATCATCGTCTTCCAGCCAGCACGGACGACGACGGAAATCGCGGTCGCCGTCAGATCCTCGACACAGAACGAGAGCCCTACTGAGCCAGCAACAGTGCAAGGTGAACACACTGACATCGATGTCGAATCCCTCCGCCGTGGTCCAAGGCTCCGTCACGCCCAATTGCCCCTCAGCCCCAGCATGGCCCTAAATGCCGGGCGCAGCGTACCGGAGAGCACCAAGAAACTGTGGACGTCCCTGGGCCGATCACGCAAAATGATACTCGTGTCGGCCATTATGTTGGGGCTTGCCTCCTTCAATTTTGCCTGCAGCATCACAGCGGTGGTTGTTACCCACGTCGATCACGGGTATCCGGGAGCCGGCCCAGTAGCGTGGGCTGTCGTCAGCAGCGTGCTTCTTCTGACCTCTGGAGGAATGTTAGCCGCTGGCTTTCTGCAGCATCGCAAGGCCAACGAGGATCTCGTATCTGGTGAACATTGGATTGAGATGCATCTCCGCTCTAGGCCCCTCCCTCCGCGCCCGAAGAAGGCCGAGGACCGCAAGCAAGACAACGCTGCCACCAAGTGTTGGAAGAAGTTTGCACAGGACCATGAGCAGCTTCGCCGCTACGTCGAGTTTCTTGAGAACCGTATCGGCATGCTCGAAGAATGTCAACCGACCGCAGACCAGCAAGCCAGTGGGTCCAATGCTGACGCCTCTGGAGTTGGCACTGATGCCGCCGTCAACACCGAGGACGACGCCGAGTTACTGAGCGGGGGCACTGGCCGGGACGCAATGAAAACCAACACCCCGAGGGCGAAGAGCCCGAACGTCGGCGGTTCCTTGTCTCGTCGCCAGCTTCTTCAGCCGGAGGAACCGGTCTCCGAGTCTGAGAGCTGGCAGGGGGGCGAGCGCAGTGGTGCGATTCAGAAGTCGGACACCAAAGCAAGCATCCTCACTGAGCTCTGCGAGGCTGTGACCGAGGGTTACAGCCCCCTGTCGGAGCAGATCCCCAGGCGGTCGGCCCATATTCCCCAGACCCCGGATAACCACACACCCACACCCTCGGCCCGACTGCGCGGCAGCGGCCTCCGCGAGCTTATCCTGCCGGGTAAAGTTGCCGCTGAACAGGCTGGCGGCCGTTCGCCCCGGACGTTCTGAGAGGCCAAACGAAGGATCCTTGAGCAATGCTCAGCAATATTATGGTCGTCACGCCGTCCGTGACAGACACAAGATGATGATGATGATGATGATGATGATGATGATGATGAGAGGACGACAATTATGAGGACCACGATCGATTAGGAGGACGACGATTATGGACGACAATCATGAGGACGACGTTTATGAGGACGACAAGGACAACGATAATGATGATGATGATGATGATGACGATGGGACTTGTATCGAGTTGTAGGCTGGTCAAACCAAACAGGTGAACTTTGTTCGACCGCATCGTTTGTAACCATTTGTACGGAATAGGAGCGCTTGCTCATCCCATGATAGCCCTGCCCCCGACAGAGGTCAGCACTCTCAGATAGGCAATCCCATATGTAAAACAATAATCTAGCAGTGGAACAGTCAAGGGAGAGCGGATGTTGTGGGTATTTGAAGGACGGAAGAGGTCTGCTCTTCATCCCTCCACCTTCCGCATTAGATTTCAAACACCTTGGGGGCTTCTTCGGAGATAATTTCTTAGCGTACTGGTTATCATTTGTCGGAGTCTAGAATGGCTTCCGCTCAAGAGATACACATGGCGGTGCAGGCAGCGAGCCAGCAGGGCTACCTTAGACGGCTCGGGCCAAACGAGCTTTGTTCTCCCGATATCTCTTCTCTTTGCCGGCCATCTTCCTTCGCTTTTTCCACGACCGGTTCAGGTCACCACGGTTCTCCCAGAACCACTTCTGAAAATCGCTGGTGGGTTTGCTGTCACTCTCACCACCCTGGGCCGCCGCATTGTTCGACAAGGCCTCCTCATCCTCCTCTGAGGCCTCATCCGCAAGCTCTTCATCATCTTGCTCCTCAACATCGTTTTCGGGCTCCCATGGGGTAAACCTCCGGTTGGGGTGTGCCGTGTCTGGCGTAGGCGCGGCGCTCCTAACGCCACGCGACTCAAGGTCCTGACGGGTGAAAGGAGTCAGAGGCATACGGATGGCAGATGCCTCTCCAGCGTCTGCGTCAACCTCCTCCTCGGCGCTCTCTTCGCCGCCATTCGCAAAAAAACTGAATCCTTGGGCATCAGGGGTCGGCTTGGGAGTTTCGCCGTCGGTTTGTCTGGGGCGCTTGTACAAGGCTTCGAGGGGATGTATCTCGGACTTGGTAGGTGTTGCCGGGGGGATCAAGATAGACAAACTCCTTACTGAACCGGATGAGATGGGCCGTGGGGGTTCGGACCTTAAAGGTGACGAAGGAGAAGAAGCGTCCGGAATTGCGGACTCTGCAATCAAGGCCCCGTCAGGAGCAGCGGGAGGGGTTTCTGTCTCATGTTCCACAGCGGGCTCATCGTCGCTGGAGCTTGCTGTGCTCTCATCATCATGTGGAGCGGTGTTTTGGTCCCGGTTGTTTGGCCTGCTCGAGAGTAGGACCTTGGCGGAGGGAGGTGGTCTGGTTATGACGGCCTCCACGACATCCCCGTCTTCGTTCACCCAACCCTTCCCCTCGACGAATTCAAGTGGGGCCCCTGAGCGGCCCTCAGGCGCCGTCTCTTTGAGGAAAGTCGGGAACTTGGTAGTTCTCTCAAATTCGTGGATAACCACCTCTCGCGACTTGCCCTTCTTCTTCTTCTTTGTTGGGGTGGACTGACTGGCGTCGGCAGATGGCGCAGCATTTGCGGGCAAAACTGTCTTGAATAGGCATTCGTCGTGGTCGGTGTACTTTGATTTGACCTGCTTCTTCTTGTCCTTGCTCTTCTTTTCCTTGTCCTTTTTTGATCGCTTCTGCTTGCTCTCCTCGGCGCTGGCCCATCCCCGCTTGACCGTCCTGCCTTCTTCAAGGGCCACGCCACTGACTTCCTCAGGAATGTGTTTCCTTTTTTTCGTCTTGTCCTTTGACGCCAGGGGTTTGTCAGGAGACGGGTTTGAAGGGTTCTCCTTGGCCATGGCTGCTTCAGCGAGCGGGACGACTATGCTGGGTGGTCGCGCGTTCCCAATGCGGATCTTAACGCCTTTCAACACTGCTCCGTTGAGCTTCTTTTTCAGCTTTTCGGCGTCTTCAGTCGGCAGATCCAGGAACCCGAAGCGCTTCTCTGGAAACGTCTCAATCGTGTGGTAGGATACGTTGCGGACTTTGGGGAGCACAGTCGACGAGAGGACGGTGTTGAGCAGATCGGCATCGAGCGGTGTGACATGCAGCCGCACGTAGGGATTGGTGTCGGACAGAGGTAGAGGTAGGGACGCCTCGCCTTTGTGTTCTGTCATGGCTGGTCAGGTCCTCGAGGTTGGCGTACGGGGAGGCGCCGGGCTTCCTGAGATGTCAAGCCGGCAATAGGTCCAAAAAAAAGTTGACCGCCTTTGACCCTTGCAGCCATCTTGGGCGCGCCAGCTGGCTGTCAGCTGTCCACTCAGATAGCTGGACACCACACTTGGCCTGCCTGTCTGCCATGAATTCTTGCACTTCCGTGTTATGATCCTTCAGCGCACTGCGCTGAATCTTCCATCAGGCACTGCGGGGCTGGGAAGGGAAGTTTTATTTTTTCAGCGGTCCAATTTTCTTGTATATAGGTACCTATGCAGCAAAAACGGTGGGTGGAGTCTGGCCATGGCTGGCCTGCTGCCATTAAACGCCTCCTGAGCCCCTGATCCTTTGTTGACTCTCTATCACCGCGGCAACAGATGCTTTCTATCCATCATTGTCAATTTTACGATTAACCACGTTTTCTGTCAAGCATCACGTGGGGAAACACTCTTATTGGTCTCGCAGGATTGTCTTGACTATGGGACCGCTGGCATCTTGGCCCGGAAGATGCCGGAGGAGATCGCCCAGGAGCCCGCGGAACGACTCCGGCAAAGAGGATGCAGGACATGGCGCCAGTCGGACCAGAGTGTACTTGCCCCCTTTCCGTGATATGGTGACGTCCCCACGGTGTTTGAGCTGGCCCTAGGGGACTGACCCAGCCCCAGGCACTGAGCAAATGCTCTTTCCCTAACGTACTGTGCCGCCCCTCGACCGGTGGACAACGAATGTGATGAGCAAAGGAGATACCCCTTACAATCTCTGTCTAATCATACTTCGAGGGGCTTCTGCCCCCAAACGACGACACTGGCATCTTCGTCAGCAGAAAATCAAGGGTAATCTTAAAAAGAATTGGCCCCTTACACGGTAATGTACCCATGAATGCTTCGGTCTTTCATGTCCTTTTTCACATCGACGAGGAGTTGCTCGACGTCGGCTGGCTTCCAGCCAAGAGACCGAGTAAAGACGGTCATGGTGATGCCGTCAATGCCCTCAAGGTTGTTGGACATTTGCATCGCGCCCACCGCTTTTTGATCCTTTCCCTTGGCCCAAGTATTCATGGGGACGGCGAATTTCTTTTCGGCGAGGTTCACGAAGCCAGCCTCGGCCATATAAGTCTTGCACCGCAACGCCTCAGTGGCGCTGCGACCTGTTCTCTGGATCCCCTGGAGCAACAGTGCATTCCACCGCTGCAATGCGGTGCCCTCAATGGAGCCGTCAATTGACTGGAAGTAGATGATGGTCTCCTGGGACTCAACCCAGCCACCAGGGTTCAGGTTGTCGTACATGGACTTGAACAGGAGGTTCCAGTCCTTCTTGACAAAGGGGAGAAGATAGCGAGCGTGAATGTAGTCGAATTTGTGGCTGTACGTCCAATCGTCGTCGACGTCATCAATCTCAAAACGGCAGTTTGATGGCAGGTAGTCGGGTTGAATTGGGCTGAGGTCGGTGCCGAGGACCTGAGAGCTGGGGTTTTCCTCGGCTGGGTAGGGTAAAGGTAGAGTCAGCGGATGGGGATCAAGAGTGAACATGAGAATGGCAATGATACTGTAGTGTCATTTCCTCAAACATACCAAGAATGTCAAAGAACTAGCAAGGTACTCACCAAACTCCATTGCCCAGATGCCGGTGCCTGTCCCGAGATCCAGCACGTGGCCAGGGTTCACAACCGGGGCCAAACTGAGCCTTCCCTTTAGCAAGAACTTGGATATGGTGTGCTGGAGGTCTATCAAAGGTAAGCCAGGGCACTGCTCGAGGAAGCTGGAAGGGTTGAACATACCTAAGCGGTTTTGTTCTCTCTGCACGTTGGTTGCTGCTCGTTAGGTTCCTGAATCTCCAGCATCTATGGGTGCCAGCTTCTTACCTCGTCGTTAGGGAGAAAGTATTCTGCCGTTAATGTCAGTTGGAACTAAAAGTGGCCATCCCTAACTTTAACCGTCTCAGAAGCAGACGAGAACGGACTCACTCCCTTCCTTGTACTTGTGGAAAGTCCGGCCATTCTCCTGGACAAACTCATACAGACTGGAGGTCACGGAAGCGTTTGAAACCGACCTAGAGGCCCGCATCACTCAGCAAGAATCCTGCCGGCCTGTAGAACTGTACATGCACATGGACAGTGGGGGAGCTGAGACGACTCACGCTGCCGAGCCAGGAACCAGGCTCGTTCCATCACCAACATCATGATCGACCTGGTGCCGTTAGTCCCACGTTCCGTTGCAGTACAAGAGTCCAGTAGAACCAGCAGGCAGGATTCGGGAGGTAGGTTCAAACATACGCTCAGATCGACAGAGTAGTTACTGAACTCTGTGATCGACCCGGCCCCTTTATTGTGGGCTGGCGACTCTCCAGGCGGAACTTCTGGCAGACTAGAGGCGGATGCTATCGATTCCGGGCCTGGAACACCTTCTCCGAGTCCGGCCTTGAGCGGCGCGTCCGACGGGGTCGCCATGGTGCTTGTGAGGGGTAATCCGGTATTACAGCCGGAGATGGGGATGGAGAGTCTCCTTGGCGAGCAACCGACTGATGCAGGTTAACTAATCCTTGTGGTACTGCGCACTCAGGCGTTTAAAACACGCTAAGCCCGAACTGATACGCACCGTCACCGAGGCCAGGGGGTGCCATCGAGCATGCAGAACCGCCAGATAGACATGCGAATATTATTATTGTACATACATACGGATACATGCAGCAAAGAATGCTGGTCTCTGCACAAATTCGGCTCATGAGGGGGGAGAGAGAGTATAAACACATACAACGAAGCAAACCAAAAATACCACACAGCGATATGCCCCGTGACGCCATCCAGACATGCCGGTCAACCTTGTGAGGTCCGTCATAATATCGTTTAAGATGCTTTCCTCATTACTTCTGTTGGCCCCTGTTGTTGGCCTCACGAACTTCAGCCCCCGACGCCCTCCACCAAACGTCACCACCCCACCGCATCAACCTCTCCACAGCTCCGGTAGGCGTCATGGCAGGACGGACGTCCAGATAGAAGACGGGCTCGCCGGTAGGCTCCGGTGGTGCCGAGTAAAAGTCGATCACGTATCGAACCTCCTTCTTCTGGCCGTTCTCCTCACGCGTGACGTACCAATCGTGGCGATCGAAGGGCGGTTCCGTACTGCATCCAGCCATGTCAGTCATCTCGTAGAAGCCGGGCTACTTGAACCAAACTCACCCAAACTTGGCAGGATAGACCCGGGCCAGCATTTGAAGCATGGCCGCCTTGGGCGTCATCTCCTTGGGCCTGCCCTGGAACCTGATCAGAGTCGGTTGCGATTGCCCGCCCTCTTGTGCCTCCAAGCGCCTCAGCTCCAGCGGAGCATTCTCCTCTCCCCGCTTGCTGACCTCCCAGCCCCGAGACAGCCCCTTGCCAAACCTGCGCTCCCAGTCGACAATCTCGCCCCAGGCCCCCTCGTTCAGGAAATTATGCACTGCGACCATGCTCTCCACGGCTGTGATGTCCGTATCTGTGTAACCCTTCCGAAGGAGAGCATTGTACATCTGTTGAGGTGAAGGATATTCCCAGTTGCCGTCACCGCTGCCTCTTGGGATGGAAGACTCGTCTCGACTTGTCGGCAGCGCATGGGTCTGATCGGGGGCCCGTTCTTGGGAGATGGATTGAAACATGTAGTTGAGAGGGTTCAGCTTGGAGAGCATGGACGGCTCTTGTCGCGGTTCCGACGGCGGGGCGTCTTGGTTGTTGTGCGGGACGGGGCAGGAAGATAGCGCTGCGTTTGCGGTAGGGTTTCCGTGCGGAACAGGACAGGAGGAGGGCGCTGGGCTCGAGGAAGGGGAGGGAGGTGTGAAGGCATCCACGGTGGCCTTGTGCATGGGGCATCCGGGCTGGAGCAATCGTTGAACGTTAGCCCAAGCAAGAGGTATAAGGTCGACGACCAGCCGCGCAACTTACGGGAGGTGCGCCAGCCCCGGCAAGATGTTTGTGATTCGAGTCCGCCGGAGGGACGGCCGACGGAGCGGCGGGATTGGTGTCAGCCCAGAACCAGCCCATTGTGACGGTCCGTCTGTGTGAAAAATGAGAGAAATCAGGGGTTATTAAAGATATGTTATTGTTGCCTTCAATTTGGTCTTCTGGATTCGGCAACACGGATGGGACGATTCGGGCTTGAAGACGCTTGTATGAGAGAGACAGCGAGCTGGATAACAAGAAAAAAAGGGACTGGAGATTTTAGCGCAGGGATATGAGATAAGGACGGATGACGCGCGCGCAGCACGAGCACGCCAAGCCGGCTGCCCCACGTCGAGCCTGCAGCGCAACTTTTGGCGCCACTTATTCGGGGCCTTGGTGCTGCAGTCATTCTCGCTTGGTCTGCAAGTGAAACTCCGAGCTGTGATGGTCATGGTTCTCGGATTGCAACATCAGTGATCAGATAGGCAACCGGCTGTGGGTAAGATCTTGTTGATTCAAATGTACAGTTCCATTTTTGGTGGGATATGAAGCCATGGTTGAAGGGTATCATAATCATGATCAATCCTTTCCGCGCCGCTGTGCGATCCAAAAACAAATCCATTGGTAGCATCTGGAACAAATACAACCTGGAAATCCCATGTCGACTGAAGCACCCGGCTCCACGGAAAGTTAAACATTGGGGGAGAGGAGATCGTACCGGACACACCTCTCAACCTATTCATGCAGCGTTAGTGGCTTGCTCGCTGGTATCAAGGGGACCGAAACGGAGCAACTTACGTCCTCGGCACTGGCCTGCATGAATCGCCTTGTCTCCAGGCCGATCCAGATCATCAACATGGAGAAGTCGCCCTCCTTGACCATCTCCTTTCCGCTTTGCGCGCCCAACTGCCGCAGAATCGGAAGCGAGCTGCTGAGGAGGTCCACGTCAGGGTCGAGACTGCGGCCAATCCCCTCCAGGAGCAGAATGCTGATGACCACATTGACAAAGTCCCCTTCCAGACGGACATGGTGCTGTCTCACCATTCCCAAGACTTGCTGCAAGATGTCGCCAATCTTGACATTGCCAAGCGCAAGTGTCCGGCTTTTCACACCCAGCACCAAGTGCTGCATCTTCAACGCAAACACTTCCTTGTCGAGGACAGCATCGGGTTGCCGGCACCGCTCGCACATCAAATGGCCGGCCTTGTAACCGTCGAATTCGGCCACAGCTCGGAAGAGATCGAGGAAGTTGCGCCGGTTCGTGTCATTGAGCTCCGTCACCAGGCCCGTGTCGATGAAGATCAACTGCGGCCGAAAGCCTTCGCTGTCAATCCTGGCCAACTCGGCGTTCCAGAGCTCCTTATTGCGGCGGTATGGGCGCAAGCGTGACAGAACCTGCTCGGTAACGTCCGCCTGCGGGTCCATGCTCAGATTATCGGGGGCGCGGCGCAGCCGCAAGCTGGGCCGGTCCGCCTCATAGAACCGCACCATGATGTTTCCAGGGTGGAGGTCGGCATGGACGAAGTTGTCTATGAGGAGCATCCGCAGAAAAGCATCGAGGCCCTCGGACGCGATATCTTGCTGAAACACCCCTCCCCCATTAGCAATAAAGTCAGCCAGGGGAATCCCATGGGCGAACTCTTCGATGAGCACGTTTCGGGTGCAGAATTCGGTGTAGGGGAAAGGGAACCAGCCGGTGGTCCTGTCCTTGAAGTTCTTGCGAAATCTCGACAAATTGGCTGCCTCGATGCGCAGATCTAGCTGCAAATTCATCATTTGCCCAAACTGGTCGACTTCGTCGGGTAGTGAGAGCCATTCTATCGTGGGCACCACGTTCAATACCGAAGCGAAGAATCGCATGATCCGAAGGTCGCGCCGCACAGTCCGCTGGATGCGGGGATGCTGGACCTTGACAGCGACATATGACGAAGGGACGCGCCTTGGGGTACTCTTTAGGACCGTCTCTACGTTCTTGCGGACGTTGTGACGGAGATCATCGGGGCCTTTGGGGACGTCGACATCCGCTGGGAGGGCCACATCGGGCTTCAGCTTGGCTTTGTAGACCTGGGCAATCGCGCCCACACCCATGGGCGTCTCGTCGAATTCGTCAAATATTTCATCCAAGTCACGGCCGCCAAATGCCTTCCGGATTATCCGCTTCGTCGCATGGAGAGAGTGGGCAGGGGCGTTGTCATGCAGCTTCGACATGATGTCACACAGTTCGTTGGGGAAAATGTCGGATCTTGAAGCGGCCCATTGTCCAAGCTGCCAACAACCAAAACGTCAGCTCAGAAACCGAAATTCATACGTGGAACCGCGGTACCTTGATGAAAGCCGGGCCCGCCCACTCCATCGCCTGAACCAGGAAACCATACCACCACAGTGTTCCTGGCCGCTCATTATCGCGTTCCGGTATGCGTCTTCCGACCCAGATCGCGGGCACAGCGAGAAGAACGGGAACAAAGATGACAACGAGCTGCAGAAAGCGGAAACCGGTGCATAGTGGCTCCCAGACGTAAACATCCAGGCATACGACAACCTGGCGGCGCAGCCACCCAAAGGTCCCGTCGTTTTCACCAGCCGTCTTTCGTATTTCCGCCCGGGAGACCTCGAGCATGCGTTGCTCGCCTGTATCGTGAGGGCTAGCGCTGCCCTTTTCCGCAAGCTCGACAAAGGCTGCAGCAGCCAGCCCACTGCCCGTGGCAGCCATCAGGATCCGTGGCGCGGCGCGGGAGGGTCTCCATGGTCGTGGCCTTGATCGCAAGCTCGACTGAAAAAGAAATGTGCGAATATGTTTTGGTTGGGCAGGCCCCAGAGGGGTCTTTAAGATCCTAAAAACTGTGCCAAAAGAGTGCGACGCTTCCGTGCGGGAGAGGAGCCGGCCGAGGGCGGGAGCCAGTGGCATGTCGTCGCAGCGCTTCGGAGAGGTCCTAATTCAAACTGTGTCGAACTGGCTGACAGAGGCATTCTCGTCGTCCTCGCAGGCCAGAAATTTATCTTGGAGCGTATAGCTGGCATGCCGCATGCGACATGACGATGTTGGGGCTAACGCGCGGCTCGGTGGTCTTTGGGCGACGGCGGCCGGCCGGTTTGGCAGTATGGGCAGAAAACCCGTGACGTCGTTAAGCAGCTGGGCGGGCCTGATGGTCAGAAGTGGAATGGCTCCTCCAGACCAACACAGCACGAAGTTTGGGTGGCACTGGGCGGGTCACTGCGATGGAAATGGGCTTGCCGGGATCAACCGAACTGCAAGGGGCCGGTTCCACACGGGCAAGTGTGGGGCGGCAGCTCGGCTACGTCATGACCTGTCGTCCTTCGTCCCTTTTGTGGCATTCATCACATGTTCGCGACTTCATCCAATAAACGGCGCTAACAAAAATCAGAGACTTCTTTTGGCAATCCAATAAACACATTGGGCAGCTCTTTTAGTTTCTACTTTCTTCAGGCTCGTACTTGGCCGAGTCCCAGCCACAACAGTGAGCAAGGCAGCCAAGAACCCCACATACAATACACGTACATGTACTGTGTTTCTCGTCAGGGGGTTATTTGGAAGCTAAACCTGGATGGCGACAGCATTCAGAGAGACCTGAAGACGGGGGATATTTAGCCATGGCCAATTTCTCCGTATTTGGAACGCACGATACTTACATTACCCTCCTCGCACACAACATGGATATCGGGGCCCCTCGTGGTCCTGCCATTCAGGCTGAGCAACACGGCGCCAGTGGTGTGGCTGTCGAACGGCACCTCAAAATAAGAGAGTGGGCTTTGGCTGTTGGTTTCAAATGTCATCCGACGCGAGTCCCCGATTGTGACTGTGATGGATGCGAGGCCTTTCGTCACCGCCATGACAGATATGACATCTTTCGCTCCATGTGTGGCAGACGCGAACCCCCCTTGGCCCCAGACTGCGCCTAGAAGAAGGATGAGTTCTTGTACATACATATACAAGGAGAACAGCAAATTGAAAGGAGAGCTCACGGTGGTATCCCTCAGCCCGAGCGGGAGAGGTACGGTACCAAGCAATAGCTGTGTCCTCTTGTGCCCAGTGGATCCTGGGGGATCCGGACTTGTACGCGGCAATCAAGTAGGGCAAAACAGCTCTGAAAGCTGCATGTGGGTGTCCGACAACGTATTTTTCGGATCCGGCTACTACCTGCGCCGGCGCAGGGTCACAAATATAGCTTGATTCGCCAAAGTCATTCCCTTCTGGGGTGTCAGCGTCTCGCCCTTTGAGTTTACCACATCGTAAAACTGCGACCACTTACAGGTGATGATCTGGACAAAATCAGGCATGACCTCGAGGATCTGCTGCCAACGGTCGTACCAGAGCGATTCGCTCGAACAGTACCAGTGCTTATTCCACTGGGGCAAATCTGGACTCGCCTCAGTCACGATCTGAAATGAGCCTTCTTGAGAGCAAGTGCCTACCTGTGTAGAACCAGGGACTGACCCCCATCATGTACTTCTTCCCACAAAGATGGTCTTTGTAAAGAAGGTCCTCGACCGTGGTTATCTTGGACTGTCCAGCCTTGGGCCAAGCATCCCAAGAGACTGTGTCTCTTATTAGTCTAATTGCATCATCTGATCCAAACGGCAGCGGGTCAACTTACAGGCGCCATCGATCAAGTCCAACTTCTGGCCAACCCCACGCGGGCCAAGGCTAGACCAGTCGGGAATGAGGCAGATATCCCCAGTTTGGCCGCGCACCAGAGGCCAGTTGGCGGCCCAATCGGGGCCCTCAAAAGTCGACACAAAAGGCCTCCCTTGAACCATGATTTGCGCGGGTGATGACTTGTATCGATTGATCAAATCAACAACGTACGGAATCGGCCAGGAACCAGCCGCCATGCTATCCAAACGAGTGTCAGCCGCGAGTTTCAAGCTCAGTCGTCGAGCGTGTTTATCCTGACATACTCGAACGAAAGAAACAGCCCAAATCCCCCGGCTCTTGCGGCTTCCCCGTATGCAAGGTCGAGCTGAGTCCAGGTCCAGGAATCTAAAGGACCAATGTTCAGGGCAAACCCGTCGATACCGGCCGCCCTGGCGCTGTGGATGTCGCGTACCCATTGTTCGGGTGCCTGGCCACAAGTGAGGCCGACCTAAGGATCGAAAGGCCATAAGTTGTGGCACACGGTCTCGCCCAGACGAGGGACCAGGATGAAGATAACCCCTACCATGTAGTGCGCAAACACTTTGCGGCCCGAATCGGGCTCCTCGGGGTGATGACCCATCATGACTCTTGTGACAAGTGAGACTCAAGAGTCAGCAAACCTTCCCTGTCTCGGAACCCCGCAAACAAAAGGTTCAAGGCATCAAGCCGTGAAATCGGAAAGATGCGGAGTGCATACTGACCGTGAGTGGCTTACCACTTGCCAGTGACAGAATGCTATGGTAGAAGAGTGCCGCTCCGGCGTCAGGACCCCAGGTTGAGACCTCGAGGTTGCTGATGCGGGCCTGTGTTGCTGGCAAGTTGCAACAACTTGAAGAAGTGCCAGAATCCATCATCCACTGCGTCTGGGGTTTCTCAGTTCTCCCCACTCACGGAACGCTCGGCCCAATGGCTCACAGCCAAGCATAATCTGAAGTTAGCGAGGTAGCCCTGAACGGATCATGGGCGTGGTTTGGTTGGGAGGTCAAAGTGGTCGCCGACCTGGGACGCATCAAACAGTCTGTACACCTGTTGGGTGGCATTTGGGATTGGAACTGGATGTTCTTAATCGGTAGCCCGTAGAAAGATTGGAACTGCACGGGGGATGGCTCCTCTGTTCCTTTTTGTAGATGTCCAGTGTATTGCAACGAATATCTGTCGAGGTGCGATACTAACTGCCCCTCAGCTGGCAGTGATACTGCAGTGATGCACAACCTGGAAAGTATTCCGTATACCTACCGAGGTTCATTCATGGGTGTCCCCGACTGACATGGAACGTTCTGCCCCTCCGTCTTTCTGGCGTCTCACAGCGGCTCAGGTTCGCCCCACAACCAACCTGGAACGGGCTTTTTCTCCAAAGGTCGTGCCCCACAGCCGCTCCTTCAGACGGCGCTGGGCTGGACCTGTGCCTGCCGTGGAACCAACGGACCGGAAATAGAAAATTCCTGCAGCCCTGCGATTTTGGCTCCGCACAATTGAATCTGGCGAAATTTCGCAACACCGTCACCTTCTGCATCACGACCCGGCGACCGATTCTCCCACCCACCACAGAAGTCGATCAGTCGCGAAAATGGATTCTTCCAAGGCCCCCGTCAAGCTCGTCAAGGTCACCCGTGTCCTCGGCAGAACCGGTACGCCCCTACCCCAACGATAAGGCTCAGTACCCCGCGTTCGTTGCTGAATACTGATTTACTCGCCAACAGGTTCCCGTGGTGGCGTCACCCAGGTCCGTGTTGAGTTCATGGACGACACCACTCGTTCCATCATCAGGAACGTCAAGGGCCCTGGTATGAATCCGCAATTTCCCGGTTGGGTCCGACCAGCGACTAATTTCCTTCGTCTGTCCAGTTCGCGAGGACGACATCCTGGTTCTCCTGGAATCCGAGCGCGAGGCCCGCCGCCTGCGTTAAAGAACGATCGGTTTTGAGGGTTCAGTGAAGATGGGAAAGTGGCAACAACCCGCAGCTGCCTTGTCGGCCTATTTGGCCAGACCGTCGCCATAAAGCTGCGGCGAAGAAGGGATGGAAAAGTCAAGGACGGGCGTTCGGTAGAACGGTATCACGATTATTGCTCTCCACGAATTCTACACGGCGCTGAGGCTGCGCCAGTTCCTGCGGATAATATGGTGTTTCGGCCGGGTTATGGGGTGATTTTGGGCGTCCAAGGACAAATTTCCAGCGAGTTTGAGGTCTCGAAACCGCTTCCAGAAGCGTGGAACTTTTGGTGCCTTTCCTGCGACTTTCCTGACCGTCCATTCCAAACTGTGCTTCTTCCGCAGCTCCTTCGCAAGACTATCGACCCGAGCACCGATATCCTGATGGGGTGGGGGCGCTACCTGGTATCCGCCCGTGTCGGCCGGGCTTTCGGAGGATGTGTGACGGCCGGAAAGCTCTGGGTCAGCCCCTTCGCACGCTTCTCTGGGGTCGCAAACTGCCAGCTACTGACGTGATGTCCTGGGCGTCTGAAGATGGAACGGTGACAACCGCTAACTTTCCAGCACGGGTCATGGTTGTTGCGAGCACTCCAACGTCAGCGAGGCACCCCTCTCCTGACCCGATATCTCTATCCTTCTCCTTGGCTTCTGGGGACGTTCTTCGAGGGTTGTCCAGCTTCGTTCTTGGCTGGTCAACGGCCGCAGGCCTGCCTGGATTCACACATTTGTTCAGCAGCTGATCACTTCGAACTTCGGGAACAGCCAACTAGAGGCCACATCGATACGGAGTAAAGACACTTCTCTCTGTTGCAACGTGGGGAGACAGTGTTCAGAATCGCACCGCTTCTTCTTCGGGACAGTTGGGTGTCCAGCCAGGGTCTTTCCCTTCCGTGGTTTCTGGCGGGTTGATCCGGGGCACAGGAGGTCTTCTTAGCGATGCGCTATTGCGAGTACGTAACCCAGCCGTTGTCATGCTCTTCTCTAGCCCCCCCTCAGCCGGAGCTGTCCCAGTTACGTCTTCGTTGCAACTTCGGCATTGGCATCTTCGGCGGTTGTGCTTGTTCGAGGACGTACACCTCGGAGTTGGGAACGTGAGCCTTCGACGGCGGCACGACCGCCGTCTTGGCGAACCCGAAACACACCAAGAGCCACAGCCCCCCCACTGCATGCTACCCTAACAACGAGAGGACTCTGGGGAACCCAGAACTTGAATTTAATTCCGCCAATCGCGTGGTTCTGATGATGCTAGTATTGGTTCGGCAATACCTCAGTGTTCCCTTTGGGCGAAGCGAGACTGATACTACGTACGACGGGTTGCTCGACCCTTACTCGTACGTCCCTATTTATTCCCCGGCTGGCCAGCAATTGAAGATGGATCGAGCATCTTGCACAGGTCACTTGCCCAGGTGCAAGCAGTCATCATGGAACTCCGGTCTGTCATTCGTTTGCTCGCTTTGTCTGCCTCGGTTTTCGCACCCGGGGTTCTGGGTGCTTTCGGTTACACCTCGTCTGGGGGCAACTATGTCATCGATGCTGGCTCCTCCAACCCGCTGGTCTTCTCCGTAAGCCAGTCCAGCTGTGACATCAAGTCCATCAAATATCGCGGCACCGAGCTTCAGTATGGAAGCATGGGAAGTCACATCGGCTCCGGCCTCGGCTCGGCGACTGTCTCAATCAGCCAAATCAGCGGCTCGTCCCGGTACATCAAGGTCACCTGTGTGACATCGACTTTGACGCACTACATGGTGGTCCGGGAAGGCGAGAGCATCATCTACATGGCTACTTACATCACCGCCCAGCCGTCGGTGGGTGAGCTGCGGTTTATCGCCCGTCTGCTCCCCAGCCAGCTGCCCAGCGAGTACCCCTATGGTGACGTCTCGAACACGAACGGCGCTAGCTCGGCCGTTGAGGGCTCGGATGTTTTCGTTGTCAACGGGCAGACACGGTCCAAGTTCTACTCGTCCACTCGGTTCATTGACGAGGACTCTCACTGCGTGTATGGTGGCAGCGACCTGATGCATGTCTGCATCATGACACCGCAGCAGGAGTCTTCGTCCGGCGGTCCTTTCTTCCGCGACATCGACTCGAACAACGCAGGAGATTCGACCAATCTGTACAACTACATGAACAGCGGTCATGTGCAGACCGAGGCGTATCGCATGGGGCTCCATGGGCCCTATGCGATGCAGTTCTCCCGTTCCGGGGTTCCCAGCGTGAAGAGCCTCGACGTTTCCTGGTTTGGCGAGGTCTCCGTCACTGGTTACGTTCCGGCGTCTGGCCGCGGAACTGTGACGGGGACGGCTACCGGTGTGCAGAGTGGCATGCAGGGAGTGGTTCACTGGTTCAACAGCGCAGCGCAATACTGGGCCAAGACGTCCTCCAACGGAGGGTTCACCTCGCCCCTGATGAAGCCCGGCACTTACACCATGGTGCTGTACCAGACCGAATTCAAGATCGCCACAAGTACCGTTACCGTCTCGGCTGGCAAGACCGCGAACCAGAACATCGCCGGCACTTTCAGCACGTCCCGGAAGACACTCTTCCAGATTGGCGACTACGACGGTCAGCCCACAGGTTTCCGCAACGCCGACAAGTTTCTGCGAATGCACCCGAGTGACAGCCGCATGGCTAGCTGGGGCCCCCTCACCTACACGGTGGGCAGCTCGCAGCTCTCTGACTTCCCCATGGCCGTCTTCCAGTCTGTCAACAACCCTGTGACGATTCGCTTCAACCTGGGCAGCGCTCCTGGCGCTGCCACCTTGCGCATCGCCACGACACTGAGTTTCGCGGGGAGCCGTCCCCAGGCGACTGTCAACGGATGGGCTGGCCCCGCGCCGGCCGCGCCGACCAAGATTGACAGCCGAGGTGTCACGCGTGGTGCATATCGTGGCAATGGGGAATTGTATACCGTCAGCATCCCGGCGGGCAAGCTGGTTGCTGGCAGCAACACCATCACGATCACCTCTATCTCTGGCAGCAGTGGGGAGACGTTCCTAAGCCCCAACTTTGTGAGTTCCTTTTTCGAACTGTTCCCTCACCCACATATCTCTAACCAGTTTTCCTCGCGAAATAGATTTTCGATGCTGTCGAGCTCTACACTTCTTGAATTTGAGCGCGGGATGTGAAAGATTAGGTTTGAATTTGGGCCACAGTATCCCACACCATGTAATCATCACCGCCTGGCCCAGTCGCCTTGCTCTCATCACCACCTTCTTGTGGTGTTGGGCTAGTATCTACCTTCCTTGTTGATATTGGGGTGGTTACCCTGGGTAGGGGTGTTTTATTTGCTGTTATGTACATATGTACGCACACCTACGCTCAGCGTAGGTCAGGAAGGGACTATGTGACCTGGGCATTGATCTCCTCTTCTCAAGCCTGGGTAGGCCGTCAGTGGGCACGCTCACTATTCTGCCATGCATGTCGACGTCAGTTGACCACGTTACCTTGGTAAATTGTTCGATGCTAAGCCCCCCAGGGCACGATTCGGTTCTGTGGTGACTACTCTTCCACTGCACAAGGCCTGACCATGCGAGATGCCCCTTTTTCATGACGGCCAGCTTCTCGTGAGTTCAAGCCAAGAGGAGGGCTCAGGAACCACACGCCCAACCACGCGGTGTTGTATATACCACCCCCCTTCTATTCCTTGGTTCTTATCAGCTCGCAGTTAAACTCATCGAGATCGGACATTTCCCCACACAGGCTTTTGATCCGCCCACCTAATTCCTCGTTGGACCAAGTTTTGGATGTTACCATAGCTGTCCAGAGGCCGGCACTTGGCACTGCAGGTGCATGTGGCTGCGGAAAGTTTTGACTTGGAACTCGATGAGAACAATCACTCCTAATCCCCTTCCGGCAGTTACGATATGGCTACCGGTGGCTTTTGTGTCTCAGAGATCAACAGCTGCAAGATAACCACTCGCGAGGTGACGTTCCGGCAGTGTGTGCATGTACCTGCCTGATCGAGGTAGTGTTCAACAGACCACGCCATTCAAGCTGCTCGATCAGGAACCACACCCCGGTGTAACAGGCTTGGCTTTTTTTTGCTCGGAGCAAACTTACCTTTGATCCACGACGCTCATTGAGCTGGGCGATCTCAGTAGACACGGAGAGTAGGCCTTGAAGTGGCCGTGATTGAATGCATGTAGATTCCTATTTAACACCCTCGCCCCATCATCGTGACTACCTGAGTCCTCCTCAAGTTCATGCCCTGACCTAAACACTCAACGTCCCCTGTGCCTCTTCAGCCAGAGCATCATGTTCATTCCAGTTCTCTTGTCCCTTCTGGCTACTTCGGTATGGTCAGTTGCCGCGTCACCTGCCAGGTCCGCCGATTCTACAAGACCAGACCATGCTCTGCGTCTTATCATGACCTCTCCCAATGACCCCGGAAGGTGGGTGACCGAAGAGCAGAAGATCAGGGACTACAAATCCAAGGGCATCGGCTTTGTGGACATCACAGACATTA
The DNA here is from genome assembly GCA_023628425.1 of Chaetomiaceae sp. PYS4301M. Classification (NCBI taxonomy): domain Eukaryota; kingdom Fungi; phylum Ascomycota; class Sordariomycetes; order Sordariales; family Chaetomiaceae; species Chaetomiaceae sp. PYS4301M. The sequence goes on from JAMAKR010000022.1 coordinate 57,166, forward strand.
CTGATGCTGAAGTGCTTGCTGTACTGTCGGCCCCTGACGCTGGGGAGGCCAATAGCTTCTCGGCGCAGGCTGTCAGGTACCCAACTGCGGTCAGCCATCAGGCGGAAACCAACTCGCTTCTCGCCAGTGTCTCGACTACTAAGCCGCAGAGCTGGTTGAAGACTCTCACAGAGTAAGTTGGATCCAAAGCGACATCTCCCCGAAACAGGTTACGAGCCGACTGGATAATGGCCCAGCGGTCAACATGCCCAGTACCAGTAAACTCATGGTGTGACTGACCTCTCCTTTTCACACGAAGCTTCTATAACCGGTATTACCGAAGCTCGTACGGCACCCAGGCAGGAACCTGGCTTCTCAGCACTGTGAAGGGTGCCGCTGCGGTAAACTCGGCCATTAGCGTGACGCAGTTCACGCACTCCTTTAACCAACCTTCTATCATTGCCAAAATCACGGGTAACAACTCAGACCTTGGTGCGTATAGCACTTCCAACCTCCATTTTGAGCCCCCCTCCCCCTAAACACCATGGATGTCTGTGGCTGACTTCATTGGGTGGCCGGGCCGAGGGAAGTCATTGTTTCGGCCCACTACGACTCAACGGGGGGCTCTTCCACAGCCCGCGGGCCCGGTGCCGACGACAACGGTTCCGGTGTCGTGGTCCTCCTAGAGGCACTCCGTGTTTTGGCCAACGCCGGTTTTAAACCCAAGAACACGCTAGAGTTCCACTTCTACGCCGGCGAGGAAGGAGGGCTGCTCGGCTCTCAGGCCGTCTTCTCCAACTACAAGTCGTCCGGGAAGACGGTTCTCGCCGTCATGAACCAGGACATGGCGGGCTACTCACCAAGCGGAAAGCTCTCCATCTACACGGATTATGTCGACTCTGCTTTGACGGCCTACGTCCGGCTTATTGCTGGAGCCTACATTGGCTCGACTACCAGCGACACTTGCGGATATGGATGCTCGGACCACGCATCTGCAAGATCAAATGGGTTTCGTAAATACGCCTACCCTCTTCTTCTCGCCTTCTATTTTCCGTATAATGATGATTGGGAGCGAGACTAATAGCCGGTTTTTGATGCCAGCCGCGGCCTATGTGTGTGATGAGCCGATGGATACATCCACACCGTACATCCATTCGCCAAATGATGTGGGTTACCGGCCCTCGTCATGACATTTGCGCATGATCTCGAGAGTTAATGGTGGCAACAGGCTTATTCCACTATCATGTGGGATGCTGTGCTGCGGCACGCCAAGTTTACGGTTGCCTTCTTGGCTGAGGCCTCTTATCTCTGAAGGAGGATGCAGGACAAAGAGTGAATTGGACAGCTCAGAGACAACTGGACTGTCAGATGCTCCATGGGAAATGTCACCATGCCGCTTAATCTGCTTGTTGGTGAGAGCATCTCGGGATACAAGCTGTTGAGTGCGGTCAAGAAGGGGGCTGACCTGGGTATGGACCACGATCGCGATGGTTTCAATGTGTGTTCGGGCCCGGAAGTTTCTTAGTGGCATATTGTTATTCCTGGTTGCAAATCCAACTTGTTATCCCTCAAAGATCATTGTCGTCCTCGAGTTCCCTATCGGCGAGCAGGTGCTCGAGGGTATTGTCGGTTGAACTTCCAGGACCCTCTCCAAATAGAACGCCCATATCCTCAAGCGCCCGTCCCTTAGTCTCAGGATAGAAGAGGTAGATGATAGGCACACAAGCCAAGTTGATGATCATGAAGAAAAAATAGATCTTGGAACCAAACCTGGCAATGCCCAAGGGCCAGATCTGGGCAACGAGGATGGACCCGACAGCGCCGCAGGATGCGGTCAGGCTCAGTCCTCGAGCACGAACGGCAGTTGGAAAGATCTAGGCGCGTAAAGCGCAGGGGTTAGTTAAAGTCCATGAGGCGTCAGGTGCCTACAACGGGGGGCTCTCCTACCTCCGACCCGTAGACCCAAGCGGCTGGGCCGAAGCCCATGCTGTAGCCAAGGGAATAAACAAAAACAAAGACGACGCACGTGTAGTCGGCTGCCCTGTTTACATTGTCGGGATAAGCGAGCGGAAGGGCACCGTTTATCTAAGATCACCATACGTCAGTGTCGGGAGTGTATTGGATGTCCAAAACAAAAGGGGAGAGACACGCATCACCAGGCTTTGTAGCTCTAATACTTACCATCAACGCAAAGGCCATAACAATGGCGCCGGCTACCAGTGTGACTTTCCGGCCAACTTTGTCAATGATGAGCATCTCCAGCACAGTACAGCCCGTCTTAAGAGTGCTTTCGATGCCACCGGCAAGCAATGACACGCGGTGACTGAACCCCAAAGCCCTGAACAGGGCCGGGAGGTAGTATTTCATTGCCGTTGCCCCGCACATCTGGGCCAGAAACTGGAGGAGTGCTGCTCTCCACATGCGAGCAGAAAGGCCGCGGTCCGCAAAGAGCGAGCCCCGGGTGAAGCCAGATACTCTGAAGACGGTGACCGACTGCTCGATGGCTGCGAGTTCCGCGTCTATCTCTTCGGGGTTGGAGTACCCCTCGCGATAGAAGCAGAGAGTGTCGAGTGCCTCCTCGGTCTTGCCGTGCTCGACGAGCCAACGGGGCCTGGGAGAAGATAGAGGTCGTTAGCAGCCGCGTTCACAGCAGTTTTGTGCGCCGCATTGGGTACACTTACGATTCGTGCATAAGGGGAAGAGAGATAATGAAGATGAACGCTGGTATGAAGGAAACCCCTAGTGAGTAGCGCCATCCCACCGAGAGCCCGCGGTCATTGTTCCAGAATGTCATCGCATACCCAACCCTGCGATGCAGTACGCCACGGTAATCAGTACAAAGTAACCCAATACGACACCAGGCGAGTCTCCCTGACTTCCAGTGTACATGCCACTCACCAAAAACCGGACGCAAGACCGGCAACAAAACCCACGTGGTTCATGACGACGTATCTGCCACGGTGCCTGGGCGGAGCCACCTCGCTGGTGTGATTTATGGACATCAGTAAGAGTAGCTTCTCATGTCGCGTTCTCAAAGCAACTCTTCTGCTCTCCTATCCTTACCTCTGATACAGTGGCACGCTTGTTGAGATGATAGCGGTGCCCATCCCCGCAACGATGCGGCCTACGATGACCATGGCCAGTGCGTGTCGTCCGATGGCCCCGGCCTGAAGCGCCTGACCAACACAGGTCACCGACATACCTGTCACAGCGGCATAACGACGGCCGAGCCTGTCAGCAGCAAGATGCGCAAAGAGGACGTAGCTCAGCCATGAGCCAAAGTAGTAGATGGCTGTGATGAGGCCACTCCGGGACGCATCGGGTTTGTGGAGGGCCGCCTTGAAACCCGGATGCACGAGGACTGATGCGAGCACGCCGACGTTGTATCTGGAATGTTGAATGGCCGGTTAGCTGGGAGAGATTAACGCAGAATGGTTCAAACGGTTCAAGGGGTCGGCTGTGAACAGGGGCGAGGGTGATGGGCGGACCCTGATGTAACTGATGTAACTGAAATCGTGAACTGAAAGGTGACGGCGTGATTACCCCCAAACAAATGACCCCAGAGCCAGAATCAAGCAGAAGTAATGTAGGCGTTGGGCCGCTTTGGAGTGACCGGTGTTCGACATTGTACGTCGATATGTTAGGGAGGAAGGCGGGCGCTTGTATCCGAAACTATAATCATTAATAATTAGAGAACCGTTTACAACAACGGTATCCAGTTTTTTTCATAATCTGTGCGGGCAATAATAAAGATCCCCAAATATGTAAAGCTGAAGTCAATAAGAAACTACGGGGATGAAGCAGGCAAGACACCCTTTCTCCTGGTCCATGAGATTGGGTGACTTCCGCTGCAACAAACCCCGCGCGCATGAGCGCATCGGTGTCACGGACGGCAGCCACTTTGACCGCCGAAGGCCGAGTGCATACGGTGGTGGTTGGCTCTCTTTGGGGTAAGCTGGAATCAGCGGCTCAGACTGGACACCCAGAGGCCGACCAATTGAGGAGAGGAACTGCTTGCTCTGGCCCAAGAGCCGGATGGTCTGTCTGCGCCAAGAATGTATTTCACACAACTCGTTATACGGGATATTGTCGCCCGAATTTCGGCCAAGTTTCGCCGAGCCACTGAACCTGAATGTTGTCACGCGTACCTGCAGCCACTCTCAATGAAAAGGGAGTTTGCATCTTCGAGATATATGTGGCTAAGGCTCATTGAACTATTACTGAGGTTCACAATCGGCACCTTTCCCATTATTCAAGACATTCAAACCAAATTGTTGATGTCGTGTAATTAGGGGATGGGCGGATGGGCAATATTCTCAATTCACACGTCTATCCGGGAGTTATCCGTATAATACTATCTGCTACCCAAGGTGAACTCCTGATGGTCAATGCCCAAGTGTGTAGACCGCGCAGGTAGGTACTTTTGACCCTCAACCCCTAGAGCTTCGCCAGCTTGGCGGTAAAGTCGGCATTCTTGGCAACCGACAGGTCAAATATGGGGTGTCCCAGGCTATCGTGGATGCCAAAGGTCGTCGCCTCATCGCTCGGGGTGTCCACGGGGGAGTTACCGTAGGCGAAGGCCAAGCTGACGTCGGACTGCGGGTCGAGCTCGGTGTAGCCCGTGTCCTCATCACCCCATCTCGAGCAGCCGGAGCACTTGGCCGTGATTTGCCAGTGGGTGGCGTTGATGTGAGTTCCCGTTTTCAGCACCGTGTAGGTGGCATCAGGGTTCGCCGGGGGGCTAAAGTAACCACTGTTGGATGGTCAGCACGGCGGCGTAGGGTAAACGGGCAGGACTAGTGTTGAGGGGGAACATGCTAGGCAATGCGTGAGGACAAGACGACGTTGTTGGTCCCGTTCGCCCAGACGACGGCGAGGGGGTTGTAAGTCATGTGGCCGCCCCAAGCCCACCCAGCCCAGCCGACATCCTTGGGCGATACAATCTGCAGGACGGTGTCGAAGACCTTGTTATCGGGGACCGGGTCGGGGATGGCGACGCGGAAGATGATGCCGCGGTCGCTGGTGTATGAGGCGAAACTCAAGCCAGTCTCCGGATCAGCAAACACGGACGAATCGGCTTCGAACTGCCTCCGAGCTGGAATACAAACCGCCGTGTCAGCTTGCGAATGCGAAAGGGGGGGCTGGAGAGGGCCATCTCACCCAGGCCTAGAAAGGCGGCTACCTTCGCAACACCCTGGAGAAGTTGCATTTTCCTTGTTGAACAGTAAGTTTCGTGGCGGACTTTGGGTTGTGATACGGACAGCAAAATGTCGGGGACAGGGCGGTATGGGCTACGGGACACAGGACTTTTCTGGTTTTCTGGTTTTCTTATATAGCATTCAGCCGGGGGTCCTGCAAGCGATGATGTGCCGCGGGTTGTCAACAAGGGGCCTAGACCGTAGCATGTTAATACATGATTCCGCAGATGCGGAATGGAACGTGTCTAATCTGAGCTGGACCTGGACCTGGGGATCTTGGTGATGACTCAAATCGGAGAGAGTCCGCTCGCGTCGATCCGGGCAGGTACGCCGGGACGACGGGGCCGGGTGAGATTGTATGAAGTGGACCACTAGACGTAGCAGGGCGTTCGGAAGCAAATGTAAAAACCCATAATCGAGTTCTCTGGCCCTCGTCGGTCAGTACTCTTTCGTCTGCTTCTGGCTGGCTTGGTCTCTCGAGACATGCCGAGCAGTGCTGCGATCCAGCCTCAATCCGACCCCCGAAATGGCACGCCAATTATTCCAGGACATGGTCATCACTGCCAAAGAGGGATGCGGAGATGCATGGAAGGTCCTGAAGAAATTCGGTGCGTGTGGCGGGTGCCGACAGCCAGGTGTTGATTGGAAGGGGTAAAGCAGCCATCATGAGAATAAATGAGCTGTGTTAATGCCTGCGGGGCGCTCGAGATATTAAGCGGGCCGGAAGGTGATAAAAAAAAGGCGACTTCAAGTCTTGGTTGGAGACCGGCATCCAGAGATACGAAGCTCCAAAAGGAGGCCGTTTGATATTATTCTCCCTGGAGGCATGGCTATCACACCCTTTAGCCTAATGAATCCATCTCCGAGCTGCACCCAAAAGAGGAGCACGAGCATGATGTCTTCAGATGCGAGGTGTGGTATTGGGAAACTGGAGGCTGTCAGCAAGTTCACTTCTGTACGGCTTTTTTTTTTTTTCTTTTCTTTTTTTTTTTGTTTCCTTTTTCCCCATTGGGGGTTGAACCTCGTCTTTGTTCGACTGAGCGTTGATGGGATGGGTTCTGGTGGGGGTGAGTGTGGCACCCTTTAATACCCCGCAGACCAGGAAGACCCTGCTTGGGAAAACCTAAAACTACTTCGAGCTGCAGTGCCGATCCTCGAAAGACGCGAAGTTGAGATGTGACAAAATCTCCTGTTGTGTTTGCCATTATGCCCCTCATGAGAACGCCATGAACACCATCTCATCATCCATGTCTGTCGCCATGGATTTCTCTAGGGAAGGATGTGAAAAAGACATGAGTCGGAACGATGGTCGCACTCTGAGGGGCTTGGGCGGGCCCTTGCCAGGGACGTGATGCCCCGCTTCGATGCCGCAACCGCGAGCCCCACCAAAAAAGAACACCGATCGGTAAGGGACGTCCCGCGGGGACCGACGATCACAGGCACATCGTTTGCTCTGATAAACGCCTCCTCTTACAGGGTTGAAGCGTTGCCAAAGTACCATATTACCGTCATCATGGCCGATCCAAGCAGACCCGACGCCTCCTCCTCCAACCCAAACTCGCCCCGACCACCGCTGCACACCGTCCTGCCCCCTCTAGTTCTGGGGACGGCAACCTTCAACACCCAATATGTCGCCGATCCGCTCTCGATGCCATACCGCGACATCGTCGCCCGCGCCCTAGCCCTTGGCGTCAATGCCTTCGACACGAGCCCCTACTACGGGCCCTCCGAGACGCTGCTCGGCACCGCCCTCGACGCCCTCATGAACCCAGTCCCCAGCAACGACGCAACCAACCCCGCGCCCGTCGACCGCTCGAGCTTCTTCCTCGTCACCAAAGCCGGCCGCATCGTCCTCGACGAGTTCGACTACTCCCCCGCCTGGGTCCGCTACTCGGTCCTGCGCAGCCTGCAGCGCCTGCACACGCCCTACCTCGACCTGGTTTACATGCACGACGTCGAGTTTGTCTCGCCCGCCGAGGTCCTGGCCGCCATCCGCGAGCTCCGGAGGCTGCGCGACGAGGAGGGCCTCGTGCGCTATGTCGGCATCAGCGGCTTCCCCGTCGACGTGCTCTGCAGCCTGGCGGAGATGATCTACGCCGAGACCGGCGAGCCGCTGGACGCCGTGCTGAGCTACGGCCATTTTACCGTGCAGAACCGGAGACTGGCGGCGCTGCCGCGGGTGGATGACCAGGAAGGAGATGAGAGCAGGGAGGAGGCGTCACCGCTGGCGAGGTTCAAGAAAGCCGGTGTGGACGTGGTCCTGAATGCGAGCATGCTTGGGATGGGGTTGCTGACGACCCGCGGGATACCTGCGGACCCGCCGGCGCCGAGTGGTGACGAGGCGAGTAAAAAGGCTTCCCCGCTGGCACAGTGGCACCCATCGCCGTTTGGGTTGCGCGTGGCTTGCAAGGAGATTGCCGGGCTGGCAGCGGCGGCAGGCGAGCGGCTGGAGTCGGTCGCGATACGCTGGGCGCTGGCCGAGTGGGCTCGGCTTGGGGCAGAGGCAGGTTTTGGTGTCGATGTGTCGACACCTGGGACTGGTCTCCGCAATGTTGGTGCTACTGTCTGTGGTGTGTCGACCATCGGTGAGCTCGAGGAGACCGTCGCAGAGTGGCGCGGGGTTCTGTCCAGTCTTGAGCAAGGGGTTGATGACGCCGGTGAAGTATACGGCTCGGCGCGCCAGGAGAAGGTGTTGACGCTGGTCCGGGAGCAATTGTGGCCTGCACTGGGTTCGTGGTTGGATTATGTGTGGGATAGCCCAGGCCCCGGCTTTGTAAACACGAGGCGGGAATGCGATCGCGGACGTGTTCCAGACGATGGTATAGTTGCCGCGTATGAAAAGGCCAAGCAGCACAGGTAGTGAGTTCTCCTCCACAGCGGAGGACCAAGAAAATACCGTTAATCACGACCGTCTGAGGAGTGAAGACGTTGACAATCTCTTGTCTGTTGCATATCAGCCATAATACTACTGCATTTCTAAGATTGCAACCAAGCATGACTCCAAGCACCCGGTGCGCCAGACTCCGTTCTGTCTGCTGTTTCATAGCCATGGCTTTCCATCCTTGTGACATCTCGTCCACCCCACACCAGTGCTAGGTGCCGCCAAAGTGTCGAACGCTGGATACTTGTAGGGAGTTGGGAAAGGATGAAGAGAAAACAGGGAAAACAAAAAAAGAGTAAATGGGGACGATGAGATAGGGAAAGGGGGAAAAGGAAAAGACTGTTGCACCCAAATCAAGCTCTGCCACAATAACACAACCCCGCCAACCGCCAACATCATCCGTAGCGCAAATAAGCCAATGCAATACCACCACATCCGTGTCCTTGTCATCAAGTGTCCCCGTGTCATCATGAACCCCCAAACAAAACTGTTGACGAGCCAAATGTTCCGCGTGCCTCAACCTGGGCGTTGTTGTCCCCACCTCCTGAATCTTCATCCCCGATGGCGTGTCTCTGTCTCGGGCCCTCCATCTCAGCCCGAGACAAAGAGCGCCCAATCGCAGTGCCGCCCCACTAAATTTACTGCGTCGCCTGGTGTACGTGTTCGACGGCTGTCTCGCGGCCGAGCTGTTTTGAATCGTCGTCGGCGCTAGTTGCAGCCGGTGTGTCGGGCGTTACTGTGACCATTGGCGGCGAGAGGGATCCTGTGGTGGCAGGTGCAATATCTTGCTGCTCGGTGTCTCTAGAGTCACCCGAAGGGACCTCCGTGAAACCAGCGTTATTGGTAGTAGCTGACTCGAGCTCGCCGGGGCCGATGCTGTCCTGGGATTGGGTCTCTTCTGACTCCTTGGCCTTTTGCTCGGCGTCGATCAGGCTGAGGCGCCTCCCCGCGTTTTCCCCTTCCAAGCTCACACCAACGACCTCCGCCAAGCTCCTGAAATTGAACATGGGTTCCGTGCTGGCGCTGGGATCCCGATCCCTGTCTTGATCACCGCCGTCTTCACTGGCGCCGGACCGGCTTCCAAGACTGAGGCCGCTAGCTCGGGGATCTTGCAGCTGGGACGGCGAGGTATAGCTGCCGTGCGGGCTGTCGAGAACCGACGACGTGACTGACGAGGCACTGCTCATTTGCCGCAGGTGAGACGGCCCAGCTGGAAGGTGAGGAATCGGCCGCGGGCTTGTAGCGTTGGCTGAGCTTGCCGCGGGGGCTGGATCGGGAGTTGTGGACTGGGCACCCTCCGCATGTGTAGCGACCGCGCGGTCGACGGCTTTCCCTTTATCCTTGGAGCTTGGCTCTGGGGACTCGCCAGTGGCCATGGCACTGGCAACGCTGGCCTCGATCCGGAGATTGCTGGCAGCACTATTGCCTCGCTTCCTCCCGAAGCCCAGACTCGGGAGACTCAGACTGCTCCCGCTCGCAGAAGTCTGGCCGCTGCGCCCGCTGGCGCTCTCATAAGGACCAGCGTGTTTCCCTGCAGCCTTGGCCGCCTTCCGTGCCTCCTTCTCTCGCTTCTTCGCCTCCTTCTTCTCTTCCTTCCTCTCCTCCCTTTCGACCTTCCGCTTACGCTCCTCCTCAGCGGCGAGCGACAGACGGACCGCCTCGGCGAGCATCATCTCTTCCAGATCCTCGAGACGACTACGTCGGCTGCTGCCGCCACCGGGGGGGCCACGACCAGACTCTCCTCGAGAACCTTGATCAGGACCACTCTGTGAGGGAGTGGCAGAGCCGCTGTCTCCGTTATCGCCATCTCCATTGTTGCCTCCGGCAGGAGAAGGGCCTGTAGACCCGGATCCGGAAGTGTTCCTTCGCCCGAACCGGCTACGGAACGCCCGGCTATCGGAGCCACCCATCAAAAAGGCTGCCGTATGCAAGGCGGTCGCGGCGGCGGCTCTCCTAGCCTGATGGGCGCGTGCCGCCTGCAGCTTCGTTGCCCACTCTGGGCGGATTCGGTCTGTCAAGATGACACTGGGGCTACTGGCAGACAGCGATTGGTTCCGCCGGCGGCCGGCACCACTGCCTGGCGACAGAGTCGCCGAGTTTATTGAACTGCTCGAAGACATGGCGGCGCTCGCGGTGCCCAACGCGGTCGGGGATATGGCGTATGTCAGGCCCCGTCGGAAGGGTGGCGGCTCGTACGAAACGCCGAAGTCGGGCTGCGTGCAGTAAGGACAACAGGCCGGCTCCGACACCAGGAGGCCGGCTGTTTCCTCGGGGTTGTGATTCGGGTCGTTTTCATTGTGTCCTTCTGGAAAATGCGGGTCTGGCCGCTTGATCTGCACAAAACACTCGCTGCAAATCGGCTGGTCGCAGCACCTCGTGTGGTTCAAATACGGCGGGTAGGTCAAGAAGCAGATGGGGCACTCGGTGGCGTCCTTGTAAAGAAAGACTTCGATGGGCTGTCCGTTGACAAACGGATCATGCGGCATGTTGATCTCGCGGGGCATAATCTCGGCTGTTGACCCGTTCCGGGAGCTTCCTCCCAGGACGACTGCGATAGCCTTCCCGCGCGGTTTGAAAGGAGAACCCGCTCTTGGTGCCTGGGAAGAAATGGGTGACGGCAGCGCTGAGGACGGGGCGGATGCGGCATTCTCGGAGGACGCGGAGTGGGAGACTTCTCCGGTCGGCACTGCAAGGCTGTCGAAGGTCGGGGTTGTTTCAGTGTGGGAAATGCGTGAACGGGGCCGCGGCATGAGCTCTTCTGGGGGGATCTGGTCGGCGGCGGGGATGGGTAACCCTCGGGCGGCAGCGATGATTTGTGGTTCGGTCCATTGGTCGTTGAAGTCATTCAGACCACGCCAGAAAGGGGCCAACTTCCGCTCAATCTAAAAGGAGAGTGAGCATTCGCCGATTGCGGCTAGCCAGGAGAGAGGACACCTACCACAAGTTGTCGGACAATCTGCTTGTTGAAGTCCTCCGGGCTGGTGTATGTTCCCATGGTGACAAGATAGCCACCATCGACGTGCTCTTCCTTCATGCTTCTTTCTCTCTCGGCGATTCTTGCGACTCGTTCCCTTTCCAGCCTCCGCGCTTCCCTCTCTTGCTTGGTCTCGCGACGTTCATACGGAGATTCCGACTGGGAGCCTCCTCCAGACCCCAGCCCCAGGATCCCGCCGAGGTCTCCCCGGCTGGCTCTGTTCCTCCGACTTGACTGCAGCGAAGCACCGCTACCGGCCTCGCGGGCAGCACCGCTGGGGTGATGGCCGCGGCTGCCACTGTCCCCGGAGCGCGACTCCTTTGTGCTTGCGTTTCCCATGGCTGCGGTCGTCCTCGGAGGATAGCCTCATTCGTGGTTTGTCGGTCGTGGGAGGAGCGAGACGAGTTCGGCAGTGCGGGTATGATATTCGAGGCTCAATACGCGGAGTGTTGGGATGGGGATTTCTGAAGATAAATTGGTGACGTAAATGGTCCGGGTTCGGTGGGATGGACAGATCAAACCGGCGCCCGGGTTTAACTCTGCAACACACAAACGAGCTCGCGAAGCGAGGTGGGCGGGCTGGTACGGCTCGTTGATAGGGCAGGTGATCACCCCAGTTAGTTAATCGGTCGTGCCGGGATGGTCCACGTTGCGAGGGGGCTCCGTCTCAAAATGGGGAGCAGGATCGTGATATTGTTCAAAAGCGTAGGCATGGGTGAGATCAAATCTCGAAGTTGTTGCGTTGCTTGCAAGTCGCTGTGTCCGGATACGGCGGAGGGGCGGAGGCTCGCACTAACAGCAGGTGCGATTCAGTGGGGTTTGGCGGGTTCGCGCATGCTCACGCCATGTAGCGAATCAGCTCTCGGACACGAAAGGGTCGATGTGGCGGGGTGGATTCCAAAGAGCTAGATCCGGCAGCTGAAGAGCGGCCTAGCAACCGCTGCAACAAAGGAGTCTGGAGCGAGGCTGGCAGGCAGGCAGGTTGGCAGTGATGTGTTGCGGGAGAGCTTGGGAGGCAAGCGCCAAGAGCTGCATCCAAACTGGGGCTTGGATGATCGTTAAGGCGGGGTAACTGGCGGCACGGGCAGCCCCGTTAAAGGGATACAAGAGGTTCACAACGTCTCGAAACCCCCCGTGACTCGACTCGGTTTCTATCTTGGACACCTAGGTGGTTTGAAGATATGCGAATAAGTGTGCTTCTCCAAACATGGAAGAAAGCGGCTGTAACTTGAGCAGTTGGAGTTGCTTTTTCTAACACATTATCCCGATGCATCATGCATGCACATACACATAACGTTACGTGCAGGTACATACAGATTATGCCCAGCATGCATCACAGTATGACGGGGGTGCGCATTGCTCGTTGATGTATCTGTATATGTACATGCATATAACAAGAGTGTCCGACTGCCCCAAGCAAAATAAAGCTCTTGCAGGCACAGAGCTCTTGTTCACTGATGTCGATTGTGAAATATTTAGGCAGTAGTACGGTAGTCCCTCCTAGGCGCATCATATGATCATTCACCGGTGACGCCATTACCAGGACCTTGGGGGGCCTCAGGGGGTCCAATGAAGCGTGGCCAGCGTCGTTTATTAGGTGACTGGATGTTATCAATGGAAAGCGACGGGTTTGTAAGAGCTAATATGCCTCGGCCCGCCGCCTTGGCTGTTGTGATAATTAAAGGTTAAGTTGAGCATGAACTGCCAGGCATGTGGGCGACTGAGTCTACTCTGGTTAGGCTTAGATAATGGTCAGGAAAACTTTCTCAGACACCTGGGGTTTCTTTCTACCCCAGGTTCTGAAACATCCTTCTCCTGCGTCTGGTGTGTTTGTAGAGGCTGCCTTCCTCGGGCAGAATCTAATGAATAATGCATCCTCCTCGGGTATCATCCGTTGTCTCATCATCACACTGGGGGTCCCAGGAAGTCTCCGACGACATGCAATAGAGGACAAAAGACTGTCTGTAAAGCTGACCCAAAGCGGTATATATGAATGGTCTTCCTGGTATTACAATCGTCAAAAATCACCTTGGATATTCTCGCGAGGTAGATACCAACCATGTCTCGATCCCTCATCTCCCGCCCTCACCTCTTATTTTTGTTCCTTTCAATATACCAACTCGATATATACGTACCGCCTAGCCAAGGAGTGCAACCACGTTAGTACAGGCAGCTAAGGTAGGATCTCCATAATCACCCGATGTGTAGCAACAAGAGCAAATGGTTAGGTAATTATGGTCATGTATCAATATGGACTGCAAGGCACAGTGCACCCTTGATTTCTGAGGACAACTAATTTGACCTGCGCTTATTAGTCGCGTCCTGCATCAAGTCGTTTGGACTTTGGACTCTAGAACCCCGTTTGCCAATAACATCACGAGGGAAAGGTTTGTGGCGCCCCTCGCCACCTAGAGACTAGAGAGCTTGACTGCCCAAGACCGCCCGTAATTATAAGAGTTGTAGTAGATTTTTCTTTTACGGAGTCAGGTACCTGTCCAACCATCTGAGTTATCTAGACCACCTTAAAATCCATCAGCGGCAGATGTTATCAATAGACGCTGGGTTAGTGCAGTCGCAGTTTATCAGGATGCTCTTCATACCTGTTGTTCCCTGGCTTGTCCCTATAGTACATCGCCGTTATCGTTTGGGCACCTATTGGTACCTGCATAAGATGATCAGAGCTTCTATCAAGGCACTGGGTGATATGTGCAGACATGACCCCGTTGGTAACCAGAACGGGGCCTATGTGTACCTTATCATCTACGTAAGAGAAAGCAATGGAAACGACAGAGTTCAACGCGCGTGCGGATTGCAGGAGTAGCCACCCCAGTTGTTAGGATTGGTCTCAACCGGACCACGACAAAACACCTGCTTGAGCCAATGAGATATGATATCATTATCACTTCATGATATGTACTTGATCAATTCTGAGGACCCGGACTGGCTCGGGGGAACATCCAGCCACGATACATGCGTCGCGAGTCATTCTTGGAATCGAAGTCCAAGAATGTTGTATGAGTAAACAACCTCGACAAGAAAGCATGTGAAGATGAGGGGGATAATGTTAGACCTTTGGCCCTGGGAGAAGCTCTGACTTCAACTGCCCCGCATGGAGGGTTTGTACGGATTACCTACTAGGTAGTAGAAATCGCACATGCAGCTGCGCCGATGGCCCTGTTGAAACGAAACGACACTTCCATTGTCGGAGGATATCCCGCCGGCTGATACAGCCTGGAGTCAACAACGGATTCTGGGTCATTTCATCAAGAACCCCCTCAAGCAGTCGTTGCGGAGTTGCCCGCACTCACGCAGGCCGGCGATACTACAGATGTACAGTAATTTGAGCGTGGGGTGAATTGCGAAACTCTTGGACGTTCTTCCGTCAGGAACTTGCACCGGTCTGGTGGGTGGGTGTGATGAATTACACAGTTTAGCAGTACTGGAATTACACTGTAACGGCTGTACACAGTAATCTGGCTTGTGTGCGGCAAGGAGCTAATGACTGGACAGGAAGCTAACTAAGGTAGCGTCACAGTCGCTTCCGTATTCGTACCCGGCCGAGAGAACTCAGGCTGGGCAACTGTTTTGAAAACACGTCGAGCGCGCAACGCAAGACTTCTGTGTTGGTATCTCGGCACGAGGAGCCTGCGGTCCACGCAAAGAGGGTGGTGTGACCTTTGATCGGCTTCAGTGACGCTGATGCTCACGGCGATGTGGATTATGGGTTAGGTAATGTGACTGGGGCGGTTAACATGACATGATGGGTTGCGGGCTCCGGAGGCAGGGCCGAAGGAGACGGAGCTTCGACGACGACAGGTTGTCGGGTTGTCGGAGAGACGCAGAGCCCGAAAAGTGCGATCAAAGACCCACCCGTGATCCGGGATCACGGGCTGGCTTCGGAAATCGCTGGGCCCGGTCAGATTCTTGGCGCTCCGCCTCATCTTGGGACGAACTGATTGGTCGATTGAGCCATGCCAAGAGCTGACGAGAGGAGGGATCCCGGTCGTGCCCGGGTCCTGACTTTCTTGGGACTGGCGGGGCAGCGAGAACGTGGAACAGGAAAGCGTGTCGAAAAGTTGCTGTTTTGGATGCCATGGTGCTGCATGGGTGGTGAGATCTTCACCTATGCGTCATATATTCTGTCTCTAAGAAGTGAGAGAAAGAAATTTAAGGCCTGTTTGGCTTCTGAACCTCATCGAGAGAAGAGATCGCTGCCGTTCATTCATCATCGTTTGGGAAAACGGGGACGAGGGGGGCCAGGTGTCGACTGAAAACTGGACGTGGCGGACCCACGCGATAATTTCGCAACGGCGCCGCTTTGGGCCAAGGCCCCCACACTCTCGAGACGGGACCGGCCCTCAAGGCTCGGGAAAAGCCCACCTCCATACATCCAGAAGATGATCAGATGGCACTCAACGGTTCGGCCATGGCAGACCCGCAGCAGCTGTGTGAGGCTTCAATTCCTTGTTGGGCTGGAGTTGTACGGCTGTTCCGTTTGACGATCCTGTTGAGAGATCTAGTTACACACCCAAGTTCATCGTGTTGTTGGGCAGTGAGTTACACGGGACGTTGGTCTCGAATCTGTCTCATGGAGAGAAGGTTCGCCGCCCCACACGCGCGAGCCTTCATCGGGAACTTTTCCAGAGGAATTGGCCCGGTTGGCGGCTGGAAGGGTCCGTCCAGTCCCACAGGGCATGGCGGCGTCCGAAGCACTGCGCAATCCCGTCAGCAGGGTTGGCCTCCACTCGGACCTTGCGAACACCCCGTCTCTCCAGATGGTCCCTTTTTTATAGCTGCACGACCCCCTTTCTGTCCAGGGGCCGGAGGTAGCAGAACTACACTTTTTCTGGTTGTTGGCTCGTCGCCGAGTGTCGCGTTGTATCTTCGTCCTCTCTCTTTTTTTGTTCGTGCCACTCTTTGCCCCTATTCTGTTTTAACATAGACAACCTTCTTCATCCCATCTTAATCTCCCGCATTGCACACCCGCACGCCGTACATACATACAACAAGACACACCACCAATACCGCACGTCGAACCCGCAGCCAACGCGCACGCAGTGTTTGCAGCTCCGTCACACTGCGCGCTGCGGGCTCTGCAACACGGCAGTTTCCGTGTGCCTGCCTCTCCACGCGCAGCCAATCCGCCGCCGGCGCCCCCTGACACGAGGTGGCGCACTGATCGGACGGAAAGGCCATGTCATTCACCGGCACGGGTTCCTTCGGGAACTACGATCTGACGGCCAAGATGACAGGCTCGCCGCTTGCTAGACAGACGACACACGACCAGGAAGATGGCGCTGCCACCACTGCCGATTCGTCGCCTGCACGCCACGAGCACGTCAGCCGGACCCGGGCGACCTCGATGACAGAGGTTGCCGAGGGTGACGGCCCGCGCCCTGAGAAGGAGGCGGCCGCAGGAAATGGAACCGATACCGCCGCCGAGGACGACGAGGACGAGGATGGCGCCATTGAGCAGGAACGCCGCCACAGCATCGTGCAGGCCCTGGCCCGCAAGTACACGTCCCAGTCGCATGCCACCGCAGGCGATGTCGACGCCAACGTGTTTAAGCTTGCCTCAGAGGACAAGGAATCGCCGCTGAACCCCAATGGCCCCAACTTCAGCGCCCGTGCGTGGGCCAAGGCCGTGGTCAACATGGTCAGCGGCGAGGGCCATCAGTTCCGCACCAGCGGTGTTGCCTTCCAGAACCTCAACGTCCACGGCTTCGGAACCGCGACCGATTACCAGAAGGATGTCATCAACGTCTGGCTCGAGGCTGTGGGCGTTGTGCGCAAGCTCAGCGGCCACGGCAAGCGCCGGATTGACATCCTGCGCAACTTCGATGGTCTCGTCCGCAAGGGCGAGATGCTCGTTGTCTTGGGTCCTCCTGGTTCTGGCTGCACTACCTTCTTGAAAACGATTGCTGGCGACTACAACGGCATTTTCATGGACGGGGACTCATACTTCAACTACCAAGGTAAGATTTCACCACTCTCGAGTGACCCCTTTTTTGTTTTTATTTTTTCTTTTCCCAAACAGCACGCTGACCCGGTTGCAGGCATGACTGCCAAGGAGATGCACACCCACCATCGCGGTGAGGCCATCTATACTGCCGAAGTCGACACCCATTTCCCGCAGCTGACGGTCGGCGACACGCTGACCTTTGCCGCCCACGCCCGCGCCCCGCGCGAGCTGCCTTCCGGCGTCTCCAAGACGGCCTTTGCCAACCATCTGAGAGACGTGGTGATGGCCATGTTCGGCATCAGCCACACCATCGACACCCGCGTCGGCAACGAGTACATCCGCGGTGTCTCGGGTGGTGAGCGCAAGCGTGTCACCATTTCCGAGGCTGCCCTGTCCAATGCGCCCCTGCAGTGCTGGGACAACAGCACGAGAGGTCTGGACAGCGCCAACGCCATTGAGTTCTGCAGGACCCTTCGGCTGCAAAGCGAGCTGTTTGGAAACACCGCCTGCGTCTCCATCTACCAGGCCCCGCAGAGCGCCTACGATCTCTTCGACAAGGCGCTTGTCCTGTACGAGGGCCGCCAAATCTTCTTCGGCCGGGCGAACGAGGCCAGGCAGTACTTTATCAACCTGGGCTTCGACTGCCCCTCCCGCCAGACCACGCCCGATTTCCTCACCTCGATGACCAGTCCCCAGGAGCGCATCGTCCGTGCGGGCTTCGAGGGCAAGGCTCCACGCACGCCTGACGAGTTTGCGGCGGCCTGGAAGAACAGCGCCGAGTACGCGGCCCTGCAGGCTGAGATCGAGGAGTACAAGGAGAGCCACCCTCTCAACGGCCCGGACGCCGAGGCCTTCCGTGCGTCCAAGAAGGCGCAGCAGGCCAAGGCCCAGCGTCTCAAGTCCCCCTTCACCCTCTCCTACGTTCAGCAGGTCCAGCTCTGCCTTTGGCGTGGATGGAGGCGCCTCGTCGGCGACCCGAGTCTGAGCTTGGGCGCGCTGATTGGTAACTTCATCATGGCCCTCATCATCTCTAGTGTGTTCTACGACTTGCAGCCGAACACGGACAGCTTCTACCAACGCGGTGCTCTCCTGTTCTTTGCCTGCCTGATGAACGCCTTTGCCAGCGCCCTCGAAATTCTGACTCTGTACGCCCAACGCCCCATCGTCGAAAAGCATGACCGGTACGCGCTGTATCACCCGTCCGCCGAAGCCGTCGCCTCGATGCTCTGCGACATGCCGTACAAGGTCGCCAACACGCTCGTCTTCAACATCACGCTGTACTTCATGGCCAACCTTCGTCGGGAACCGGGAGCTTTCTTCTTCTTCCTGCTCATCTCCTTCGTCACCGTCATGACCATGTCGATGATGTTCCGGACGATTGCCAGCTCGTCGAGAACCCTGTCCCAGGCCATGGTGCCCGCCGCCATCATCATCCTCGCGCTCATCATCTTCACCGGATTCGTCATTCCGATCGACTACATGCTCGGCTGGTGCCGCTGGATCAACTACATCGACCCTCTCGGCTATGCGTTCGAGTCGCTGATGGTCAACGAGTTCCACGGTCGCGAGTTCACTTGCAGCCAGTATATCCCGAGCGCCGGGATCCCCGGATACGAGAACCTTGGGCCTACCAACCGCGTCTGCTCGGCCATTGGTTCCGTCGCCGGCTTGAGCGTCGTCAATGGCGATGACTATATCAACTCTGGTTTCCGTTACTACCACACGCACAAATGGCGCAACCTGGGCATCATCTTCGCCTTCATGATTGGTTTCCTCATCTGCTACATGGTCGCTGCCGAGAACGTCGCTGCCAAGAAGAGCAAGGGCGAGGTGCTCGTTTTCCGTCGCGGTCACAAGCCGGCCTCGTTCAAGGAGAACAAGGGCGACGCCGAGTCGGGCGGCACCCCTGTCGCCGGCCCCGTCACCAGGGCTGCCAACGGCAACGTTTCGGACGGTAACTCGAGCGACAAGGAAGCGGGCATGCTGCAGGGCACCACCAGCGTGTTCCACTGGAACAACGTCTGCTACGAAGTCAAGGTTAAGGGCGAGACGCGGCAGATTCTGAACAACGTCGACGGCTGGGTCAAACCGGGCACCTTGACCGCTCTGATGGGTGTCTCCGGCGCAGGCAAGACCACTCTCCTCGACTGCTTGGCTGACCGGACGTCGATGGGTGTCATCACCGGCGAGATGCTCGTCGACGGCAAGCCTCGGGATGCCTCCTTCCAGCGCAAGACGGGCTATGTCCAGCAGCAAGATCTCCATCTCCAGACCACGACCGTTCGCGAGGCCCTGAACTTCAGCGCCCTCCTTCGCCAGCCTGCCCATGTCCCGCGCGAGGAGAAGCTCGCGTACGTCGACGAGGTTATCAAGCTGCTGGATATGGAAGAGTACGCCGACGCCATCATCGGTGTCCCCGGCGAGGGTCTGAACGTCGAGCAGAGAAAGCGCCTGACGATCGGTGTCGAGCTGGCCGCCAAGCCGCCCCTGCTGCTGTTCGTTGATGAGCCGACCTCGGGTCTCGACAGTCAGACGTCGTGGGCTATCCTGGACCTGCTCGAGAAGCTCACCAAGAGCGGCCAAGCCATTCTCTGCACTATCCACCAGCCTTCGGCCATGCTCTTCCAGCGCTTCGACCGGCTCCTGTTCTTGGCCAAGGGCGGCAAGACCGTCTACTTTGGCGACATTGGAAAGAACTCCAAGACCATGACGTCCTACTTCGAGCGCAACGGCGGCTTCCCCTGCCCCGAGGACGCGAACCCGGCCGAGTGGATGCTGGAAGTCATTGGCGCCGCCCCGGGCAGCACGAGCCACATCGACTGGCACAACGCTTGGCGCGAGAGCTCCGAGTACGCCGCCGTCCAAGATGAACTGCGCCGCCTCAAGGCCGACGTCAAGGAGACCAACCCGATCAACGACGACCCCGGCAGCTACCGCGAGTTCGCCGCCCCCTTCTGGCAGCAGCTCTCTGAGGTCACCCACCGTGTCTTCCAGCAGTACTGGCGCACCCCGTCATACATCTACTCCAAGATGTTGCTGTGTGTCTTGGTCGCCCTCTTCATCGGCTTCGTCTTCTTCAAGGCTCCCAACTCGATTCAGGGCTTGCAGAATCAGATGTTTGCCATTTTCAACATTCTTGTGAGTCATTTCTGAGCATTTTGAGCCTGTTTTGAGCTGTTCTGGTGATTGTGGTGGCCGGTGTTGTTGTTTTGAAGCTCGAGATGCGATTCTTGGTGTTGCGGGCGCATTCCCAATCCGTGCATGCGCTCGAGTCTCGATTGGCCAAAACCAGTCTTGGCATGACCCACTTGGTGCCCCACCAAGCGGGAGCGGGACGGGACGGGAATATCCTCGCCCAGGCAGTTCCTGCCATGGACGTCCCACACCACATCCCACACCGCTCGCATCGCCCCTGAACCGCTTCACCAACACCCCCCTCACCCCACCCTACCCCCAACTCATGCAAGAAGATGTAAGAAGAATTGCGCTAACAAGTTGTGTCTCCTCTCTAGACTGTGTTTGGACAACTTGTCCAACAAACAATGCCTCACTTTGTCGTTCAGCGTTCGCTCTACGAGGTCCGCGAGCGGCCATCCAAGGTCTACGACTGGAAGGTGTTCATGCTCTCCCAGATCATTGTCGAGCTTCCATGGAACACGCTCATGGCGGGACTGATGTTTTTCTGCTGGTACTACCCCGTGGGCCTCCAGGCCAATGCGGTGGCGGCCGGGCAGACTGCGGAGCGGGGCGGGCTCATGTTCTTGCTGCTTGTCGCCTTCTTGCTCTTTACTTCGACCTTTACCGACTTTATCATTGCAGGATTTGAGACGGCTGAGGCAGGTGGCAACATTGCGAACCTGCTCTTTTCGCTATGCCTCATTTTCTGTGGTGTCCTGGCGACGCCGGATACGATGCCCCGCTTCTGGATCTTTATGTACCGCATCAGCCCCTTCACCTACCTCGTCAGCGCCATGTTGTCCACCGCCGTGGCAAACACCGAAGTCCAGTGCGCCGCCAACGAGTTCATGAAGTTCTTCCCGACCAACGGATCCACCTGCGGCGAATACATGAAGAACTACATGGCCGTTGCTGGTGGTTATCTTCTGGATTACGACACCACCGGCGAATGCGCGTTCTGCACTGTCAAGGAGACCAACGCCTTCCTCGCGAGGGCTGGGGCCAACTACGACGACAGATGGCGCAACTTTGGGTACGTGTCCCCACAGACTTTCCACATCCGTGCGACGCTTGGTTGCTAACCTCACGTTTACACAGCATCCTCTGGGCCTTCATCATCTTCAATGTCTTTGCTGCCTTGGGTCTCTACTGGCTGGTCAGAGTGCCCAAGAAGAAGCTGGAGAAGAAGAAACAGGAGTAGGACAATCGGGCTTGCGTCTTCCACATGAGGGAAGGGCGCTATAGCGGTTCAGCATCTCATGCTAGGTACTCTGTATGGCATGACATAATCCCATATTCTTTTCGCTATACTTTAGACACTTGCATTCTATTCTTCATTACATATAGATCTCTTACTAGTATATTAGATATTGCAGAAAGGAATACAGTAGAATGAATATTAACAGTGGCTATAGCTGCATCGATGCCCGCACATATGGTCCCCGTGAGTGCGCAGCGAAGCGGGGCAAGCCGATGGCCGTCCTCATCGGGGAGGTGGCACAGCAACAGCTATTGGAACATATGCAGGCTATCGCAATGCCTGTCGCCAAGGCTGTTGTGTTGCAGTATCACCGGCCTATTGGCATGGGTGATCAGAGTGGTTGTTATAGTGCGCATAGTTAGTAGTCGCCGGATCTAACCACGTGGTTGCAACCATGATTTAGGGGCTGGAAATCAACAAAGGCAATGGTATATCAGGTGGGTGCACGTACATCTGGACTGCAAGTCGCCTTTCCTGACAAGCGAAAACCTACCTTAGGTACCAACCTTCACGTTTTTTTTTTTTTTTTTTTTTCTTTTTTTTTTCTTTTTAGAAAGGCATGTTCTGTAGACGCGAATAATCGCCTAGGTGACTTCCAAAATCGCCTGTGCTTGCTGCTAGCAAGACCTCACTGACGCCAACAAAAAGTTTCTTTTCCAGAGTGTTTACCTTCTCACACATTCCCCCCCAGACCATACCGACCGCGCTTCTCCAACACCCATTTGCCACAACTCTTTTCCAGCCAGCTTTTTGACAGGCAGACCGCCCCCGTCCGCCCTTCGGAAAGCATTGTTTCTTGCATTCTCGCGCGATTTCTCCAGACCTTACTGACCACGCTCTCAGGACGCCTATTTCCCACCACAGTCTCCAACGAGCTTCCTGACAGGTAAGTTACCTCTGCTTTCTACTGGAGAAATCTCTCTGGTATTAACAATTCCTTTCCTTTTTAGATTGCGCATTCTACATTCTCCATACCGACCATACTCTTGGGAAACTCATTTCCCACTCTTCTTTTCTCCAACCTCCATCAACCCCTTCTTTTTCTTTCTCTACACACCATCACTTTCTGCCAGACAGCAGTGACGAGAAAACTGCTTTCGTCACATATCAACCATGCCGCCCAAAGCAGCCTCCATCCAGGGCATTACAAGTCTGCCGCGAAGCGCAGTGAAGATTAAAGCCGCCGATGATCGGCACAGAGAACGGAAGAGCGTCGACAGCAGCGTAGAAGATAGTCTTGCGAACACTGCAGAGGCCGAAAGCAGCAAACCCGCAGTTTATACCCAAGTCCATGGCGCTGTGACCGGTGGCGCTGTGACCGGGGAGTCAGGCCTAGGAGTCGACAAGCCCTCCGCCAAAGGCGACAAAGATACCCTCAGCAAGACCACAGGACTCGAGAAGAAAGGCGAGAAGCCTAGCAAGACCACTCCGCAAGACAGCAAGACAGCAGAGGCTGACAAGACCTTTGCCGAAGGCGACAAAACCACTTCACAAGGCAGTAAGATTGCAGGAGCCCAGAAGACAACTGTCAGCAGTTATTGGGGTACTATCGGAGGCAACCAGACCTCTGCCAAGCGCGACAGTATCTTTGCCGAAACCATCAAGACCTCTGCCGAGCGCGACAATATCTTTGGCGCCAGCGCCGACAGCACTTCTGCCGAATCCATCAAGACCTCTGCCAAGCGCGAAAGTTTCTTTGGCGCCTCTCCCGAACCCATCAAGACCTCTGCCAAGCGCGACAATATCTTTGCCAACAGCTTCTCTGCCGAAACCATCAAGACCTTTGTCGAAACTATCAACTCCTCTGCCAAAGCCGACAGCACCTCTCCCGAGCCCATCAAGACCTCTGCCAAAGCCAACAAGCCAACTGCAGGAGACAGCAAGATAACTGCAGGATGCAATGACACTGCTGCTCGCGGAGGCAATGCTCCAGCAAAAGGCGATGATGTGATAGATATCAGCAGCGACGAACAGTCGGACCTGCAAAACTGGCAGTCAGACAACCTGAAGGATGGTGGCTGGGACAGCACCGAGGTACCCCAGCCGCTTTTGAGAGCTGCAAGAATCCGCTACTCTCCGAGGGAGCCAACCCCCCCGCCCCTCCGCGAAGGAGCCCCAAGCCGCCAGGAAGCTGAACCAGAAGAAGCCATCTGCGATCGCCAAGAGGTGGCAGCGGTAATTGAAGACGCTGTCCTCCTAGATGCTGGGACATGCGAAGGTGCGACCAATCAGCAGGATCCCAAGCCCGAGGCACACTTCGACCAAGATCCCAACCCTGAGGCACACTTCCACGATCGCCAAGAGTCACCACCAACTGCAGCCGAAGCTGCTATCCTGGAAGATGCAGCGATGTGCGGAGGGACCGACCTACAAGGAGGAGAGGACGACAAGCGGGCGGCAAAGTATCTCCACGACCGATATGTGGCGTGGGGATACTCTTTTCGCGAGATCGCCGAAGAAGACAAGCTGATCGCGACACCGAAGGAAGCAATGGGTCGTGCCGGATCAGGTTTGGCAACAACCTTCAGATGATGAAGGACTTGGCTGGGGAGATTGATCGATTCCAGCAAGGTGCTATTGACAAATCTGGTGCTAAGCAGCCGTTCGAGTGCAATACAAGAGTACGCGAGCTCGAGCGTGCTTGCACATATGCACTTCAGGAGCATTATGGTCATGGAAGCAAATCCGCTGTCGAGGCCATGATGCCAAGTTCGGTGGAGATCTGGGCGCACAAGTATTGCTCCCCTCAAGGCTTTGGGTATGCTCCAGTCATCACCATGCTCGACGAGCTCCAAGCGATGTACGAGGGGGACTCTCAGTCCCCAGCCCCAGCCTTGGAAGGAGAAAAGCTGCAGAGCCCTAAGCAGGAGCGAGAACTCGTCACTCGCGCTGAGTTTTACCACAAACTCGAAGCCATGAATGCGCTTCTGCGGGCCACGAACAGGAGGGTCGACAACCAGTCAGCCGATATCGCTCTCCTGAAGCTCAAGGACCAACCTGAGGAACTTGACTTGCCGACTACTCCAGACAATGTCCCTACACGCAGCATACTGCAGAATACTGGCAGCTCCTCTAGAACGAAACGCAATAGCGTCCATTTCTCTCCAACCTCCAAGGAGGAAAAGGAGAAGAAGGGGAAGAAGAAGGAGGAGGAGGAGGGGCAGGAGGAGGAGGAGGAGGAGGAGGAGGAGGAGGAGGAGGAGGAGGAGGAGGAGGAGGTGGAGGATGAGGAGACTCGTGGAGTTATTGGCCGGTTCCTCGATGCAGCCCCCCCGACATCTCGCAAACTCAACTTTGCAGTGGATGGGGCCTCAAACAAGCGGCGTAAGTGGGAGTAGGGCTGCAGGTGAGACCTGATGGAGCAGGTCACGGAGTATTAGGGAAAACGGGGGGGAGGGGGATGCGAGATGCCATCGGGATTGAAGTGTCAAAACCATGTAATTTACAACTCAATACTGTTGGTGACGACGACATCGCTTGCTCTTTTCGTCCACCTCCAGGTTATTATTGCAAGCCAGAACTCCCACGCCAATCTTGGAGGTGGTTCTTTCCCTTCATGGTCATGACAGCGCCTCGATTCTTATACATCAGCCCGTTGCAGGCGCCTCCTTCCTCCCAAGAACCATGGCGATCATCATCGTTGCTTGGACCCCGCCACTGTGCTCAGTCCATTGCGAATGCTTCCCCTTGGGTATGGCGCCTCGACTTACATCCTCAGCTCATCCCATTGCGACCGCATTTTTCCTGGGAAGCATGACGACCAGCATCAGGTTCCATGTTACCTGCCCGGCCTCCAGTCACGGTGCACAGTCCATTGAAAATGTCTCCTCCCCATTGAGAACATGATGGTGCCTTGACTCCCGTCTTCGGTTCACTGGGGACGCCTCTTCTTTTTGAACCACGACGCCCTGTTTCGCGACTCTGCCCAGCTCACTGCAAATGCCCCTTGCTAGTGGGAGCGTGGCAGCCTTGACTGCCTTCCCCGGTCCATGGCATGCGCCTCCTTCCGAGAAGTATGGAGCCTGGATTTCCGCTCAGTTTGTTGCAAGTGCCTCCTTCCTGTCGGGAGCATGATGTCCCCTTGTGCGCGTCAACGTGCTCGCTCTGAGCCCGGCTTCCTTCCCGCCGGGGGATGTCCCTGTTTGCTGTGCTCGCTCTGTCAGATGCCTCCTCCCCTAGATCCCGAACCTCGTGCCCAGTTCATTGCAGACGCTTCCTTCCAGTTGCCTATACACTGCTCCTGCAGATCGGGGTTTTCTCCCTCCTCGTTCAGCAGGAATGCTGAGAAGTCCCATCCTCTTGCAGTCGATCGGAGCTCAGTGTTCGTTGTCCTACCTGCAGTTCTCTCGTCCTCTCTGTCGTTCTCTCTGTTGTTCCCTCTCCACTTCTCAAGTCGTTCTCTCGACATTTCTCAACTCGCTCTCTCTATAGTTCTCCAGTTGTTCTCTCTGCAGTCCTCGACTCGTTCCCTCTGCAGTCCTCGACTCGTCCTCCCTGCGGTTATTGAGCCGCCCTCCCTGCAGTCCTTGAGTCGTCCTCTCCGCGGGTTTCTCCTCAGCTGTCACAACACATTGTTCCAGTCAAGATGCCCATCTCTCGCAGTCGATCCCCCCCTGCAGGGAGAAAGTCCAAACGCCCAAGAACTTCGAACAGCAAGCCCTCACCTACTGGTGAAAGTCCCGACTCCCACGACACCTGCAGCATCACCACTCACAAGGACAACACTCTGGAAAGCGCGAGTCTGCAGCCCATCAACAACGCTGCCATTGCAGATGTTGATCTCACAGACACAGCGGACGAGTATGCAGATGAGGAGGAAGTCGATGGCCCAGGACTCGACAGTCCCGAGTTTGCAGCCTTTTCCCCAGACATCGCATCAGACTCGACAACTACACCACTCGACGTCAACTCCACCATTGCCAAACAGCGCATCGCCAGATTCGAGCGCCAGATTACCGGAATGATTCGGTATATGACAGTGGTGCGCACGGATTGGTTCTGTCGAGCAGTTTACACAGCTCCAAGAGCAACCGATGACCACCGCCTGGTTCTCGCGGCTGCTGGATGCAGATCCAGAGTTCACGCGCAAGGTCCGCCACATTCCCCCCCACCGCCAAAGCGGTCCTCGGGAAAGAGCATCTTGTGGTGGCAGATCTCTTGCAGCTCCCTCGATTAGGGCTCGACTGCAAAGATCATGGATCGTACTTGTCGCTGCCAGTTCGCGACCAACTGCGCAAAGTCTACTCTGGGTCGGCGACGAACATGGTTGGTGGGCTTGCCCACCGCATGCGACAACACCTCTGGGTCATCTCCTCGTTGAGGAGTGGCAAATGCGACTCACACAAAAGATAGCCGGCACTATTCATTCGCCAGCCTTCACAACACGACCTCGCCATTTTTCGATTGGTTCCCAACTCCCCGCAGCCCGGACCAACGACAGGTTCCTGGCAGTTTTTGCAGAATGCCTGATGTAATCGAAAAGAGGTCATTTCGAGTGCTTGCGGTCACGTCACGTTAATCCTGTCAAAGGCAAAGTCGGATTTCCATAAAGGCTTCTCAGACCTGCTGGCCCGCTAGAATTTCTCAAAAACGAAAAAGAACCCCGAGGTACCGATAATAACCTCCCGAAGCAAAACTCCAACGCCCAAATGGTGCCCTTCCTGCGTCCTAAAAGCCCCCTAACCGTGTGTTCTGAAAGTCAACACCAAAGTCTTCATCCTTGCTTTGCTGGCGCAAAAGCCCCATCCATTCTCGAGTCTCCCGGCTGGTTCACGTTCACAAACTACCCTCCCCAAGCAGCCGCGCAATCAGAACGTAGACGAAGATGACGCCACCGGCAAGCAACAGCTTATTCCGAAACAGCCAGCCCTGCCCGGCGTCCCTTTGCTGGATCACGGCATCTACGACTGCATGCGTCTGGTGGCCGCTCTTGGCAGCAATACCGAGCTGAGGTCCGCACGAGGTGCCGCCATTTTCGACGAGTTTGGTGCCTGTTGCCGTATCGATCTTGTTCTCCCGCATCCATTTCCAATTCTCTTCGTCCAGCTCGGGCCACTCCGACTTGAACTTGGCACCACCGTCGCCCGCCTTGATGTTGCCCTTGCCAGCGCCGTGTTCGCCCTTGAGATGCGACCCGCCACCCGTCGAGTTCCACCACCTCGAGCGCGCCGCATGGTATTTCCGCTCCGTCTCGCTGGCCGACACGGAACCCGTTGTCATCTCTTCCGACGTCATGAACGACAGGAGGCCTATCAGGATCGTTGAGACCTCCCAAGCCGGGTTGAACGATCTCGGATGGAAGTCTGAGATAGACAAACATAGGCGGCTCGACGGTTGAAATCTACCGGAAGGAGTGTGCATTCGGATCGCCGGCGGCGCAAACGGGTAGTTCGGCGGGAACATCAGCGTGCCCCAGTACTGACCCCCATGGTAGGGTGTGTTCTCGGGACCGGTGATGATGTAGTGCCATCTTTAAAGTTCAGTTTTAGCTCTATCCACTTATAGGGTGGTAAGTCGGGCCGTACTCTAGAATGTTTGTTTCTGAAGGGTGTGCTGTGATGTATGGTGGTGGGTTTTCCGTGATGCTCTTGTACTCGCGCGTCAACTGTGATGGGCAAAACGTTTGTTAGCCATGGCGCTGCTGCTTGCGAGTTTTAGCTAGCGGGTGTTGGGAGGACGTACCCGCTTCTGCGCTGCCCGGCTGGCCATGTTTGAGGTTGAAGGGGTTTCGAAGGGGTTTCCAAAGTGACGTCGGCTGGCTGACAAACCGCAAACGAAGGGATGAGGAGGAGAGCGCGGCTCGCTGGCCGGGCTTCACCAACTAGAAAGCAAATGAGCGAAGGCGAAAACTCGGCAGGGTTTTCGAGGACGGTTCGTGCGCCGTTGATGCGCGTGGTCTGCGATGCCCTGGGTGTACGTCGGAATGGGAGGCGGAAGTTGGAATGAACAGGAGAGATGACGCGGGCAGGCGAATGCCCCGGGAGCCGAAAGAACATTGGAGACGGGACCAGGGTCGCCCGTTGGCCGTCTTGTCAGCTCGCTGTTGAATGGAACGCCCCACAGAAATTGTGGGGTCAACCCGCCTGGTCCGGCACCACCCGGCACCGCCCGGCCTAGCCCACAAAGAACTTCGACTGTTCATCACAAGCAAAGCTGGGCCGAGCTGACCTGCGATCGCGACCACCGTTGTCGGCGCTAAGGGAAGAACTGATGGCCGCCCCTCTTGGCTTCGGTGGCAGCAATGTAAGCTTTCATTCCCCGTCACAGAGTTGTGCTGCGCCGAGTGAGCATCGCTCAATTGCAGGCCGGGACGATCTGCCGGCAGCCTCCCAAGCTCCATGGAGCTGCATGAAGCTCCAACCAAACTAACCTCTCCCACAGGCCGCCGACAAGGTCAATGCTACCGACAGCGTTGGCGTGGCACAGCGGCCTTACCAAGGCCCTAACCAAATGGTAGACCCAGACCTCGATCGACCAACCGTCATCCCCCGCGGCCGCTACTGACCCGAATCCCTTCCAGCTCGACGAGCATCTCCTCACCCCTGCCTCCATCAACTCAATCGAGGTCCATGGCGCCACCAACACCCGGCGAAGCTTGCTCGACCACGTCTTTAAGCTCATCGTGGAAGACAGTGCCCATGCCGGAACCACGCTGGGCCAGGTCCTGGACCATGTTGGCGTAGCCACCAAAAAGCTCTCCCGTTTTGGTGCGCCACGTTCCCCCTCTGTATAGACACGCGGATTTTTACAGGGCCTTTTTGTTGACTCATTAGCTGTTAAAAGACATTTTCAAGGAGGAAGGGTTTGGCGTGTTTCTCTCCGAGGCCCCTCGCTCCGAATCAGCGCCGCCGACCGACAAAACCGAGCTCGACATCTCGATCCGTGTGAAGGAAAAATCGCGCCTAGTATTCAGTGCAGGCACCGATTTTGGCAATGCTGAGGGTTCCGCCTACACCAACGCCGTGGCGCGCAACATCTTTGGCGGCGCGGAGACCCTCTCGGTCAACGCAAGCACCGGTACCCGGACACGCTCAGCTTACAACGCTACCTTTTCGACTCCCATCAACGGCAACCCGGATCTGCGCCTTGCTGTGGAAGCACTGCGCTCGGCGACACAGAAACCATGGGCTTCGCACGAAGAACAGTTGACGGGCGCGAACTTGCGGCTCGCCTGGCTGTCCGGCAATAGCGACAGCCACACACTGGCGTACTCGAGCGTCTGGAGACAACTCACAGGCCTGGCTGCCACCGCGTCACCTACGGTCCGGACCGACGCAGGCGACTCCCTCAAGAGCTCACTAACACACACCTTCACACGCGACCGCCGCGATAACCCGATGCTCCCGCAAAGCGGCTACCTCCTCCGTACCGCTTCCGAGTTGGCAGGCTGGGGCCCGCTCAACGGCGACGTCTCCTTTGCTAAGACGGAGCTGGAAGCCTCGGGCGCGCTCCCGGTGACAATTCCTGGCCTGGCAGCCAAATCGGGCGTCTCCATTGGCGGTGGCCTCCGCCTGGGTGTCCTCTGCCCTCTACCCTCGGGATACTCCCTCACCGGGACAGCCCAGCCCAGCCGCATCAACGATCGTTTCCTGCTCGGCGGTCCCACCGACGTCCGCGGCTTCAAGCTGGGCGGGCTCGGCCCTCATGACGGTGCTGATTCGGTCGGCGGGGATGTGTTTGCAGCCGGCAGCGTCAACGCGCTCATCCCGCTCCCCCGCACCGGCCCTGAGTCGCCGATGAGACTCCAGCTGTTTGCGAATGGTGGGCGGCTGGTGGCGCTGAGCAACGGGGCTCAGGACAAACAAGGCAGAGACGGGCTGGGGATGGACTCTTCCACAGTTTTTAGGGGTCTGAGGTCGGCTGTTGGCCAGCTCACGGACGGGTTGCCAAGTATGGCTGCTGGTGTCGGGCTGGTCTATGCCCATCCGGTCGCCCGGTTTGAGCTCAACTTTAGCTTGCCCCTGGTGCTGCGGAAGGGGGAGGAGGGGCGGAAGGGCCTCCAAGTTGGTGTGGGCATCAACTTTTTGTAGAGTACTCTGTAAATCATGTCTTAATCCGTCGATCCTGAAGCTCGGCTTTCAGCTGAAGAACCCATCACATTGTCTCCCTCCGCTTTTTCATCACAAAG
>JAMAKR010000022.1:87822-437522 GCA_023628425.1 Chaetomiaceae sp. PYS4301M
AGAGAAGGGAAAAGAGAAGGGAAAAGAGAAGGGAAAAGAGAAGGGAAAAGAGAAGGGAAAAGAGAAGGGAAAAGAGAAGGGAAAAGAGATACTACTTCCTGCTTTTTTCCTTTCCCCCCCTTTTTACCGAGTCTTGCGACGTTGGGATAATCAATATGCACCCCCACATCTTGATATGCCGAACGAAGCGTCAAGCCGGCTGCTGCAGGAACAAAGCTGGATCCACCCTTGTATCACGACATCTGCACTTCTCTGCCAAAAAGAAGAAAAGCGAAGAGACGGAACCAGAGGCTTAACCCCATTTATCCCCGATGCGGGGTAGCTTCGGCCATGTAGCTCCGACCTGTCAATGACAGATGCAGCCAGCACACAGATGCAACGTAAGTGTCTAGGTATATAAACATCCCTTGGGCCCGTCTGTCGACAAAAGTTGTTAGTTGTATCTTGCCTTGTCTTTTCCTCTTTTCCCCAGCAGAAACCGAGACCTCAGAAGCAACCCATCATCCAAAGCTTGATTCCCTTGGAACTATGGCCGCGCCCCAGATGCCCCCTGGCCTGAAGGCCTCGATCGAGAGCTCCAAATGCGAGTACCGGCGGCTGGGAAACAGCGGTCTCCGCGTGTCGGTGCCCATCTTTGGTTGCATGAGCTTTGGCGATCCGCGGAACCTGAACTGGGCGATTGGCGAGGAGGAGGCACTGCCGTTGCTCAAGGCCGCGTACGACCGCGGCCTCAACACGTGGGATACGGCCAACGCGTACTCGAACGGGGCATCCGAGATCATTGTCGGCAAGGCGCTCAAGAAGTACAACATCCCCCGCGAGAAGGTCGTCATCATGACCAAGTGCTTCTTTGCCGTCGGCGAGGAGCCTGAGCTGCGCGGCTACTTCTTCAAGGAACAGCTTGCCGCTTCCAAGGATTACGTCAACAGCTTCGGCCTCTCGCGTGCCGCCATCTTCAACCAGGTCGAGGCGTCCCTCAAGCGTCTCGACACGCCCTACATCGACCTGCTGCAGATCCACCGCTTCGACCACGACACGCCCATCGAGGAGACCATGAAGGCGCTCCACGACCTCGTGCAGTCGGGCAAGGTGCGCTACATCGGCGCCAGCAGCATGTGGGCGACGCAGTTTGCGCGGATGCAGTTCTGCGCCGAGCGCAACGGCTGGACCAAGTTCGTCAGCATGCAGAACCAGTACAACCTCCTCTACCGCGAGGAGGAGCGCGAGATGATCCGCTTCTGCAACGACACCGGCGTGGGTCTGGTTCCGTGGGCGCCGCTCTGCAGAGGACATCTTGCCCGCCGCCCGGAGCAGTACGGCACCACCGCCCGCAGCGAAGGAGAGAAGGCCCACCAGCCAGGGGCGCACGGGACCGTGGAGCCCGACTTGAGCATCATCAGCCGGGTGGTGGAGACTGCAGACAAGCATGAGTGGCCGGTACGTTTGCGTGACTGTTTCCGAGTTTCAAATCTAAGAGGAAGTGAGCATGGCTAACCTCGGATCAGATTGCTCATGTTGCTCTGGCGTGGATCAACAAGCGCGTCACAAGTCCCATCATCGGCTTTAGCAAGGTCGAGAGACTTGACGAAGCCATCTCTGCTCGAGGGAAAACACTCTCTGACGAGGAGGAGAAATATCTTGAGGAGCTTTACCAGCCCAAGCAGATCAATGGCCATGCTTAGATACCTACATAGGACGATAGGTGCAAATAAGATGTATCTACCTACTAATATGAGATATGAAGAGAGGAGGCCGCTTGCGGTCCCCCCTAGTTGTTCTCCTTCAGAGATACGACCAGCACTGCAATAATACGTGCCCAGTAAGCTCGTGTTTGAATCAAACTCTGGTCTTCAGCTTGCCATAAGAGAGCGACTATTATACATAAGCCCAGAGGAATCCCGAGCTCGACAATTCATCAGTTAGGCTCATCGTGTTGCATTCTGTCACCTGCCTGGTGGGGGCTCGCTGTCGAGAGTTCTTGGGCGTTTGGCAGCTGGGAGAGATGTTCTCCGGGATCGATCTAGAGTCATTTTGGCAAATGCGTGTAATTGACTACAACTGCTCGGAAGTCAGACTCCTAGCTGGAGATGGATGAACCAAGAACACCCCCACAGTCAAGAATATAATGCCAAATCTGCGGACTCGAATGAACAACTACACAAGACAAAAAGTGTCGATAGCGACAGTGGTCTAAAACAGCACCGATGCCGGGTGAATGAAACAAGAATGCAAGCCACACAGAGCTCCGGCCCCAAGCCAAAACAATAGAACAAACTCCAAAATCTGCCCCAAGAACTTGACTATAACCCCCGTGTGCAACCCCAATCTGAGAGCCTCAAACCAGCGAGGCAGGAACCAGCTTGCTCTTTGCACACACCGCCTTGGAGAGAGTCTGGATCGACCCGCTCGACAACAACTCCAACACCTGCAGATTCGCCTCAAACTCGCGTGTGATAAAGTTGCGGATCTCAATCGCCACCAACGAATCAAGCGGGTAATGCGAGAGTGACCGTGTGACATCCAACTCTTCCGCCTCCATCATCAACACTGACGAGATCTTGTCCACCAGCCCACGGCATACGGCATCCTCGGCCTCAGCCCGTGACTTGGCCGCCCTGAGCGCCGCGTTGAACGACACCACCATGTTGGCCGAGGCGTCCTTTGCTGCTGCCTCCTCCGCTGCGATCCGCATCGCCTTGAACTTGGCGTCCTCGGTCCAGAACGGCCGCATGGTTGCCGTGATGCGCATGCCCGTGATGGTGTGGTTGTTGCAGGTCGACTCCATGGTCCCGTCAATGGCCGCGTTTAGCAGGGCAAGCACCTCGCTCTCGCAAATGCTGTCACTTCCTAGGTTCCTCGCCACCTCGGCTGCCTTTTCGAGGTCCTCGGCAAGGTAGCCAGAGTCCGACACGGCTGTCAGGTCGAGAGAGGACGCAGGCAGGCCTTGGGCGCGCCGGTGTTGGACCAGGGCGTTGAGAAAGCAGTTCGCTGCGCTGTAGGCAGCCTGACCGCGGTTGCCAACGGCGCCTGCAGCGGAGGAAATGGCCACGAAAAAGTCAAGCGGAGAGCTCGCGAGCGCATGGTGGAAGTTCCACCCGCCTTGAACCTTGCCCTCGATGACCTGGACGTAGTCTTCCCACGTCATCTTTTCGAAGAGCACATCCTGTATGGCCGTCAGTTCATAACTCTTTTGATTTTTGTGAGAAGGACATACCCTGAGGACCATCGTTCCATGCACGACGCCACGGATGGGAGGCAAGCCAACTAATCCAGAGTAGATGAGATCATCCACCTCACTCTTGCTCACCACGTTGCAACGGCGAACAATGATATTGGCCCCAACGGCCTCGAGTTCGTCGACAAGTTCCTTGACTCGGCCCATGACAGAGCCGCTTCTGGAGACCAGCACGATGTTTCTGGCACCCTTGGCCACCATCCAGCGGGCCATGCTGCGGCCCAGACCTCCGGTGCCTCCAACCAAGACGTAAGTCCCGTCGGGCCGCAGGAGCGACTTTACCTTGTTTGACCGTGCAGCCTGTCGTTCCATTATCAGCCATGTCGGCCACAAAAGCGCATCTAATGCAGAGAAAACCCACCTTGACAATATCATTCCCCTTTGGCACAACAACGAGCTTGCCTGGCGTCCTCCCGCTCTGCTGGGCCTTCAGGGCATCCTCGACCGCCGAAATCGAGAACGACGTGATTGGCGTCACCGGCCTGATCTTTCCATAACTCAAGAGCCGCGCAACGTCTGCAAGAACGCTCTTGACCACCTTTGGCCTCTCGGCCACCAGGGCGAGAATATCAACGGAAATAAAGCTGGCGTTGCTGAGGTCCTCGAGATCGAGACGGGCCTTTGCCCCCCCCTCGCGCCTCCCGATCTCCACGAAGCGGCCGAACTTGTTCAGAGATTTCCACGACTCGCGGAGGCCCTCCCCAGTGAGAGAATTGAGAATGACATCCACGCCCCGTTTGCTCGTAGCTTGGCGGACCGCATCACCAAAGGAACCGTTGCGGCTGTAGCAAATGTGGTCCTCGGGAAGGCCGTACTCGTTCCGCAGCACGTCTTTCTTCTCAGCGCTCCCAACGGTTGCAAAGACCTCGGCACCGACCATCTGCGCTATACAGATGGCTGCTTGGCCAACAGCACCAGCCGCAGCGTGGATGAGCACGGTTTCGCCGTCGCCCAGCCGCGCAAGCTCGACCAGGCTGTAGTATGCCGTGACATACGCAAGCGGCAAACTCGCTGCAGCCTCAAAAGTGGTATCCTTCGGCACTTTGAAGGCAAATGCAGCCTTGGTCCGCGTCCCGGTGGCAAATGCCCCTTGGGTTAAGGCGGCGACCCGATCACCAACACGAAAGCCTTGCACCTCAGCTCCCACAGCGGTGACCACTCCGCTGGCCTCGATGCCGCCGTTGCTGAGAGGTATTTGGCCTCTCGCAGCCATTCCATCTCTGAAATTCAGCCCAATAGCTTTGACTTCGATTTCAATGCTGTCGCCCTCCAAGGGTTGCTCAACAGCGAGGTCATCGACGAAATGAATGGTGTCCAAGACCCCTGGTGCCGAGATCTCCATCCGTAAAGCTCGGCCATGCTCCCCAAATGGCGTCGGCTCCAGAACAGACGGGTTGGTAAGCTTATGAACGTACTCGTTCATCTCAGGATCATGGACAATCCGGGGTGTGAAGAGCGACCCCTTCCTCTCCATGAATTCTAGCTCCCTAGTTGCCGACGACCCTGCACCAAAAACAGACTGGAACACCTCCATGATGGCGTCGGCCGTGTCAAGCTCGGAAAGCTGTGACTCGGCGTCAAGATCGAGAGTTGCGAACTTTATGGCGGTTTCCGATCGAATGGTCCTGCTCAAGCCGGTCACCATGTTGGCATCCGGGCTCGCGGACTTCTCGTACGCTCCGCGTACAACCCACAGAGCACCCTCCGCGGTGGTCAAGATCTTCTGCAGGCGCTCAAACTGGGCAGGCGTCAGGGTGGCAAGGAATGGTTGGTGCAATTCGGACAAGAAGACACAAATCTTCCCGGTGGCGTCAACGGTTTCCAGAG
The DNA here is from genome assembly GCA_023628425.1 of Chaetomiaceae sp. PYS4301M. Taxonomy (NCBI): domain Eukaryota; kingdom Fungi; phylum Ascomycota; class Sordariomycetes; order Sordariales; family Chaetomiaceae; species Chaetomiaceae sp. PYS4301M. Next base: position 92,885 of record JAMAKR010000022.1, read on the forward strand.
TGCCAAAGTCGGGCAGTTTCCCGGTGGCTTGCTCGAGGGAATTTGCCAAACTCATTGCCACAAGACTCTGGAAATTCGAGTCCTCATGGATGATGACTGTGTCGACATCCCCCGGCAAGTGTTGTCGCTCATTGTCTGCAGGGAGGATTGGATCCCATTCCAACTTGTAACAGAGATCTCTCGCGGCATTCTGATCTGTTTGAGCCTCACTGTCAAGGATTGGGGAAATTGTGAGACCCTCGAGCGAGATGATGGCCTCGAGGCTGTCATCGCCAGCGACTGCAGCCATGCTGACCTTGGTGGGCTTCGGGGTACCAGCCGGAGCTTCTCCTTCGCAAACTGCGCGGAGGACGCTGCCAGGGGAGTTAATAAATTGCTCAATATCGAGCGAGACCGTGACCCGGTCAACCGAGGACGGCAAGTAAACGGTGTTAACAGCACGCCGACCAGCTCCAAGAACGGGCCAGTACATCTCAATGAGGGACTCCAAGAATGCGGGCTGCAGGATCGTAGCGGTCAAGTAGCCGTTGGGCATGTCCTTTGCAACATCGGTTACCACGATATCCCCAACCGCATGGAGATCGGACGCGTGGCATCTGGTGACTCCCTGGAAAAGAGGCCCATATGCCACCCCCAACTCGCCCAAGGTGTCGTACATGGCATCGGGAGTGATTGGCACGGCTTCCGGTTTGCCGTTTCCAGTAAGCAGGGACCTGAGACGAGCCTCGGTATCGCGCGCCTGCCTCATGCTGTCCACGCCGTTGTCATCCGCTTCCAGCGCGGCAACGAGCCCACTGCAGTGTTCCGTCCAGCCCTGATCCGATGACCATGAGCAGATCCGGAACTCATCCCAGGTGCCAGAAGAGACCTCCTGTCGGGCTCGCAGAGTGATTGTCATTTCGACGTCCTTGTCTGGGATCACGAGAGGCTTGGCGATGGAGACGTCCCTCAGCTCGAGCTTGTTGAAAGAGGAGCCCCTGACAGTTGCCCTCTGAGCCGCCGCCTCGAGAGCCATGGAAATAAAGCCAGCCATGGGGAAGATTGTCAAGAACTGGATCTTGTGGTGCCGTAGCCATGGGAGATCGTCAAGTCGGACAATGTTGCGCCACGTGGGCTCCAAATCATTGGAGTAGTTGGCAAGCGCCCCGAGGATGTCGCTTCTACCACCCGGTGCGTGCTTGTGCATCTTGGTCATGCGGGACTCTTGCCAGTATTTTGTCGAATAATTCCAAGGGTATCGAGGCAGGTCAGTCAACAGGACTGGCGGTTTGGTCGGTTTCGGAAAGTTGATGGCAGCAAAGTTGAGATTCGCGCCCTTGACGAACAGGTTGGCAGCGAGCTCCAAGGCCGTCTCTACCGCATCCCGTTTCCGGATGAGGGCAGAAGCGTAGGGAATCTTGGGAGCACTGCCGCCGACCTCCTTCAAAACCTGTTTGATGGGCCCCTGAAGCCCCGAGTGCGGCCCGAGTTCAACCAACATGTTGACGCCGTGCTTATGGTCCCCGGTTGGCTCAAGCATGCTTTGCAGCGCTTCTGAGAATCGCACAGCACAAGTCAAGTTGTCCACCCAATAACTGGGTTGTAGTTCGGTGCCGTCGACGAGATGCCCGTGCAAGGATGAATGGAACCTGATATCCGTTGGAACTGGAGGCCGGAGGTGGGCAAGTGATGCGCGGTATTCCTTCGCTACCAAGTTCATGTGGTGCGAGTGGTACGCAACGTCAACTACGAGGCGCCGGTTGAAGACCTGCTTTTCTTCGCAAATCTTCTCGAGCTCGGCAATGGCCGGCTCGTCTCCGGAGATGGTGAGGCTCGACGGGCTGTTGTAGCAAGCAATCCGGGCTTCTTTCTCTTGGAGGCTGTCGAGAATGGGCAAAAACTCCTCTTTGGTGCCACCGATGGCCATCATGCGACCTCGAAGTTCCGGGTACTTCTGCTTGAGAATAGGAATAAGTCGCCCTCTGTGGTATGCAATGGCCATCGCGGACTCAAAGTCGATTATTTCGGCAGCGTAGGCGGCAGCGATCTCGCCACTCGAGTGGCCGGCAACCGCCGTTGGGCGTATACCCCAAGCCCGCAGGAGGTCGATCAGTGCCAACTGGATAGCGGTGCAGGATGGTTGACTGATATGTGCCTCGCTGACCCTGCTGGTCTTCGCATCCCTGCCTAGTTCGTCTACAAATGGGTCAGCCAGTGTCTCTTCTCCGAGTCATAGAGCCCTTACCAATCAGGGACCACTCGGCGCCATTCTCGGCCAAGCATTGATCGGATCGGTGAATGCTATTGGCAAAGATTGGGTACTGCTCATAGAGTTCTCGCCCCATGGCGTACCACTGTGCGCCTTGTCCGGTAAGAATGAAGCCGATCCTCAAGGGCTCACTCTCTTTTCCTGGCGCGTACTTTTCGCCGTTGATCGCCTCAATGAGCTCAAAAGAGTTGAGCGCAGGTATCGCAGCTCTCCATTGCAGGCGTGATCGACGCTGGCCCAGGGTGTATGCCAGATTGCCAGTGAGGTCCTTCTGAAAAATCTCGGGGCGTTGCTCCAGGTAGATGACGATGTTTTTCATCACTTGCGAGAGCGCCGCCTTGTCGTTGGCGGTAACCACGTAGAGCTTTCGTCCTTGCCCTGCCTGCTCGAGCGTGTCGTCGTCAGCAATAACGGAGGTTTTCTGTCCCCGGAAAGGCGCGGACTCGAGAACTACGTGGCCGTTTGTCCCGCCGAACCCGAAGTTGTTGACGCTGATGTACTTCTTGCCTCTGGGCCAAGGGCGCTGGGTGACGGGAACCTTGAGATTCCATTCCTTCCAGGGGATCTTTGGATTTGGTTGCTTGAAGTCGTGGTTTGGGAGGATGAATCCGCGCTCGAGCATCAGTGCTGCTTTGATGATACCAGCAATGCCTTCCAGACGTTAGTAGCCGCCTTGAATGGATGATCTTGGTTCTTGATTCAACATACCTGAAGCACCCTCCAGATGACCGATGTTGGACTTGACGGAGCCTATCCACAAGGGGTCGCGTACTGTTCTCTTCAGACCCAGCACATTGCGGAGTGCGGTCGCTTCAATCGGGTCCCCGACCCTGGTGCCTGTTCCATGTGCTTCCACAAACCCGCATGCGTTTGGATCAAGTCCTGCGTTTGCGTATACCTGCCTCATCAAAGCCTCTGGATGCCAAGTCAGCAACTTCCTCTAACGCTTAATACAGGACGACGATGTAGCCTACCCTGTGCCGCCCCATTCGGCATGGTGATGCCCGGGGTCTTTCCGTCCTGGTTGAGACCAGTCGCCGCGATGACCGCACGGATGGTGTCGTTGTCCTTGATTGCCTGGTCCAGTGGCTTCAGAACAAGCATGCCGCAACCTTCGCCTCGTCCGAAACCCGTGCCCCGATCGTCGAAAGCAAATGAACGCCCCGTATCTGAAAGCAGCCTAAAGTTGTTTGTTAATGTCAATATCTCATTCATGTAAGGTTGGACACTCTGACGTACCTGCAAGTTGAAAAAGAAATCCAAAACTCTGGCAGCATGTTGAGGTGGCAGGCGCCAACCAAAGCGCAGCTGGTCTCGCCAGCTCTCAGGCTCTGGCACGCCAGGTGCACAGCAACCATGCTGGATGAGCACGCCGTGTCCGAAGTAAAGCTTGGCCCTCGCAAGTCAAAGAAGTGCGAGATGCGGTTGGACTGCATGGCAAAGGCACAGCCTGTCGAGGGGCAGTCAGGAATGTGTTTCTCAAATGGAAGGTCATGTGTAACAAAACTAGCGAGTGACGACAAGGAGGTACTCACCTGTTGCCTGGTGCATTGGGATCGTGTCCGAATCGCGAAACAAGTGGGATTCGTACTCGGGGAATGAACCGCCAATGAAGACGCCGACATCCTTCCCAACGATGGTATGCTTCGGAATCCCGGCGTTTTCAAGGGCCTCAAAGGTGCACTCCAAGAGAAGGCGTTGCTGGGGATCCATCGATATGGCCTCTTTTTCCGTGAGGCCAAAGAAGGGGGCATCGAAGGCGGCAAGGTCAACATTGAGAAAATTCCCCCCTATCGGGTTCAGCGCACCGCCTTTGCCCGGGTTGGGATGGTGGAACCGGGCGCTATCAAATCTCTCCTTGGGGATCTCTGTCCACCCGGACCGGGCCCGAGTACAGAGTTCCCAGAACTCGGCAGGCGTGGCCACGTTTCCTGGCATGCGGCAAGCCATGCCTACGATGGCAATGGGCATGAGTCCATGGGAGCCCGAGGCCCCGTTGGCAGCATTGCTAGTGCCATTGGTGGCTCCATTGGGGTGCCCATTGGCCTGACCGTTGGTATGGCCATTGGTATGGGGGTTGGTATGTCCGTTGGTGTGACCATTGCTGTTACCATTGGTGTGGCCGTTGGTGTGGCCGTTGGTGTGGCCGTTGGTGACATACAGGTAGCCACTAAGACTCTCCCCGGAGGGACTGGCGGTGGAGCTGTTGTCGGGTGTGACGGCAATGGGCGCCATGGTTGGAGCCGGCCTCCTGTGGGAAGCGAAGACCCCTTACCGTGTGCTACCGTGAGCCTGTCGCAGCCGTGACGTGCTTCAATGATTGTTATGTATGCAGAATAAGAATGAGATTTCTTGGAAGATTGACAGATGTATGAGCTGCTCATGGACTGGTCCAGAAAGCCTTGGAAATGCGGGCTCACTTATCGGCTTATATGGCGAGCAGCAATTCATCCAGCCACAGACTGGGTTGGTCCTTGACATTCAAAGCCGGGTCGACTGAACCGCCTTGGTGGTCTTGTCGCTTAGGGCGACAGTTGCGAATGGAAAGGCAGACGCGCATCCCCCGAAGGCTTCGTCGGCCTGATAGTAGCCGTCTAACCGACGAGCACACGACAAGCGCATTGTTGCCAACCTGGGTCGCAAGGACGATCCGGAAGCAAGCGTAAAAGTCAATATGCGCAACAATATGGCCCCCGTCAGGCGGCACACTCGGCCGCGGGTCACGGCTCCCCAACAGTCGACAGCCATGAGTCTCGAACTTTTTTCCAGATCAATTCAAGTTCCAGGCCACGGGTCGGAATTCCCGGTTCGGTAGGATGGAGACGATGCAGCCGGAGAGCCGGAGTCGAGGCCAGGCTGCCTCGCAGACAGTATCTTCATATCTGGCACTTTCGCGGCGGGCATATGGAGGTGTTGCGTGAGGTTTGTCCATTCCGGGAAGCAGCCAGGGGTGCTGGGGGGAAGGGGGGGGGGGGGGTCTCTTTCTTCCGTGGATTCAGTTTTCGAATCTCTAAACGTGTATACCCGGCTCAGTACTATCGCTCGTCCAGATAGAGCGAGCAGTCAACCTACACTACCTTACCCTAACGTAGTCATCGGGAAGTGGAGACTGCGGGCAGCACGGCGGAGATTGGTGCGCCGCTGGAGTTGGAGCTTCAAGGAACCGTACTGGCAACAAGAGTCGACGATCCTGGTCATGGGCCCGTGGCGTGAGCGATGCGAGCAACATGAGCGACGTGAGGGACGCGAATCCTGCAGCGGCTAATGTCGCCGATAGTGGCTCTTTGGGGTTGGAAAAGGTGAGTCGGTGTTGGAAGTCTTCCATGCAGATGCAGAACGTCCCGGGCATGAATCCCGGCCTTGTAGCGGTCGATCGGTGCCTTGCCGAGAACGATGCCATCGTCAAGTACCGATAGCAAGGAACGGGAGTCGACGTTCAAACGGCGCCCATGTCGGTATCGGTTAAACGAAGGTTGTTCCCCCACCCCCCTGCAGGGTCGTGGGGCCTGCATGGTGGCTATCGGTACTTGGCCTCGGATGCTGCCGAATCCCAGCCCTTAGCGCTCGGTACCTGCCCGAGTTGTGTGGGGAGAACAGGGGTCCGGACCGTCTGGTGCACTCTTGCATGACACGGCAAAAGCCCCGGCCCCAACCCTCCCCCACTCGACAGCCTCTCGATTTGCATGTTATGCTTCACAACCATCCAAGATCAGTCAGACAATCACTTGCGCCTAGCATGGAATATACTAGGTATCCCGGCGGCTTATCATCGACATCCCTAGTCACCTCACCTCATGACATGGACGTTATCAATCCCAACCAGCCTAATTCCCATTTAAGCGAGGGATTCCCGGGACTCCAACCGTGACGACATTGAAGGATCGTGGATGTTGAGATGGGAAGGTAAGGTCCGGTGAGGCTATCTTGGGAACACGTTGACGCAAGCAATTCCCTGTCTTAAGCCACGGGAAGTTATCTCAGTCGTGTACACTTGCCTGCTTTGTCGACTCGACAGGAGGCATCAAGGGGCACAGGTACCTAACGTCAGCCGAAAGAATGTGGTTTTCGTGCACTTTTCCAGCTCCTTCTCGGCTGTCCAGGACACCACTTTCCACGTTGATTCTCCAACTGACGCCAACGGCCAGATCACTGGCGAAATGTCACTTGCAGCCCCGAGCAGCCCACATGTCATTATATTAAATTGGAAGCTGGCAAGCAAAACACAAGATACTTCACTTACCGAGCTCCGATGCCGTCAAGTTCTTCCACACAGAAGATAGCATTGCCGGTCCGGCACGGCTGAGCAACTCCGACCCACATGCTTGTTCAGTCTTGTTTATCCCAGACTGCCCAGGGAGCTTGCTATCAACCCAGCCAGCTCTTGGACTAATCAACCCCCCACTTCCCCTTTCACCACGCACTTCTCGGTTCGGCGCCAACCATCCTAAGTGGGCTGGGGCCAGCTGGAAAAGGCATGGCAATATGATACTGATACGGAGCCTCATCCCGTATCCGATCCTGGATTTCCTGGCTCGGGCTTGCGCGTCCAGAATGCTGGAATGCTATCTTCTTCTTTTCCAGAAAAAAGCGAAATGAAAGTTGGAGAAGGGGGCCATTGCGGGTTAGAACATAACAACATCCCACACTGTAACGTCTTGGTGTCTTCGAATCCGAACCGGGTCTTTCAGTTGCTTCACCCTGCAAGGCAAGATGCGCGGTCCAACCATCCGGCGATTTTTCATTTTCTGCACTTACCGACCGTCCCCTTCTCAAACCTCCGCCCCCGCATAGAAGTCGTGACTTTTCCCGGTATAGAGAATGCTATGGAGCTTACGTATCCTTTCAAGGCGTTCTATTCTACCTGACTTGATGCTGTATGGCGGAGCAGGACAACTGCCGAGCTCGACTACCACATGGTAACTACCTGGGAGGAGAACTGCCCAAGTATGTCCCTCTGCAGCACCCACATGGTTGAATTCACACATGCAGATTCTGATTGAATACACTGTCGACTTCTCAGCGTTTTCAAATTTCAGAGCGGAGTTATTCGCGGCATCGTTTCTCAGTCTTCCAAGCCCGTGTTCACATCCGCCACAGCAGCAAACACTATGAGATTTTTGTGTCTCCCGGGTGCCTATGGCAGCGCTGATGTAAGTTGGACGATGAGGCTTATCCTCCCATCTGACGAATCCTGCTAACATTACACAAGAAATTCCAGGTGCAGTTGGGTAAGGCGCCCTCCAGTCTGATTCGCTCCCCTCGGCGTTGTTGCCTCCTTTTCAGTCAATCGAGCCTCATACCTCTCAGCTTCACTGACATGTTAAAGCACCAATTGTCAAGGAACTGATGGACGACGACACTGCCACCTTCCACTTTATTCATGGACCGTGCAAAGCAGTTCCTCCGGAGGGATTTGAGGAATACTTCGGCCAGCCGCCATATTTCCGCTTCATCGAGCCCGACAAGGACGTGGAGAAAACCCAAGATGACGACATCCTGGCCAGGATTCGAGAGTTTCCAGACTGCGAGACGCCAGAGGACACCATGCGAGAGCTGATGCGAGAAGGCATCGCGACAACACACCGGAGCACAGACAACGCGCTCAAGTATTTGGTCAAGATCATGCAGGAGCGGGGCCCTTTCGACGCCATTATCGGGTACTCAGAAGGCGCGACGGTGGCTGCCACCCTTCTACTCCACGAGCAGCGCAGGTTCAAGAAGAAGGGCATCAAGCCCATGTTTAAATACGCCATCTTCTTTGCCGGCTGGCCTCCGGTGGACCCCGACACCCACGCCATGATCCTGAGCGACGAGTCGGAAGCCATGATTGAGATTCCGACCTGCCACATCAGCAAGTGTGACCCTTTCTGCGTCTGTTCATAAGTCTTGTTTTGCTAACTGGCTATCGCAGTCGGCTCTCTCGACCCCTATGTCCATGGATCACTGGCTCTCTACAACATCTGCGACCCCGATACTGCTTACATGTTTGACCACGCCAAGGGTCACACGTTGCCTCGGGATAAGGATACGGTCAAGGAACTCGGTGACGTTGTCCGGGAAGCGCGCAGGGTATACAGTATTCAGTGAAGCCCGTTTTGACTGTACTTGGGTACTGGCCTTTGAGAGTATAAGACAGAAACTTCACAAACTCTCTTTTTCAGATTGCTTGAGATTGCTCAAGTCTGCCATGGTGCTGTAAGCGATGTGGTACTTTCGTTTTCTCTCGGATTTATCTTTTACACAGATAAGTTGGGTTCATTCAAATTCACGGCACAAAATCCAATCAAAAGAGTGTTTGGATCAGCAAGTAGCATCAAGATGTGTCGATGGGATCGACGCATCTGCAGGCCGTGGGTAAGGTAGCGGAGCAGCCACCAGCGACCGGGACACGATGGCAGAAAGCTATGAGCTTTTCTCGAGCATTTGGCCAGGGACTCTTGGCATCAAACTCAATACTACCTCACCCTGCGGCATGAGAAAGAGCATGAAACGATTGCGTCAACATATCCAAGAAACCCATCTTCCAGGCTCGTCATGCCTCCGTGCTCGCAAACACCCCCTTTCGAGGAGTGTGTTGACCACGGTCAGTTGACGGCTAAATTGGCCACCAGGGCTCTCTACTTCAGGCTTCCATGCGAGACCCTGGCTCTCGTCACTGCCAGTCTCCGTTTGAGGCTGCTGGGCAAAGAGTAGGGCATAATTAACGGCTGTTTTGGTGGTAATCACACCTCTCCGTTACCGCGCACGTCAACATGGAAGGACTCTGGTTTGCTGCGATGCATACCACCTGCTCCCAGTTCGATCGGGATGTGGGGGCAAATTCCTTCGAGTTCCCTCTCAACTATATGGATACATGATTCTCTTCATTCATGAAAAAATGGAGGAAACCCCCCAAATGAGGCGGCCGCCACGGGTTGCCAAGTTGATGCGGTTCGGATCTGTCACCGGATGACACCGCAGCATTCCGCAGCCGTGAAAGGGCGCACCAAGTCAACAACAGTATCATTTGGCTTCATGACTGACCACTTACAGGACGCACCTTACCCAGGCACTGCGACTCATACTCCTCCTGTCCCCTCTTTACCCCCATGTGCTTGGTTTGAGCTTGAAAGCGCAGTATTGCCTCAATATCATCGGTTGATATGCTTGGCAAATCTGTGCAAGTCCCTGGCGTCTCTTGGCCACCAAACCCCAATCCAGATTGCACATTGATTGCTTGCATATTGCCTTGCCGTGGAAGCGAGGCCGGCATGTAATCCACGCAAGCACCTTATCACTTGCCTCCATGGCGGAGCCAACTCCGCCGACACCATCGACCTACCTACCTACTCTACCCCTAATTGAACGCCATCACAATCATGTCGCCCAGTTCATTCCCTTGCTGCGTGCCGACAGCCCCAAAATCCACCTGTCGTCAACCGGCCGTCCCAGAAGCTCGTCCGGATACCCCTATTACCCCCGCGCTGCACAGGCATGACACTGCGCTTGGTGCGTCCCTCGTTACAATCTACGTACCTGGCAATTGCTGATTTTTTCCCCAACTTCTTCACAACAAAGCTTCAATGGGGGTCGCTCCAGCTGGGCAGTCCGCTCGTTAACATTTGCCTTTGTCACACAAGAAGAAGCAGCTCGTCAGAGCCCCTGGCCTTCCTTTGCTCCCAGATGTGTGCTTTTTTCTTGTTCTTGGATTTGTTCATGTTGGCAGCCCTTTGATCTCTCCGCAAGACGACTGGCGCCCATGACCCCGTGCTACCCGGCGGTGGCTTCGGAGTGCCTTGGGAAGTGAGAGCCCAAAGACGGAAGCCTCAGCTGTTACCCCTGGGACCGGGTTGATAGGGGACAGGGTTGGGTCAACAAAAGAACCGTCTTCCATAGCTCCCATGGCCCAGCCATCGACGGCTACCTCGCCACCATCAACAAAGCCCACGGAGGAGAAACGCCCCGTTCTCCTCAAGCCCCAGTACAAGACAGCCTTGAAAGACTTTATTGTAAGTACTACATATACACCAGGCACCTTTCGCAATCCTTTCTTTGCTCAGGGCTCACATCTTGGCAGCGAATCTTCTCGTTCTCAACATGGCTGGACAAGGTACTCCTCTTGGCCGCAGTCCTGACGTCCATAGGGGCTGGTGTTACAATGCCTGTCATGAACATTATTTTTGGTATGGCCCCTGTATTGTTTGATTAGAACATCGCCCTATTTTCTTCCCTGGGGATTTTGCTGACAGCATGATAGGTCGCATGGTGGGCTCGTTCACGGGATTCTTCAGCACAGATGCTTCAACAACCCACGACAATTTTGAGAATGCCATCAAGACATGCGCGTAAGACAGCGCTTCCTCAGGGACACATTTCTTAGTGATCATCTTACTGACAGACCCCAGCTTATATCTCGTGGGATTGTTCTTCATCAGGCTTTTCCTGGACTACATAGCATATGTGAGTATCCCATGCCTCCTAAGACCCTTGAGTCCTCGCCAACAGACAATTGCTTAAGATCGGCTTTCGGACCTGCAGCATGAGGATATCGGCTACGCTGAGACTGCAATACTTGAAAGCTCTTTTTGCCCAGCCGGTTTCCACACTCGACGTGCTCCCTCCTGGCCAGACAGCAGCCATCATCACCATCACCGCAAGCACTCTGCAAACCGGCATTTCCGAAAAGCTCTCGGCCTTTCTCCAGTCAGCTTCGACCGTTCTATCTGCATTCATAATTGCCATGTGCTACAGTTGGTCCCTTACCTTGATCACCAGCAGTGGTTTGCTCCTGGTCATCATCACCTACGCCGCAACTACCCCCTTTCTCGTCAAACGACTGAACGAGGTGCAGCACGCGGACATTCAGGCTTCGACCACTGCCAATGAAATCTTCAGTTCCATCAGAATGGTTGCTGCTTGCGGGGCAGATCAGAAGATGGGCCGGAGGTATGCTACATGGGTCGACGAATCTCGCCGCCGCGGCTTGAAGATGTCCTCGATAATAGCATTGCAGCAAGCGCCGGGTCAGTTTTGATACCATTATAACTAGATACCTCTGGAATTGTTGAAACTGACATACTCAATGCAGTCCAGTTTGCTGTTTACAGGTAATCACCTACCTGTTACCTCCAGTCAACCAATCCCCTTGCCTGCTGCAGAAGCCCCGAAGCTAACGGGTGGCAGCACCTTTGCTCTCTGTTTCTGGTACTCCCTCAGAATGCACATGGCCTTGCAGTTCGACAGTGCCGAGACACTGATTGTGTAAGTGCCCGATCTTGGAATCTATTCCCATACTGTTGAGACTGATATAACCACCAGAGTCCTCATGTCCGTCATGCTCATGACAACCTCTATCGGTGGCATTACAGCACCACTGGCAGCCGCTGCTAGAGCCGCTGGTGCTGCAACCATATTCTACACTATCATTGACGCCCCGAGGCCGGACAAGTCCGGTGTTAAGCACCCCGAAGTGTCTGCCTCGGAAGACATTGTCCTCGACCATGTCAACTTTGCGTATCCGACCCGCCCAGATCTCAAGGTCCTGGACAACCTGTGTCTCCAATTTCCTGCTGGCAAGGTAACAGCAATTGTTGGGCCATCCGGGTCGGGAAAAAGCACGATTGTTGGTCTCTTGGAACGCTGGTACGAGATCGAATCGGCTGACAGCGGCCACCATGTAAGCACCTTTGCATGAATTCGTCGCTTTGGCCGTGCTGACTTCCCCTGTTATTCTAGAGCCTGCTTTGGCGCAACGGTTTCATCACAGTTGGGGGCCGGCCGCTGAGAGAGATCGACCTGAAGTGGTGGAGGACACAGATCGGGCTCGTTCAACAGGAGCCAAGCCTCTTCAACAACACAATATATGCCAATGTCGAGTTTGGCCTCGTCGGCACTGAATGGGAGAATGCTAGCCTCGAGATACGGAAGCAGCTTGTTAAAGAAGCATGCGTCGAGGCCTTTGCGGATGAATTCATCAACCGCCTACCGGATGTAAGACATCAAGTACCAATCTGGCACCCTCTGTCACACCAGACACTGACTGCCAATCAGGGATATTCGACCGTGGTTGGCGATGCTGGTATAAAGCTCAGCGGGGGGCAGCGGCAGCGCCTCGCCATTGCCAGAAGCATCGTTAAGCGGCCGAAGATCCTGGTTCTCGATGAGGCAACCAGCAGCATCGATGTTCGCGGCGAGCAAGTAGTCCAAGCGGCCCTGGACAAAGTCTCAAAAAACAGGACCACGATTGTCATTGCCCACCGCCTAGCAACTGTTAGGAAAGCTGACAACATCATTGTCCTCAGAAAGGGAAAGGCAATACAGCAGGGGACTCACGACAACCTCGTGACGCAGGAAGGCGGCGCGTATTGGGCGCTGGCTACAGCTCAGCAGCTTACCATGGAGTCCGAAGAATGTTGCAAGGACAGTCTGCAACTCGACACATCAGAGATTGCAGAGAAGAAGAGCATGGCAACCATAGCCACGGATACAACGCTGGTCGAGACAACGGCTACCCCTGACGCTGATCATTCGGCGGACAAAGCAGAGAGTCGAGGGTTCTGGCGAACCTTCGGTTTGCTGCTCCACGAGCAGAGGCATCAAAGAAAATGGTACACCATACTTCTTCTCAGCGCTTTGGGTGGCGGAGGTACGTCTCTTTTTATTCTGCATGGCTGTCAGATCAATGTTTTGGGGTAAGCCAGGCTGACAAACTCAACTGTCCTCTCAGCCAGCCAGCCAATCCAGGCATACCTCTTCGCAACCGAGCTCACCCTGTTTCAGTTCTGGGGAGATTGGCTTCCCGCCGTGGCAAACTTTTGGAGTTTAATGTTTGTCATGTTGGCCACCTTCGTCGCCATCAGCTACTTCGCGCTGGGGTGGTCGTCATCCACCATGGCGTTTGTAAGTGCTCATACCCCTGACTCGGGCTGGGTCCCTCATCAGCGCATAGAGAAACCACTGTGTCTAATCCACAATAGCATATCACGCACTACTACCGCGGAGAGTACTTTCGCAACATACTCGCCAAATCGGTAGCCTTCTTCGACGCCGACGAACACTCCGTCGGCGCCCTCACCGCACAACTGGCCACGGATCCAAGCCAGTTGCAGGAACTCCTGGGCACAAACATGGCCTTTGTCGTTATCTCCCTCCTGAACGTGGTTGGCTGCCTGGCCATTGCCTTCTACTTCGGGTGGAAACTCACCGTCGTGACGCTGTGTTCTTCGATGCCCCTGATTATCGCCGCAGCGTTCTTTCGGGTCCGGTATGAAACGCAGTTTGCAAAGATGAATAACGAGGTGTTTGCAGAAAGCGCCAAGTTTGCGACTGAGTCGATTGGAGCGTTTCGAACCGTCTCTGCACTGACGCTTGAGGATACCATCACTGGGCGATACGAGAGGCTTCTGCAAGAGCATATCAAGAAGGCGTTCTGGAAATCGGGTTGGACGACTTTGATGTTTGCCATGGCCGACAGTGTGGCTCTGCTCTGCATGGCCTTTGTTCTTTGGTGGGTGCGCGGCGCAGCTGGAGGGACCTCTCCATTTCATCTGAGCATGATGTTTTCTGACTTGGAGTTCTTTTAGGTACGGAGGCAATTTGATGCTCAAGCTGGAATACACTTCATTCCAATACATGGTCGTCTACATTGCCGTCTTACAGGTGAGAGTGCTTCTCTGCCTTCCAAGAATCTGGTGCTGACTGAGGTGTTTTGTAGGGCGGCCTTGGGGCGGGTCAATGGTTGAGTCATGGCCCCAGTAATACATTGCACGCTTCCTAGCAATTTGAGGACTCTGTGTACTAATGGGTGAACAGATGTTGCAAAAGCATCGGTTGCTGCGGGCCGAATCATCGACATGAGAGGCAAAGACCACGTCGATGGCAAGCTGATCTCATTGGACATGGGGAACATTGGGGATGGTGACATGGGAGTCAAGATCCAGTTCCAGCACGTTTGGTTCAGATACCCAACGCGAGACGTGCCCATATTAAACGGTCTTAGCCTGACGGTGAGAGCCATTGATGTGTTTGAGTCAACCACGAAGGCATTGGCTGACCTCCCATGCCCAGATCGAGAAGGGACAATTTGCGGCCATTGTTGGACCATCGGGTATGATCACCAACCTTGGAACATTTCAGACCAGTATCAACGGAGCTGGCAATAACACAACTCCTAGGATCTGGCAAAACCACCGTTATTTCATTGTTGGAAAGGTAATTCCCCTCATACCGACCCGAGTAACAGAGCGTTGGTGTATTAAGGGGAGTCAAGCGTCTAACCATCTGTGGCACAAGATTTTACACGCCAAACGCAGGGCGAATAGCGTACAACGGATCCGACATCTCTGATCTTTGCCTAAGAACATACCGCCAGGATATCTCTCTCGTGTCCCAGGAGCCCAACCTCTTCGACGGCACGTTACGGGACAACGTCCTCCTCGGAGTCGATGAGCATATGACGACCGAGGAGCAACTGCACCAAGCATGCCGGGACGCCGAGATCCACGACTTCATCATCTCCCTTCCGGACGGGTACAACACCGAGGTCGGCACGAGGGGTGTGACGTTGTCTGGCGGGCAGAAGCAGCGTCTTGCCATTGCCAGAGCACTCATCCGGAACCCTCGCCTGCTGCTTTTGGACGAGGCGACTTCCAACCTGGATGCTGAGACGGAGAAGTCCGTGCAAGCCGTGTTTGAGAAGAACAGGAAGAACAGGACGATGGTGGTTGTGGCTCACAGGCTGGCGACAGTCCAGAACGCCGACGTGATCTTTGTCCTTGCAGATGGCAGGGTGGTGGAAAGGGGCGATCACACCTCGCTTCTGCGCAGGCGAGGAGTGTACTATCAAATGGTAAGTTTGCCTGAAGTATCATCCGAGTCGTGTTATACGTTTATTGACAAATGTATTAGTGTCAGTCACAAGCCTTGGACAGGTAGGGATTTTCGGAATAGAGCTAGATAGACAAATTCGTCACCTAAGATTACCTGAAAACCCTAAGCCAAGGTGCCTTTCTCCGCGTTGTGTGTGTTCAATGGCAATACCGAAGCCCCGGAGCATAAATATGGAAGTGGACACGGGAGTGCTTCTATTTCCACTACACCGTCTGTTTTATTCTATGGATTCTAACTGTATCTGAAAAGTGGCTTCTTACTACGCAGCCTCCAGCCAAAGCCTAGAATGCGCTTCATACGTGTTGCAGACAATAGTATCACCGGATAACAAGGTTAGGTACCTTATATATGGCCGGCTATCAATAACTTGCAAGCTTGATGGTGCCCGGCGTTGAACATTAACAATAGGTCGTATCCTTGATGTTGAAGGCCCCCCCGGTTGTTTTCCAGATATGGTTGGGCGCGCAGAAATAAAGCAGCAGGCACGGTGAAAACGATGGCCTCTCTTCTATTCCACCACGAATTTCAACCACGCCCTCATTTCCACCCATCACACCCATCACGCCCACCACAGGAGCGAACACCGCAGCCAGAGCACAATCTGGAGTACAGGTGTCTCTGAAAACACTGCATCTCGCAAACCCGAAAAAAAAAAAAAACAGGGTACATTCAGTGAGTGATTATCAGTGTACAGCGCAATTTCTGCAGGATTCTGACAACCCAGGTACCTTGGCGACTGCAGCAAATAAATCCGACCAGACGCATCCAGGGAAGCTTTGCGTGGTGATCGCCATGTGTCTTCCCCCGGCCGATGTGCACCGCGCCCGTCCGGTAACCATGGAAGCCCCTCTCGAGGAGATTGACGAGAAGATCTTCGACTTCGATTTAACTCCCACTCCAAAAGGGAAGAAGCGCCATGCAACCACCCCGGTCAACAAACACTCTGCAAAGAAGCAGACTACTGTAAGTCTTGTTTGACCTTCTCTATCTAATATGTGAATATCGCAACTGATCAAAACACAGGAGGCTACTCAGCAGCTCCCTACATCCACCCAAGGTCTCGCGGCATTCACTGAGGAGCTTGCTGCATCCACCCAGGGGTTCGCTGAATTCACTCATCAACTCACTGCATCCACTCAGCAGCTCTCTGCAGCCACCCGGGCGCCAGCAGCTGTAGAGTTGCGAGACGTGCTGCATTATGAGGCGACCCGAGCTTTGGCTCGTCATCTCCGTGCTTCTGCCGACCTCCTCGACCATGAAGCTGAGAAGATGCTCCGCGGCAGGCGGAAGTGAAGGAGGTTTGCAGATCCAAGGCGGACCGACGAAGGTACCTGGGAAAGGAGGTATTGCAGGAGACGACATACTGGGTTCGGCCGAAAACTTGCAGAATGCAACGTGATGACTTGCTGAGCTTGGGGGTTTTCTGGGCCCTACGCATGTACATAGTTGCTCTCTATATGGAAATCCGAAGACCAGAGCCTGATTTGAAGATGAGTTTACTGGGTGCCTTGCAAGTTGCCATGCCGACCGTACCTCGGAAACAGAAATAGTTGAAGAAACGTCAGATCAAAATTTCACACCATTCTTTTCTGACCTTGTTTATGACAGGCAGACCAACTCTGCTCGCCGTAGGGAAGATATTCTCACGGGCTGCCCCAAAACCATACCAACCACGCTCCTCCAATATCCGTTTCCCAAAACTCATCCTCGACCAGTTTTGACAAGCAGATAGCGCCCGCTCGCTGCTGGAAAAAAACTTGCTGGCGCCGAGAAACCTGTTTCCTTTCCTGGTTATATCAACCGTGCTCCCACAACACCCATTTCACAGCACTATTTTCCAACCAGCTTCCTGAGAGGACCGCCTCTGCTTGCCGCTGGGAAAATTTCACTGGCGCCAAAGACCCATTTTCTTTCCAGACTGCCCGTTTACATTCAGGCGATTTCGTCAGGACCACCCCGACCGCGCTCTTGCAAAACCCACTTTCCATCCCTCTTTCCTCTAACCTACATCGACCCCCTTTCTTTTCTTTGCTCACTCACTCCATGCGCAAGGGTCATCTTCTCCCATAAGAAGGTCGACTGAAAGAACACAGTCACTGCCCGCCAGACAACTGTGACGAGAAAACCGCTTTCGGCCCGGACAAGATCATGCCTCCCAAAGTAGCCACTACCTCAGACGTCGAAGGTCCGCCGCCTGGCGCAAGGAAGGTTGAAGGCATGCGAGACCCGCCTAGACCTGAAAAGAGAGTTGACGACGGCCTCGGTCCGGAAGACGAGCTCCCAGAAACTCACGTTGCAGCCCCCCAGCAGCAAGACGCTGCAAAGACTGGAAACAGCAAACCCGCAACTCATACCTATCACCATGGCGCTGCGACCGAGTCGGAACCAGCCGGCAACCATACCAACAATACCTCTGTCAAAAACGGCAAGACCACCATCACAGGCGACAATACCTTTGCGGGAGCCGACAAGGAATGGGGGAGTAAGGACGAGTCTCGACGAGCCTCCAGGACGACGAGCAAGGACCAGACGACGATCTTGGGGCAATCAAGTATTTACGCGATGTTGCGGAAGAGGACAAGCTCATTGCCACTCCAAAGGAAGCGATGGGCCGTGCCCGCGCCGACTTTGAAAACAACCCTGAGATGATGAGGAACCTGGCGGAAGACCTGGCGGAAGAGATCGACCGCTTCCACCAGGGCGCCGTTGGTAAATCTGGCGTCAAGCTGCCGTTCAGCCGCAACACGAGAGTGCACTACCTAGAGAAAATTTGCGAAATTGCAGTCCAGGAGTACGTCAACGGGTGCTCGGCCAACTTCGTCAACGGGCTACTACCAACTTCGACACAGATTTTGGCGCTCCGGTATTGCTCTCCTCAAGGCGAGATGACTGGTGCAATCCGCGCCATGCTTGGTGAACTTGGTGCACTGCACAAGGCGGACCCTCAGTACGCCAATATGGCCTCAGCACCGAAGGAGGGAAGGCCGCGGGACCTCGAGCAGAAGCCACAGGGGCTGCGGAATGGGATGAAAGCGAGACTCGCCGATTCTCACCAGAAGGTGCAGAGGCTGGCGAAGCCCCGGGGCAGGATGACAAGGTGGCCCGCAAGACCCCTGTAACTCCAACATTGCAAAGAGTCTGGGCTCGAACAAGCGGCACAAGGGAGAATAAGTTACCTAGACTGGAAGACGGATCCAGCAGGTCATGGAGCACGGAGGCGAAGGGGAATGCTGCACGGGATGGGTATGTCGAAAACATGTATTTTACAACCCGAAACTGCGACAACAACATCGCCTGCTCCTTTCATCTATGGGACTAGGAGCTGTTGCAAGCCGCCGAGTGTTGTTGCCCGGACTCCCGCTTCCGCGACCAGTCTTGCAGGTCGTTCGTTCGACTGAGGGCCATGGCAGCGCCTCAACTCCCATCATCAGTCCATCACAGGCACCTCCTTCTTCTTGGGAAGCATAACGGCCGCGTTGCTACCTGGACTTTAGCCACCATACCCGTCCATTGCAGATGCTGAAGAAAATCTTCTTGCAGTCAACCAGTTATCCAATTCCTTGTTCTTTACGCTTCTCCTTATATCATCAAACAGTGTGTTGTGGCAACCATTGAAGCACGAGCCCCTTGATGTAGCTACCTATCTCTTTCTGCCGCTGTGTCCACCCAAGAACCGAACTCGAGGGATTCTCAAGAGGCGGTTGTTTCTGCCGGTTCTGGTCGCTTCTCGGACTCCGCAGCCGCCAAGGCAGCTGGCCGAGTCTCACCTGTGGCTGCGCCAGAGGCACCCACCGGAACCGCAACCTGTTCACGAGAGTCAGACCAGCCGCACACTGTACCTGTGTAGTTCTCCGACACTTCCAACTCACCTTCAAGTTGCCTGCCTCGATCTCCCTCTCCAACTCCTCCAACCTACTCCTCTTCTCCCGCTTCTTCCACGCCGGCCGGCCCGAGTCAAACACCTCGTCCATCTCCTCGAGTGTGTACCCCTTTGTCTCAGGCGCAAGCAACGACATGTGGATAAACGCTGCCGCGTTGAAGGCGCCAAAGATGTAGTACATCTTGAACGAGATGTTCCACAGCAGCGGCGGCACGGCAAAGGCCAGCACCATGTTCCAGAACCAGTTGGCCGCCGTCGACAACGACACGGCCTTGGCGCGGATCTTGCTCGGGAAGATCTCGGCTGGATAGGTCCATGAGACGGGACCCCATGTTGTGGCGAAGGTGGCGACGAAGAGGTAGGAGCACGATACGATGGCGGAGGAGACGGGACGGTTGTTGAGGACGATCCAGGTGATGTCGCTGTTTTCGGTGTTGCGGGTTTCGTCGGTGTTGGGTTGGCCGTAATACTGTTGGAGGGCGCCTGAGAGGAGTCTTGTTAGATGGGAGATAGGAAATAATGATAGAAAGATGGGAGACAGAAATGGGTCTTACCAGAAATGAAGAGCCAGGTCATCATACCAAAGGAACCGAGGATCAGAGAGGGACGGCGGCCCCATTTGTCGAGGAACACGATGGCAGGCAGTGTCAGGACGACATTAATCACGTACTGAATCGATGCGGTGGCCAGGGGTGAAGCAATTTGGGCCCCTTCCATAATGTACACGATGTAGTACCTGCGAATCAGTCAGCCAGGGGTACGCCCAATATCAAATGGATCTTTATGTCAGTCCCCTACATCATGATGTTCATCCCGCACAGTTGAGACCACCTGTAACACTGGGTCAGCTACCAACCAGCCTTCGCGCCTCGTCCACAAAGCCCGACTTACATCTGAATGCTCATGCCAAGCAATACACGCTTCAGCATTCTCGGTGCAACAAGGGCTTTGAATGACGAGGTGGCCTGCTCGCGCTCAAACCTCAAGGCTTCCTCAATCTCCTGGTACTGGGCCAGCACCTTGGGATGGTTCACATCGCCTTTGCCGTGGAGGTCGGCGAGCACGCGGATCGCCTCGTCCCAGCGGTCCTTGGAAGCAAGCCACCGAGGGCTGTAGGGGAAGAAGAAGAGACCGACGAGCAGAATGAAGGCTGGGACCATCTGCACACCCCAGGGGATTCGGAAGGCAGCAGTTGGCTGGTTAGGGTCCTTGGATCCGCCGCCGATGCCCTCCGCCGCACCGAACTGAATAAAGAACTGGCTGTAACACGTTAGAAAATCACTTGGGGGAAGCGGCTGCGGCTGGCTGTTCCTACATCAGAATCCCCCACGTAATGGCCCACTGCTGCAGGGAGACCACGCGCCCCCTGATCTCCTTGGGCGCAATCTCAGACTGGTACACCGGGACAATGGACGAGGCAATGCCGACGCACAGCCCACAAATCACCCTGCCCACGCAGAGCATGGCGACGTTCTGCGCGGCCGCCATGAGGATCGATCCGATGATCCACAGGACACAGGAGATCTGCAGGGCGACCTTGCGGGAGTACTTGTCGGCGATGAAGGAAGACGCCAGCGAGCCGACCAGGCTGCCCGCGGGCATCGCCGCCGTGATGCCGCCCTGGGCGTACGAGACTGGGTTGTTGAAGTAGCGCTTGTAGGCCTGGGTCCCAAGGACGCCCGACATGGAGCTGATATCAAAGCCAAAGAGACCGCCGCCTGTAGAGTGACATGACTGTGAGTGTGCTGTTGTGTTGTCGTTGGGATTGGTGTTTCCCCTCGGGGGTGAGGTGGTGACTTACCAATTGCGGCGAACCCGCATATGAAGTAGACATTGCTGGCTTGGTACATGGTGGCCAAGATAAATCCCCGAATGGGACGTTGTCTGGTGCCGTCAGCATGAGCAGGTGATACCGGAGGTCAAGGGTAGTGCAATACGCCCTCGCAAACCAAGGTGATCGATGTTAGTGCTGGTGGTTCAGAGACCAAGCCGTGGTTACGTCCAGTCTGGCCAGCATGGGGTGAAACATGACGAGAAAAGGCGACGGTAGACGAGGGGCGATGGCGGTAGTTCTATATACATGGATTCAGAAACTCGCGAGAACTTGCCCTGCAGGCCAACTGCATCAAGAACTCTAAGCTCTGCCAGATTCATGGGCGAGAAGGATTCCCAGCCGACAAGGGTCGCTGGCAGTCATTTCCCGACCCGGACATCAAGACATTGTGGGGTTGCACGACCAAAGGTCACACTACCCAGGCGGAGGGTTGCATGAAAAGGAGTCTTGGGGCAACACTGGGGTGTCTTGCATGCTGCGCAGCCCAAGGTACTCGAGGAATCCTCGTAAGAATGCCCGCAGTCCTTGGATCAACAAGCAAAGTTCCAACTTCCAGGCCGCCCCTTGAGCCAACCAGAGGTCAATATCCACGAAGGGACTCGGTCAAGCAGCAAAACGTCCCAGCTGGTCCCAAGAATTTGGTGTCATTCGACGAGGATCCTGCACCCAGATCCCCAGAGATCTTGCGAGTGCCTGCCCACAGCAGTCACGAGTGGGAATCGCACAGCACCCCGGCCCGGAATAATGGTGCAAACGGAAGCGCGCAGCTCTTCCCGTCTGCCATGCTCAGCTGGAACCGTCCGTCGTACGAGCCGACTCCGGGTCTCGGAAACCCGATTAGTTCTGCGCTGGATATATCCCTGCGGCCGCCATCGCACTGAAATAAGGAACACAAAAAGGGACTGTCAGCAATGTGTGCCGTACCCATCAGTGACGGACCGAGACAACTGTCCCTTGTTGACTCTCATCAAGAGGTTGGTGGTTATTTCCAGCTGTCTCCGCGTTGATGTTCCAGTTCCATCGGAGCGGTCTCTTGGCATGTAACCTTAATGGCACCTCATGCACTGAAACGTCCATTCCAGGAAGGCGGCTTCGATCGGCGGCGTCCCCCATGCTGAGAGAGGGGCCACATGGCACGCCAGCTCGGCATTCTTGACTGGGCGAGCATCACTTGCAGGGCAGATCTAACGGTTCTCTGTTGGAGGAGGTGCAAGACACCACCCCGATGCGGAAGTTGCTCCCTCGTGCTGGCCGGGGATGCAGAACTGAAGCCTCCCACATTCCAATGGGTTATGGCGGGATGTCCATGTTGATCGAGTCCCCGCGTCGAAAGTCAGGACCTGTCGTCAGCTTGTCCATCAAGGGGGTGCTGTAGTGGAACAAGCTGGGCCAACCAGACCTGCCAGGGTGAATCAAAATGCACCACTGGGAAAAGCGGCCGCGTTGAATCTCCGATGCGCAGCATGGCCCACTGCTGTATGTTGCAGCAGCAAGTCAGGGATTGAGACAAAGCCCCTATTTTCAGAATCCCTCCATGCCCGATGCTGCCGGTGAGGAGTAGTTTCACATGTCTCTGGGAGATGGGACGCAGCAAATGAAGCAGCAGATAGTTGGTGGAACGACACGCGGGCAAAATATTACCTGCATTGTTCGAGACCGAAAGTGTCTCTTCGCTTCAGCCCAGTCCCAAGCGCAGGTTCTCGTTGCGAGTACTGAAGCGGCAAATGGCATCGCAGCACGCAGCACCCGTTACAAATGCTGTCGAATGTGGCCGAAGCAGCGCCGTCGGGACCAGTCATCGATCGTCGGCACTTTCCTCGCAGCGATGTAACTGCACGGAAACAAGGCGGGGGAGGGATCTGTGATGGAAGCTCACATCACACCCCGCGGGCCGCCGCCAAGCACGCCCGGCAGGAATGCTTCTCCAAGGCTGCAGACTGCCGGATGAGGGAGGCGGAGGGTCGGCCGCCGACGACATCCGCCCACAGACTCTGGACATACCGTCTCCCTGCGGGCGAGAACGACGACGACCCTCCTCTTTGACGGGAGTCATGAACAGAAAAGGTATCTGTTTCTTTCTGAACAGCGTGTTGTTAGCCAGTCTTGCTGCACCTCCCGGGCCGCAAGCTCGACGTTGAACTTACCTCTTCAGACCCGACTGCCCAAGCTCGCAAGTCTGTGAGTTTTCCAATCCTCTCCGCAGCCGAACATGAAGCCCAGCATGCAGTGAGAAAGGATAGGGGGGGAGAGAAGAAAAGACAAGGGTTGCTACCATGCTCGACGCCGACAGAAAGCATTCGTGAGTCTGCATCACGGACGCTCGAGCAGTCTCGGTCTCGCAGGGAGACCTAAGCGCCCTGCCCTCTTCTCAAGTCAACGATGAGCAAGCACAGCTGCCCATCAACACCTGTCAACAGCAGTCAGTAGTGCATTGAAGCCAGCCCACTGACCCAGAGGCCAGGAAGGCCGCCTCGTTGGCGAAACGGAAGGAGCCTGCTAATGTCAGTTCACAACGAAAAAAGCAAGAAAAAAAAGAGGAAGAATGGTCGAATTGAGCAAGCCAACTTGGCCTATAGAAGGCCGCACCCCGTTCGCGGGAGAACGGGTCCAGAAATGCTGCCAGTGGATGCGGATGGCGGCAACTTCGACATGAGAGCGCCGGGCTGACCGCCATCGCTCTATACTACAGGACCGGGTAAGTATGCCCAAAGAAAAAAGAATAAAAGAGAAAAGGAAGATGAAGATGGCCCGTTGTATGATTAGGTCGCCAGCACCCTTGCAAGGTTGCCGATAGCCTTGGATAAGCAAGAGCGCAAAAATGGAAGAAGAGAACCAGACGTGTGGCAAAGGGTATCATGATGCATCCGCCGCCCTAAACTCCAGGTTGCTCGAATCGAATCCCTCTTTTGAACCGCGGGGGCTTAACTGCGCGCCGTTCGGCTTCTCCATTCCTCAAACAATGCCGCCCATAATCCGATCGTGTGTTCGTCGCAGTTCATGAAAAGGTTGTGTTCTTGTCGGCTGCAGGTACTCATCGTCTCTTCCGGGGACCACCGTTTCTCCCATGAGGAGGCCTGTGGGGCGGGGGCTGGTTCCTTGAGGGTTGGCTCCTCGAGCCCTGGTTCCTGGAGGACTGAGTCCGCGGGGGCGGACCCCTGGGCGGTTGACTGCCTTGGTTTGTCGGGCGATAGCCCTCTTTTGCCAGAAGCTCAAGGTAGTTGCGCTGGTTCTCGAAGCTGGAGTAGTTCCCACCCATGATCACCTCCAGAATGCTTTGGCCGGCCCTGTTCGGGTCCTGCGCCAGTTCCGCCATGCGCTGGGTGAGCTGCTCATGGGCACGGGCAAAGTGGGAGAGGATCGTGGCTGTATTGCTGGATCCGCCAGCGATGTCGTTGGCCGGGTTGTTCGGGTCGATGATGGAAAGCCGGTTGTGGTTCTTGTAAGCGAATGCCGTCACTTGGTGCTACAATTCCCGACCGAGTCAGCTTCGCATGAGCTTGTGGGGGATCGGTGTAACTGGACTACTAACCTTTGGAATGTACCGAGGCGGGTCCAGGCTAATGGCAACCGTCTGGTAATTGAACTTGTTGCCATACAAGTCAAAGAAGTGAAGGAGGAGCTGGCCGAGATGATGCCTGGTGTCCAGGTTGCCGCTCTGAACCTCGGGCATCATCTGCAGCATACTCACCACCAAACAGATGACCGAGAAGCCGCCGATGCCTCCGTTTACAGGCTCGTTGAGACCGCGCATCAGGAGGAAATGCTTGACCAACGTGACCAACGCGGGCATGCCTGGGTATTGCTCCCTCCACGCCTTGAAGGTGTTGATGGCTGTCAGGCCTGTGTTGTTCTCGAACGAAACGTCAACCTTGAGGCCCGTCTTATGCTCGATGAACTTCACTAGTGGCACCTTGGCACCAATGATGAGTTCAATCTCATTTTCCCACGCGACGTTGTTGTTCACCAACTGCCCCCTAAATCGATAGAGGAATGTTTTGGTGCAATACTTGGCAGCGCGGCCGCGTGCGTATGCGTCCGACATGAAGACCATGTCCATATCAGCAGTCGGGAGGTAGAGACCAGAAGGGAATGAACCGAACGGATACACTTCGGCATCTCGAAAGACATTGCGGCAGAATCTCTTCAGGTCCTGAACCAATTCGCTGCGAAGGCGCTCCTCGAAATCCCGCGGTTTGATGTAGTCGTAGAAGTCAACCACCTCTTTGTGGAGCCTGCCGTAAAATGGGTTAGCCAAGAATGGACTTCGACGGAAACAGCGGTTCAGGCATACCAAACAGCTGTGTTGGCAGAGCCGGAGTGGTCGAGAGTCATCCACGGAGTCGACTCCAAGTCTGGGTCTGGAAGCCACTCTTTCGCGACACCTCCCCCTGCAGGAAGCTTGGTGACTTTTTTGAGCCGCGCATGTGGCATCTTGATTTCATCATCGTGAGTCCGCTTCCGACTTCCCAGGGCGGATGATATGGGATCCGGCAAGAGAACAGGGGCCGTCGCCGACTTAGGGGGCGCGGGTTTGGGCGGCAGCTTGAGATCCGGTTGGGCGGGGCTGACAGCGGCAGCCGTCGTTGGTGCCGAGTCCTTATCCTGGGCGCTGCCATCATCGGAAGCGTCGCTGTCATCCAAATCGAAAGAAATGAAGTCGGCAGACTCTGAAGGTAACGAGGTCCTGGCTTCGTTTGCCTGGACGCGAGCTTTGCGAATCATCTGCACGACATCCTTCTTCTTCCCCTGGGAGGCCGTCTCCGGCGGCAGAGCTGTGTAAGGATCCGGGTTGGACCATTTGGGCGTGTTGTTGTCGGATGCAGATTGTTCCACGGCTGTCCGGGCACGTTTCTGTGATGGTTCCTCAATCGCGTCCCCCTCGTCTCCGGAGATGTCCATCTCGGCCTCGTCGCTGTCCGACAGCTCGTTCAGAGGTCGGTAGGTGACGCCACCTGAAGTGTTGAAAAATGCAACCTCAGTCCCGGCGTCATGGTCGGTCTTCAATAGCTCTCGTTCTGCTGCAATGAAGGGCCTCCACGGCCGGCCGCCGAAACCGCCTCGTCCAGGCCTGTTTTGTCGAAATGGGGGTCCATCGTTTCCGTTTCTGAAGCGGTCGTGTGGACCGCGGATCCTCTTCGCAGAGTGCGCGTCGTGGTCCGGGAAGCCCGGTTCGCGGCGGTCACTGCGTCCTTTCCGGTTGTCCTGCGGGCGATAGTTGTCGGACTCTCGGACACCGGCCGGTTTATCAACTCGGAAAGTGAAGTCGCCTTCCGGCAAGCGGAACGTGTCAGCGCCGCGGAACCGCTGGGAGTCAGAGTCGCGATCATTCCGACCGGAAGCGGACGGCGGGCGATACGTGTCTCGGTGTGGAGGTGGCGCGTTCCGATTTCGCGAGTCGCGGTTGTCACGGTAGTCGCGGGGTGGACGGTAATTACCCCTCGACGGGGGATACCGTGAATTGTACGACATGGCGGGTCCTCTGGTGGAAAATTCGGAAAATGTGTCTTCTTGGTCGCGTGGTCGGTAGCAATCGTAGAAAGATACGGGGGAGCAATCGTTGAAAGATCCCGGGTTGCCAACGCGGCGATTATTTTTTTTGGCGTTTCGTGCTTTGGCGTCCCAGGAAGACGGATCAGTGACTGCCCAAGGTGGGGCCGATAGCGTTGTCCTGGTGGAGCTAGGCTGAATTTGGGCTAGCGCACTTACCCATTGTGAATCGCCCGTTTTCGGCTGGTTCGTGCGCGGCTTTGTTGGAGATTCAAGCTTGTCGATAAGGACGGTAGAGATTCAGGCTTCTTGATAAGGGATGTGTAAGTTCAGGAACGTTTCACGCACAGGAGGTTGGACCAAGGCAAAATAGTGTGGATTGAACTAACTTCGAGTCCATACAACACCGCATCTAGTCTCGAAGCTGGGGATGTGAGGGAGATAAATAGTATCTTCAAGACCCTCCAGAGTGTCGGGGAAGAAATCACTTGTCAATGACCAGCAGAACATGACGTTGACACAGCTTGATGCTGTTTCGGGCTTTGAGGTTGACGGGCGTAAGAATTTCCCCTCTGTCCGTCAATTTGCTCAGGTGTTTCCAGCGGGATATGCATGCAGCAAACAGTGACTTGGACACAGCCACAGCAATCCACACGCCTCGGGCCGGGACTGAGGAAGCACCAGAGCGCCGTCTGCAGAAGCATCCTTGCCCCGCGATCAGTAGGCCCAGCCTTGGCGGACCAGACCAATTTGCCCCCCACTGATCGTTCTGGATAGATGATCCTCCTCGGGGTGTGCAGAGGGACCCGGCCGAGAAGTAGCCTGCGATGGAAACCGCTGGACCATCAACACTATCAGAAAGAAGTGGGTGGTATCCCAGGGGCTCTTGGCAAACTCGGCGTCCATCAGTAATAGGGTTTTCCCCCTTGATGAGCCACGGGACTGGTCGTCGGGTTTCGTTGTGGAGAGAGCTTGGTCTCATCTGCAGCTCGCCACCCCGAGCTGCAACGTTCCTTGCTGCTGGGGATCTCAGCATCCCGAAGCCGAGCCTTCTGCCCAAAATGCTGCATTGGGCGGCTGTATGTTGCACACACCGACTCAAGTATCGATTCCAAGGCCAGCAGCAAACTTCCGCGCAACCCACCCGGATCCATGCTCCTCGTACTCTTGTTTCGTCACAGCCAACCGCTCGACATGCTCATGCCTAGCGAAGTTGGCCGCGCCCAGCCAGGTGCTGACCACGGGATCCTCTGGCCGAGCCACCCGGACAATACACTCGTCCGGCACGCGCTCTAGCAGTTCCATCTGCAGCCGCTGGATGAAATTGCTCAGCCTGGCGTTCCCGCCCACTACAACAATATTGGCCAACAGCCCCGGCCAAAGACCAATGGGGACGGCCGACAACGACTGCATTACCAGATCAGCAAGCCCAGGTTGCCGCATGCCAATATCCGAGGGGTTGAACAGTAGTTCCGGAACGACGAAGCGCTCGTTTCGCAGGGTAAGGACATCCTCGGTGGACACGGCGGCCTTGCGGGCCCGGGACGAGCTGCTACCGGGATCGTATTCCCGGACAACACCGTGAAAGGTTGTATGGGAGTCCGGCAGAACATAGTCCTTTGCTATCCCCGCACCAGTCACATAATCTTCCCTCCGCTCGCCCCGGGTCCCTTTCCACGTCTTTTCGAGGTCGCCCTTGAAATCCAGCGAGGTATAGCAGACGGCCTCCTTCATCTCGTTCGCGATAAATGTTTCGTTGCGCATGTCGAAATGGCGGAGGGAGAGCAGGCGAGTGAGGTAGTTGGTCATGAGTCTCCCGCCGACATCCAGTCTTCTGATGGCCGGGTGTAGCGGTCTGCCTTGGACAATGGGAGTGACGGTGGTGTGCGAATACCCAGAATCGATCAGAAGTATAACCTCAGCCGGGACGTCGACGGGAGTATCCGGTGTTCTTGGCGTGTGGAAGATAGCTTGGATGTCCTGGTACGCGTTGAACGCGGGACCTTTGGGCATGGACAGCAGTCAGTCTCTGCGCGATTGGAGGAAGGGCTGCAAGGGAGGGACAGACCAATGCCGCGGTAGTAGCTGGCAAAGCCAAACTCTTCAAACACCATCTGATCGCAATGTGTTTGCAAGGCAGGAAGGCCGTTCGGTTGCTCGGCGAGGACGAGGCGGGTATCGGAAGGGTCGCATCGCTGGGGCGCCTTGTCGTCGAAGAACTCGCGGTCCCAGATCTCCTTTTGGACGTCCCAGCTCACAACAAATCCCTTCTCAACCGGCCGTCGGAACGCCAACTCCCCAAAATCCCTGCACTTTTCCAATTCGGATCCGACATATGTCTTTCGGTGGCGGTCTCGAGCGATGCAGTTGGGGATGACGCGGGGGCCTTCGATCTTGTCGCCCGTCAGAAACCCGGCTTTGATCGTGTCGCCGCCATTGTCGAGTACGAGGGTCGCCGATGGCGCCGGGGGCCCCGCGGCCCGCGATTTTCGACTTGCTGACATGGAACGAATCTGAGCTGTGAAGGTTGCCCGACTTGATCACGGTTGGAAATGTCATCTGCCTGCCGACATGCCGCGTCGATGGGTCCAGCTTGGCGCGGAAAAGCGGGCCCCGCCTGAAATCGATAAGAGCCGGGCGTCGCTCGGGCCGTCCCGTCTCTTGCCGTACCACTAGGTACCTACGGTAACCTGGTAACTACACCAGCTGTTGGATCTTTCCCAGATGCAGCCTCTCTGCTTCGGCGTTGAGGCCATCGATCTCTGACTGCACAAAAGGGATACCCTCCTTGAGCCTCTTCTCCTCTGTGAGCTGCTCGATCTCGCCCGGAAAATAAATCCTCTCGACGCCGTCCATCTTCTCCGACCCCACCACGCGCTGATAAAGCACATCCATCCTCTCCCTGAATTCGTCCAGACTCATGAAGAGATCAGGCTTGAGCGCAACAATGAAGTGTCCGACATCGCCGGCCTTCGACATGTCATAAGGGCCCGTAACACCGCCTGCGAAGGCAGACCCAGACAACACGCCGGAGAAAACATCCATCATGATGGCCAACGCCGACCCCTTGGGGCCGCCCATGGGCAGCATGACCCCTCTGAGCGCCCTTTCCGGGTCATCCGTCGGCTTGCCCTCCTCATCCAACGCCCACCCCTCGGGTATCTTCTCGCCCCGCCTCAGCGCCTTGTGGATCTTGCCCCGTGCCGCAACTGACGGTGCCATGTCGAGGATGAACGGGATCGAGTTCTCCCCGCCGGGTGCGCCACATGCAATGGGCGAGACGCCCATCAGTTGGGACTTGCCACCCCACACGGGCAGGGCGGGGGACGAGTTTGTGAAGACGAGGCTCATCATGCCGGCGTCGACGGCTTGGCGGACGATCCAGGCCGACATGCCGAAGTGGTTGCTGTGTTTGACGCTGACCATGCCAATACCGAAGGTCTGGGCCATGGAGATGGCCGTTTCCATGGCGAGGTGTGCGGCCGGAAAGCCGAAGCCATTGTTCCCGTCAACCTGTGTTGTAGACTGTGAGTTGTTGCTGGAGGAAATCGGCGTGGTTTCGTGACTGACTCACCTGAGCAACGACAGGTGTGATTTGGGTAACTGTCGGCTCCGCCTTCGCATCCAACACGCCGTTCCGGATCCGCGCAAGGTAAGACGGGATGCGGTTGATGCCGTGACTTTCGACTCCGCGCAAATCGGCCTGCACGAGACCTCGAGCAACGATCCCGGCATTCTTCTGGGACACCCCTGATGCCTCAAGGAGGCCAACAACAAATCTCTCAGCGTCTTCGTGTCCCACCAGAAGCTTTCCCGCTTCTCCTGCCATTGCTCTTCTTTATTATTCCCTTTCCTTTTTTTGCTCTTGCTCTTGATTGTTACGAGTCTCTGATGGTCAGAAGCTCTGCTGATCAAGCATTGTTGAAAGAGGGTGGAGGGTGGTTGTTGGGCGAGAAGGGGGGTCATGAAGGGTTAGGGTCACGATACCCCGCCTGCCCACCTCATCCACGTCCTCGACCTTGGCAAAAAGCTTCTTTTGACCTCGCAATTATCTCTCCAGTCACGCTCCCTCACAACCCTCACAACACGGAGAGAGTCCGAAGAGAGAGCCGGAGGCCTCGCAATGCCCCGGTATCGTTGTCAACCCGGTACCATAATCCTATGTGAAAGACCTTCTCTTTTCACTTGTATTCTCGTCTCGTCTCTTTTTGTTCTACGCTCTTTTGTGCTGTGCTTTGCCCCCTCCCCTCCCAGCTCCACACCTTTTCTTGTCTGCCTCGTTGGGCTTTTTTGGTCTTGGGGCAAACCAGTTCTGTCAGGTCTTCGCCACGCTTGCGCGGCTCGCCTCGGCCTTGCCCATCTGCGACTCGCGAGTGAAGGAGGAGGCTGTACATACACTACCGGACCGTCTATCATTTCCTCACTTGGTTTCCTCACCTGGTGCATCCTGGCGGGGTTTCACAAGCCCCATCCTTCTGGGCTGGGATCTCGTAGTCCGAGCTGTTGTCCATCCAGTCAACACCGTTAAGGGCATGCCTAGAGTCGCATCATCAATATGTGTGCTGAGACACCTTCCGGAAGAGGCGTTGATGCACCCTTCTGCCCAGACCCCCAACATGCAGTCCGGCACATGGACACAAAGTGCAGCTGCGCAATGTACGGTTGAAATCTACTTTAAGTAGTCCATGGCTTGGATTGCAGCATCATGGCGGTAGGCGTCGCAGGTAAAGTCCTTTAACCACTCATAATAGCAGTCTTATACCATCTTCACTGCCTGGGGTAGGACGACTCCAAGCGGGCCAGATCCAAACCCAGAACGGACCTCGAATACTTGAACCTTTTGGCCCCAGCGAAAGCGAATTACGAAGATGGCTGGCGGCGTCAAGAGACCCGTCAACATCTTCAGGCTGCACACCCTGGGAGAGCCAAAAGAGGTCTTCAATTGGCGGCTCTGGTTCGCCGTCTTCTCGTTTTCTCTGCTTGGCGCCGCCCGTGGCGTCGATGAAGGCCTCATCAGCGGCGCTTTCAATAGCAAACACTTCCAACGCAGCATCAATTATGCCACCTACAGAAAAGTCGAGCAGGCAAACGTCAAGGCTAATGTCTCGGCCATGGTACAGATTGGCTCCGTTGGTGGTGCCCTGATGTGCGTTCCGCCTCCCCTTTTCTTAGTTCGCTTACCTACTGGCTATGGTGATCCCGTTACCTGACTATGAGACAGAGCCTTTCTTGTTTGCGACAGAATCGGTCGAATCTGGGCGACTCGACAGCTTTGTGCTTTGTGGATTATCGGAATTGCCATATTCATGGCATCAGACGGCAACCTCGGTGCCATCTACGCTGGCCGGTTCATCGCAGGCCTCGGCATAGGCCAAACTCCTGTTGTAGGGCCGGTCTACATTGCTGAGATTACGCCTGCAAGCATTCGGGGCCTCTGCACCTGTCTCTTCACCGGCTTCGTTTACCTCGGCATCGTCCTCGCCTACTTCACTAACTACGGCTGTCAAGTCCACATGGGCGACACCACAGCGGCTCGATGGCAAGTTCCCACGAGCCTTCACATCATGTTTGCTGGGCTCATTCTCGCTCTCACATTTGCCCAATCCGAGTCGCCACGATACCTGATCATGAAAGGCCGCCACGATTCAGCCCTCCGGACCATGTCCCGCTTACGCCATTTGCCCGAAGATCACTCCTACATCGTGTCCGAAATCAACTCCATCACGGCCGCCCACCGCGAAGAAACCGGCGCCGTCGGAAACTCAGGCTGGCTGGGCATCCTGAAAGAAGCCTTTACCAAGCCCAGCAATGTCTACCGCGTGTCCCTGACCATCGCGGCCCAGATCCTCTCCCAATGGTCCGGCGCGGGCTCCATCACCCTCTACGCTCCGGATCTATTCCGCCTGCTCGGAATCCCGGACACCAACACGGCCCTTCTGGTGACCGCTATTTTTGGCATCGTCAAGCTCGCCGCAGCGGTCATCTGCGCTCTTTTTCTTGTCGACGTCATTGGACGGAAACGGTCCCTTCTGCTGGGGATTACGTGCCAGGCCGTGGCCATGATCTACGTCGCGGCCTTCTTGACGGCCGTGCCGCAGCTGGGCGGGCATGACACTGCTGATGCTCTGACGGGCTCGCAGCTGGCTGCTTCCAAGGCTGCCGTGGCCATGATTTACCTGTCTGGATTTGGCTGGGCACTGGGGTGGAATAGCATGGTATGTCAAGTCTGCCTTCCCTAACTTCGCTCCCTGTTGTCTCGGGAGTCAACGTGTGTAGCCCCCGGGACGATGCGAATTGTTTTCTGGCTGCAATCAAAATGATCAACACCGGAGAGATCCAGAGCTGACTTTGGCTTCGGTAATTAGCAATACCTCCTCACAGCGGAGCTGTTCCCCCTGAGGATCCGCGCATTCTGCACCTCGCTGGCTATGACGTTTCACTTTGCCAACCAGTACGGAAACTCCAGGGCCGTACCAAACATGCTGCTCCCCGTTGCCGACGGCGGCATCTCCCCGCCGGGAACCTTTTGGTTTTTCGCCGCGGTGACGATTCTTGGAGGGGCGTGGGTGTGGTTTGCCGTGCCGGAGACAGCAGGAAGGAGCCTGGAAAGCATGGACCGGTTATTCAGTCTACCGTGGTATAGGATCGGGAGGTATGGAAATCTGGAGGCCGAGGTGGAGGATGGAATTGGGGAGGGAGCTGGGGATAAGGCGCAGGTCGAGGAACTACAAGTTAAGATGGCTGGGGCGGGGGATGAGAGTGTGGGTAACAAAGTGTAAGGAGAATTCATTTCAAGCGATCGCCAGCTCAAGACCGCTCTCTTGAACAGAGGCAAGGTACATACCCCTCCTCAATCTTTATCTAACTAGTTATGGTAGGTAGGTAGGCAATCTCCCCACAACTGTCTCTGGTTCCGCCCGGGATCAGGTTTCCAACCCGTTTTTTGAACTCCACGGGTGTGTGATGATTCTGCCGCATTAGAATCTGCTCGACAATACAAGGAAAAGAAAGTTGGAGTGAAGAATGACGCCTCAGCTGAGAAAATCGACACCACTGTGCGCGCAACAGCTCGAGGCTCCCCTGGCCTCTCGTGTGTGATATCAGGATTGTTGGCTAGACACTTGGCTGCCTTCTGGCCCCCAACCCAACTTGCACTCCGGCCGGGACCGTCCAGTGCCGGGACCAAGTCTGTTGGGGGCGGGAGGAACGGTTGGCTGCCTGCAGCCTGGTTAAGCATATGTAAGAGAGTTGTAGTCCGCAGCCATGCAGCTTGCAGCTGACACACACAACCCTCCATTTCGGCCCCGAATACAAGCATATTGGGCCCCCTGACAACCGCCGCAAGGTAAGGCACAGATAGATCCTTTTAGACGGCACCAACCAATTAGACCTACTATACTCTCATCACACAATCTCGTTTTCGTTTCTCGTGACCCGAAAAGGCACGGTTTATGTCACCTCTTCGTCTGCATAGATGCATGGATCAAGACTGGACTTCACCAACATCCAAACCCCCTCTCGCCAAGTTTGTGACGCCAGATAACCCCGCACAACCCTTGGCAGTGGCAGAGGCTGGCAGTCAAGACGCAGGCTGCCAATAGTTTGCGGAGAGGGTGGGATGGGACCGGCTAAAGGAGCCCTCGCAGCACTATCAGCCCTGTCATACCCCACGCCCCGGGGTAGTAGCCCCTAGTCTTCGGCACTACATGTTGCAACACGCTCCGACTTGGCTGCGCTACCAGCCGGCTCGCATCACGCACTACTAACCTTCGTGGGACTTGGTATGCTCGCCTCGGGACAAGCTTCGCCCGGACAGGTATAGGAACCAGAGGCCGCCCGGTTGATACACGCCACATGGGCGCCGATGACTCGGCTTTGCCTGTTCCCATGTGTCATATGGACTTCAAATTGCCCGGCTGACACCGAGGATTGCGGCACGGGTGACGGCTTGGCATGCTACTTGACGCAACCAACTGGTCGTTGGTGCCTGCGTTAAACAAGGAGGAGCGAAGTAAATACATGGAGCGGGAAAACAGTTGTCAAGACTCTTTGATGCCTGTGGACTCATGGTGCCCTCTCGTTGTCACATGGCATGGATGCTGAAGTACCCATGCTAACACCACCTTGCTGAACTTTCAAGGTAATCATCCCTCGAAAACTTGTTGGGCATCTTCTCCTCGTGAGACCCTCTCGGTTTGTTGAGTGAGTGAGCCAGGCACCGAGAGCTGGTAATTAGACGCAAACAGCAAAGGGGCACAGGAGATTTGCTGAGAGCGGTGAATGGGCCTTCCGGCCTCTCCTTCATTACGGGAACGGGAAGAATCATTTGATGGCGGTGCATGCAACACGCCTGGCACGCCAACGCAGCTACTGCATTCCCTACCCTGACCACACCTCGCTTACTCCCGCTCCCACACACTGACTTACTAGCCCGCCCCTCTGGCACATGTGCTCGCATGGGCCAGTGGGGGGGAACACAGCCAGCGCCTCCCCTTTCTTACCCAGAGGCTCAGACAACATCTCTGAATAGGGAAAGGTTAGCCAATCCCCTCACTCTCTGCCTTGTTGCCCTCATTCTCTTCCCTGTCAAGGTGTGGTTCGTTTCAACGACTATTGGGCCATATCTGAATCCCACTCGGCGAATTGTTCACCACTTGGCCGCCAACATACATACCACGCCCATTCTGAAGAAGCCCTGCCACGCCCCATGCGGAGATGAGAAGACGGCCGTGAGCGCCTCGCCGGTCCCCGAAAGAGTAGATAAGTGCGGCTCATCCACATTAGTTTGGTCAAGGTGAGTAACCTCCATGCTACACATTATTACCTTGAGAGCACGATAAGCGTTTCTGTCCCACCCACTGTCATACTCAACGTTGCAAGAGTGTTCAGGCACGCACCATTGCATACCACCATACCACCTTACAGATTAAACAACCATCTCAATTCTCCTTGAGGTATCATTATGCGGTGGACCCTCGCGGCTCTGCTCGGCTCGGCCCTTGTGGCTCACCTGGCGCTAGCAGACCTCACCTTCACGGTGGAGGCTACGCGGAAGGGCGTTCCGATCCCGAAGTCGGAGATCAAGCTCGTGCCGTTCGAGCACGGCCATGGCCAGATAGGCCATGCCACACAGCATAAACTCCAGAGCTCTCGAAAGACTCGGAGAAGCAATCCCACCGTCAACAGCTCGAACTGGTGCGGCTCTGTGAACACCACGCCATCGACGAACCCAATCAAAGTCATCCACGGCACCTTTCAGCATCCCACTTGCACTCAGCGTACCGGTTCGACCTATCCCCAAGCGTCTGCCAACTGGATCGGCATTGACGGTGATACTTGGACGTCTGCGCTTGTACAGTCAGGGACAGTCTGCAAGGTGCGTCGTTAGGGCTATCCGGGGCACCAAGGGTTGTCGAGACAGAGGCTAACATCATCATCTCGTCTCTCAGATTGACAACTCCACCGGCATTGTCAGGTTTGTCAATCCTTCCCCAGAGCTTTTCCAACAGAAACCAACCAGACATTGTATCTTTGTAGGAACGAAGTCTGGTGGCAATGGGTCCCCTCCGGCGCGTACACCATTTCATCCATGCCCAGTGAGTTTCCCCACTCCAGACCAACATGACACACTCTTCGGGAGGATTCATCTAACCCTGCCTTCGCATCAAGTTGCGGCAAATGACTGGTTTGAAATAACCATCACCACCACCTCTACAACGGCAGCCGTAATGTGCGTCAACCGCCCTCTTCCCCTTGGTGCTTACCCCCCTTAACTTCGGCCACTTCCTAACCTCTAATCATTATCAAACAAACAGAAAAGTCACCAACCTCTCCCAAGCCCAAACCTACACGTTAACCATCACCTCCGGCCCAACCCTGGCGCGCATCAACGCCGACTGGGTGGTCGAGCGGCCCTACTACGGCAGCGGGCTGTCCGGCTTCCCGTCCTTCACCGACGTGTGGTTCGAGGACGCTTATGCGACCCTGACGACGGGTACCACGGGGCTGGGCATCTTGGGCGCCAAGCAGTACCAGATGCCGGCGCTGTGCTCGTCGCAGGAGTATGATAATTCTGATCAGGTGTCTTGGTCTCTTTAGGGTTTTGAAACTGCGTGTCATGCTCTGGGTAGGCAGTTGCTGTTCTTTCGTTCTTTCTGTCTGTTCTTTACTGTCTAGTTGGCGCTGTTCAAGTCTTTCTTCTTCAGGGGTTGGAGAAGGTATTGTGCTGGCTTGGGTGAGTTAGTTTTGGCAGTGTATTCAACGTGTTGGGATGGTTTGAGGGTTGTGCCATATGTGAGTTTGTAGCTTTAAACGAGACCACTACCAGCTTGGATCCCTCGAGAAGTTCATGTGGTTATGAGGCTGGCTCTTCGCGGAATGAGCAATTTGCACCTCCTGAGCCATAATGGCAAGAGCCGCAACTGCCCTTGCCAACAATGTCTGAAACAATACACTGAGAAAAAGGCCCGTTGCTTTTCTGGCATCTCTCACAGGGGGTATCAACGAGCGTGCCGGTTATCTGCATGAGAATGACCTCTGGGTTTACGGAGCGAGCCCAGAAATCCACCTTCCATGGGTTGCCCTTTGGATGGCGATTCATAAGAATGAAGTTTCGGCGGTGGGGCCGACCCAAGAGCAACGTTGTGTTCTTCGAGGGATTCGGGAGGGCGCTGACTTCCTCAAGGACCTCAGAGAGATCCAGGTAGACTAGCGGAATAGTGTTGTCATCATCGTCAACCTCGCCTGTAGGACTGCCGGCAGGGTCTGCTTCATTATTAGTACAGCTTCCGGTTTGACAGAGCGAGAGCCCAGAAATTCACTTTCCGGGGGCTCTCCCCCGTGGCTTTCCCCCGTGGCTTTCCCCCGTGGCTCTCCTCCATTTCCGGTGGGATGGGCAGACCC
The DNA here is from genome assembly GCA_023628425.1 of Chaetomiaceae sp. PYS4301M. Lineage (NCBI taxonomy): Eukaryota > Fungi > Ascomycota > Sordariomycetes > Sordariales > Chaetomiaceae > Chaetomiaceae sp. PYS4301M. Next base: position 130,103 of record JAMAKR010000022.1, read on the forward strand.
GTCGTTGGATTGTATGCCATTTCTTTTGGGAGCGGACGGGCGAGGAGAGACCAGAACATCTGGTATTGCGACCTGCAGGTTGGGTGGGATGCCAAAACCCAGTCTGCAATAAGGCAGAGGGGGAGAGTGCTTTCCGGGGCAATGGGCCTTCTCGGAGATGTATTGCGTGGTTCAAGTAGAAGGAGAGGCATGATGGAGAGGAGCGAACCCTTGAAATGGCACCGCGGTCTACGGTATGGATCGGCTGCCAGAATCCCGTCTGCCAGGAGCCGGAAGGAACCCTGGGACACGCCGCATTTCGTGGAAATGGGCCAGGCCGGAGGTGCGGACCCTGTCATCAATATTTTAACCAGAAGCGTGGTGTGGAGAGGCCGTTACAGATGGTTCTGGCCGGAAGAAGGAAGCAAAAGAAACAGGCAGCTCGCAAACCTGGAGTATATCTGCAAGTTGGACATAGCTTTAGCAATAGCGTCTTAAGAGCCACTGTGCAGAGCCACGGGGAGAGAGCCGAAGAATACTGCTAATGACATGAGTTGCCGAGTCCCGAATATGCCCACCCTTCACCAATCATCTAGGTCAGAAACAACTCGTTTAAACTGGTTCACGACGTATCTACCAAGCTTTCATGACAGCGCCCAGATTAAAGTTGTACGCGCGCGCTGACTTCACAAGGAAAGAGGAACCGAATCACAAGAGACAGGGATAACAAAAGGACAAACACTCAAAGACCATGAAAGGAACTGATATTAGACAACTGCGAGACATAAATTTCTCCCGCATGTTCCACGCTATAACATTCTCAAATCCAGTTGGGTATCATTATTCATCAACGCGAGTTCCTGGCACACCGAGCCACCAGAGCCAACCAAAACAAACGGCAAGTAAAAGCAATAACTGCGCCAAAGTGCTGTCCGAGTAAACCACAAGAGACCAAAGACCAAGAGGGGGGAGTTGTGACGCCGGGCATAAGAAAGGGGATGAAGGAAACCTGATTTCGGAGGGGAGTTGGTTGGTGGACTGAGAGGAGTGGGCATCATCAGAGGAGGCGCGAGAGGAGATGGCTGTCCGGTACGCTGTGTCGGAAAATCAAGACTTTGAAAGAGGCACACTAGTGGCGATCGTGGGCCAGGTCACGCCGAGTATCGTTCAGTAGAGGTCTCGGACGAAGCGTCTGCCTCGTCCTACGCACCCTGTTGGAGGATGGGAGGTCAGTCGAGCGGCACAAGGAAGGCTCACAGCAGGTCGAACAAAGAAAGCCTTACAGTCGCAGGCAACCATGTCCGAGCCTTCATTGTGGGTGAGACAGTACCCGCCCCCGCACCTCTGGCACATTCGCTGAGTGTGGTCGATGCATTGTTTGCACTGTAGCTGTGTGTCAGCGATAGACGGTAAAAAGAGATTGCTTCCAGGGTGAGCTCACATTCATGCCGCACTCCCAGCAGCTCCTGATCACGTGGGCCTGGGGGGAGACAGGTTGATCAGTAACCGTGCAAAAGTAGAGCATCATCTGTTTTGAACAATGCGCCTGCTGGGGACTGCACCGAGAGCGCGAGCCCGAGGGACATGGACCTTTTGAGCAACGTCGGCCAGCTGGAGACATGCACATGTCATGGCTCGCTCGGCTTGGTGTGTCAAACTCGGGCCCAGACGCGGGGAGCGGGAGCCCTTCCCTCTCCGATGGGTGTCCCTTCGCCAGCGAGGATGGACTGGTCAAGGCCACTGGGGCGAACAGGCCCTTGTTAAGCAGACCCCACCCCGTATGTCGCACACTGCATCTGCGTCGTCGTTCGTATCCAAGATAGAGGTATCGGGACGGGGATTGCTTACCGAGTCAGGTCCAGAGTGAAATCCTCCATTACCCCCCGGGGACGACGCCCGAGGCCCGATGTAGCACGACTCGCACCACCACTTGTGGCAACCTGCGCAGTAGCGGTCCCGGATACAATCGAAGCAGCGCGGTATGAAGCGTGCCTTTTGCTGTCCTCCTTTCGGAATGAAGGGCAGGCGTGACTTGACAGTCTGGCCCGTCGGACACATGGCGACGCTCAGGCTTGCCGAGTGCATAGGCGGAGGCGCGAGCAGGGGGAATCTGGCAAGGTCAGCCATGCCGCTTTCGCTCATCCTTCTCCCATCGGCATCCCGCTGGCGCGTGAACGCCTCCTCGCCCCAGACCGTCCAGCCCTCTGGTGCTGTGCCGCAGGAAGCACAGCCGCCCAGGCTGTGGGTCGCAACGTTGAAGTGAGGCACGCTGGGTGTCGCCGCGGTCGAGGCGGCTTCGAGGGCCGCGATGTTGACGGTTCCCCATGCGGGAGAGTTGAAGTGCCGTGGCCCGCCACACAACACAGTGTCAAATGCGATGATACCAGCGCAGGCGACAAGGGTCGACGCCCATTCGGGGCTGATACGGCTCGAAAACTGGTTCCCATGACGGGCGTACCAGGCCTCAGGTTCCTCAGCAGGAGCTGCCACCAGGGGCTTCTGGCCCAGCTTGTTCCCAGCTGTGGCGTTCGCCGGGCTCACTGGAGATGGACTCCGGCTCTGTTCCTGGGGCGCCGAGCTGGGGATCGTGTCCTCCGGCCCGAACAGGTACAGCCCCTTCAGGCGGGGCATCCCCTCCGGCCTGGAGTCACGGCAGGCATACTGCAAGGCCCCACGAAGCTTCCTCTCATTCATGTTCTTGACGCCGCGGATGGACAGGATGCGGACGGAAAACGAAGGGTCGTTCAGAATGTCATGAACCAGGTCGGCCGTAACGGAGAGGCCGTCGAGCGAGAGGACCTGGACATCCCTCAGGATGTCGAGGCGGCGGAGACTCGAGAAGATGCCGCGCAGGGGCCCCGAGTAGAAACTATGGCAAGACACGGCCGTTAGCGAACTCTAGGCAGGGCAAGAAGCGCTGGTGAAGGGGGCTTACTCGTCCTCGGTCACGTTCTCATCCAACTGGACATTGCGCCACGTCTCTCCACCGCGATCAACGCTGTCAATATTGAACTGTGCCGTCTTGATATTGCCCAGTTCCAGCCGGCGGAAGACGTTGGGTGTGTGGTAGATCAGAAAGCGGAAGGCGCGCGCCGTGGCTGCAAGGTTCAAGACATCGTAGCAAGAGAGGTAGGGTGCCGTCTGAGACAGCACCAACGAGTTGGCGAGGAGTTGGAGGAGCGCGCTGTGCTGTATCTCGATGCGGGACTCGCAGGTCTGGGTCATCGTATTGCACAAAAGCCGTGGATGGAAGACGGTATGATGGCTTGTGGTCTGGAACGATGCCCGCTGGATGGGAGACCGAGTGATGGCGAAGGAGGGAGGAGAGAGCTGCCCAGAGGCCGATGACGAGGGGGTGGGAGAGCCCCCGGCGAAATAATTATACTTGGTCTGGGATGGCTTCAGTGGCACTAAGACCGGGATCGCGGATCACAACACCGATGCCTGCTTGACATGGAGCTCTCGGACGGGAAGTGGGCCAAGCGAGACGTGGGTGGTGACGGGGGGTGACAGCAGGTCGATCAACGAACCAGGGCCCTTCTTGTTGGTGTCTTTGCAGGTCGGAGGCTTGAGCGCCAGCAAAAAGTATTCCACCCTTGCTCATGCTCTTCTTGGTATTGTTGCCCATCTGCACCAGATCGGCGGGATCAAAGAAGCAGAAATTGCATTAGAGCAAAGAAAAAGGGCCTACCGTCTTGGTATTCCAGGATCTGCTAGGCGAGTCAGGCCCTCCGGACATCTGGCATCTTTGCCCGCCCGGAGCAGCAAGATCCGTGATGTCGGTCCGGTCGGAGATGGGGCCTCGACATGGCGCAAAAAGAAGATGGTGTTTAGCCGGCCTTAGCGCTGAGAGAAGACAAGCTCCTTGGATGCACCGATGCCCCGCCTTGAGCTCTGCGCATCGTCTGCTGCAGTTCGGGCGTGGGGTCACACAGCTCGAGTTGAACTTTGACGGAGCGAGTCCAGAGCTGGGCACACCATCGTCACAGCCCGCTGCAAGGTTGGGTCAAAAATGGAGATGCCTACAGGCTGCTGGTCAGCGTGACCAGGGAGAGGACGTGTCGGATACACCCCGCTGCCTGGCTTGGTCGAAAATGGATATGCCTGGCTGCTGCTCGCTCAGCAAGACCAGGGAGAGGACGCGTTGAACAACCCGCTGCTCGGGCTGGTTGGATCAAGAATAGGAGATGCCTGGCTGCTGGTCAATGTGACCAGGGAGAGGACGCGTTGGACACGTGTGCCCGCAGAAAACGGGCGTTAAATGGTCTGACAGGCCCTTGCTTTATCTTATCGTTGCTCGGTGCTTTTGGGCGGATCTGCTGGCCAAGCAATTGTGCAGCGGTGGCGAGCTGGGCGCGTCGTGTCACAACCTCGCGCGCGGGGGCTTCCCCACTGCCCGCGCTACCTTACCTGCGGAGCGGGGAGCTTGCCCGCATGTTGAGATGGGAATCAATTACACAACGATATTGAAACCAGTGAACCACGGCAGTGCTGGGCAACACGACGGATTGTGCTTGCAGCCCTGCGACACCGCTTCGCCACAAGGTTGATATCTCATTATTTGTCATCGTCGTGGTCTCTTGCATAATGGATGTCATCCCCAGACATTCATGACTTCCATGTAGGCAGCTCTTACATGTTGATTCCGTATTTTGCAGCGCAAAGCCTCTTGTTGAGTGTCGGCGACGCTCTCAGACCCAGGCGGGCCGGTGGCTTGGCGGGGCCATGTCGGGCCAACAAACCCCGACCCTCCGTGGAACCCGCAAGAACCTCTCCGGCGACTGCGCTGACTGATCGGTCCAAGCGAAAGACCGTTGGGCTTTTCTGGCATGTGCAACAATTCTACTTTATGTCTCCAACTTGTTGACATTTCGTATTTCTCAGACGATCCCGATTAGATAGGTTGGCCATTCTTAATCACTAATTTTCTGCCTCCCTCTTTTCTTAGCATTCCAAACCCCCTCGTCCTCTGTTCCGTCGATCGCGGTGACGTCAACAAACCCTCGAACCGCTTCTCCAAATCCACATTCACCGCCGAGTCGAGTCCGAGAAACCGAGAAAAACTTGTCGAGATGGCCGATCAGCCACCAGAGCTCAACTGGTCGGCAGCGTTCCGCGTTGCGCATCCCTCGCGCGCAGCTGGGAAGGACCTGCGGGGAGACAAGATCTTATTGCCGCAGTCAGTCCTCGAAGCGCTCCTCGATGCCTCGACCACAACCCGCAGCTTGACGTCGCACACATTCACCGCTTTCGATCCTTTCAACCCATATTCTGTGACCGATGCCCGCCGCGAGCGGTCCCAGTACCGCGAAGACCACCAACAATTGCCGCACCCTTTGATGTTCCAGCTGGTCAACCCAAAGAACGGCTACTCTGTCTATACTGGAATCCGGGAGTTCTCGTCCGCCGAGGATGAGGTGGCTCTGAGTCCATATCTTCTTGAGGCATTGGGAATAGAAGAGTCGGATATTCAAAGCGCAGCTCCGGCGGAGGATGGGCTGGTGGACCTTACCAACGATGAAGACGGAAAGCCTGTTGGCGAGGGCATGCGGATTACGGTCAGAGCGAAGCATCTTCCTAAGGGCACTTATGTGCGCTTGCGACCCCTCGAGGCCGGTTACAACCCCGATGACTGGCGGGCGTTGCTCGAGAGACAGCTTCGCGGAACCTTCACCACCCTCACAAAGGGCTCGATTCTCTCCATCCAGGGGGTCAAGGGCGAGGAGTTCCAGTTCCTGGTGGATAAGTTTCAGCCGGAAGGGGACGGCATCTGCGTTGTCGACACAGACCTCGAGGTTGACATCGAACCTCTCAACGAAGAGCAAGCGCGAGAAACCCTGCGGCAGATTTCAGCAAAAGCACAAGTCGCACCAGGGACGGCATCTGGAAGCTCGGTTGGGCATGAGATAAATATCTGGAAGGACGTCGAGGGCCAGGTGTTGCCAGGAGACTATGTCGACTACGAACTGCCGTCCTGGGACAGGAGAAATCCGATCTCAATCGAGTTGTCGATATCTGACGATCACGAAGTCGACCTCTTCGTGAGCCCCAAGTCCAACCGACAACGAGCACTGCCAAGGGACACCGAGCATGCGTTTGGCGACATCTCATCGCCCAAGGATGGCATAAAGCGCATTGTCATCCAGCCGACGAATGCAGAGCTTGAGGGCGCAGAGAGCCTGCTGATATCTGTGTACGGCTTTACCATTCCCGGATTCGAGTCCGCTGGAGCTAAGCCGGGCCGTTACACACTCCGCGCAAGGGTGGTCGGTGCCAAAGGATCTGCCGCAGCGCCGGACGACCTCACCAGCCCCCAGCCGTCAGAGGACGAGGAGCAATGCAAGAACTGCCTGCAAATCATCCCGAAGCGGACTTTGATGCTCCACGAGAACTTTTGCCTGCGAAACAACATTGTCTGCCCGCAATGCAAGCACGTCTTCCAAAGGCGATCCGAGGAGTGGGAGAACCACTGGCACTGTCCCGCCCACCCCGACGCGTACGGCTTCAACGCCCAAAGCAAAACCAAGCACGACTACGTCCAGCACTCCGATCACACCTGCCCTTCATGCGGACCGTCCAGCCCTTTCACCTTCGGGTCCCTCTCCCAGCTCGCCCGCCACCGCACCTCGGTCTGCCCGGGCAAGCTCATCCTCTGCCAGTTCTGCCACCTCGAAGTCCCCCAGGAAGGCGACCCGCTCGACCCGGCCTCGGAAGCCGAGACCGTCATCTCCGGGTTGACCGCCCACGAGCGCGCCGACGGCGCCCGCACCACCGACTGCCACCTCTGCGGCGCCATCGTCCGCCTGCGCGACATGGCCGCCCACGCGGCCAACCACGAGCTCGACAAGGCGACGCGCTCCCGACCGAAGGTCTGCCGTGACGAGCTCTGCGGCCGGACGCTCCACGGCATTGGACCGCGGGGCCAGGTCAATGGAGGCACGCGCATGGGCCAGGGGCCCGGGAATGACTTGGGCCTGTGCAGCCTGTGCTTCTCCCCGCTGTATGTCAATATGCATGACCCCGAGGGCCGGGCGCTACGCAGGCGGATCGAGAGGCGGTACTTGACTCAGTTGATGGCGGGGTGCGGGAAGAAGTGGTGTGCGAATGAGTGGTGCAAGACGGGGAGGGCTAACCAGGGCATGGAGGCGCTGGGTAGCAGTGCGGCAGCGGCGTTGCCGTTGGTCAGGCCGCTTATGGAGGAGATTGGGGATCATGGCAGGCCGATGCACTTTTGTGTGGATGAGGCTTCCCAGCGCCGGAAGAAGACGGCCGCGATGTTGGCGGCGGAGAAGGTGTGGGATTTGGAGTGGTGTATTGCTGCGCTGGAGGCGGAAGGGGGCAATCTTGCGAAGGCCAGGGGGTGGCTGGAAGACTGGGCTCCATCAAAGAGGTTGTCGGGGTAATGGGGTCTGCATTTCTTGGTTCCTACTTCTTGTTTCCTACGGCTACAGGTGGAGGTGCGCACACGACGCTGGATAGGAGTTTGGCAACGGGTGGATGCATGATACCCTGGCATTATATAAAACGGTATGCGTTGTCATGGTGGCTTTAGACATTGGTTAATCGTCAGAGACATTAGAAACGTTCATTCTCATTCCCAACCATTGTACAGATTACGTTCCTCGCTCTCTCCCCCTCATTGACTTCCTCCCTTCGCAACATCCATCCCAAGTCCGACTGCCCAAGGTCAGCCTGAGGTAGGCCTCATAACTCAGTGGCTCTGCATCAAGGTCAGTATGGAGCAGTGGGTGGGCTGTTCTCAGCCATCCGGGCAGTGCTCACGCAGCAAGAGCAGTCGCTGCAGCTCGTGCAGGAACACTTGTCACAGCCGCAGGGGGTCATGTTGACGGATGACTGACGTTTGATGGCTGGATGGTGGGTAGAGTAATAAAGCTATAATTCTGGATGACGGCAGAGACTGCGGAGATCAGGGACGGAGGGGGAAAAAGAGAGAGATGGGTGTCTGCTTTATACACAGCGGCCACTCCTCTTCCCCCCATTAATGACTGTCTGGTTCAGCGAGACATATCACAGCCAAGCGCCCAGACAACGCCCGTTTGCAACGCGAGGGATCTTGTCTTTCAATGCAATGGACCCTCTGACCCTCCAGAAGAAGAACGAGAAGTGAGACGGCCAGTAGTTGGCTTGTCCCACCCTCGCAGTCATGCAGGAAGCTCCCACCGAGCGAAGGCTCAGGAAGATATTGGACGCCCGGTGGATGCAGCCATGGTGGGGAAGAGAAACAAGCAACTGGGGCAAGAAATGATCCGGCGCCGCGGCCAATCCAATGCAGACAGGGCGAGGGATGGTCCTTTGTGTCGTTGGGTGTGTTACACTCTTCTCCAAGTTGTATTGTTATGCATCTTGGCTTTGGCTTGGCTTCTTCCAACTGCCGACCTGGACCACCTCCCACACCCTTCCCAGCTTGCGATCAATCCCAGCGAGCTTGGCTTGCAGAACGGGAGACTGAGATGGTGGGCCGACTCTCGGCATAGTATTTTAACGCGTTGACGAGCACTGAAGGAAGTCGTCTGGAAGATTGCCGAGTAGGAAACAGTGTGCACGGCCCATCGACTGGACAGACCTCACCACGCTTGGGGTCAGTCGACCTGAAGCATGGAGCAGCATCACGATGAAACTCGGGGGTGCTTGGCACTAAGCCCATGCACAACACCACACGAAAACAGTCTCTCCCCGATTCCAACTCCTTCCTCACTATTGGCAGCTCCAGTTCTACCTACCAGTTGTTTGTGTGCTCCAAGAGTACGATTGCATGTCAAGCTCCGGGCGACTATCACCAACTCACCAGTTTCACCCACCCACCAAACACTCACACCCCAGAGGTGACATCGTAGTCAAACCTCACCAACACCGCCAACAATGCGACATCCCAACCTCCCCTCGGCCCTCCTTCTTCTCCTCCTCGCCACCCCCCACCCAACCCTCACCTTCGAGAACCTCCCCGCGGGCGTCGACATCACAGAAGACACGGCCGGGCAAGTGACCATCAACGGCGACCCGACAGGCAACACAACCCTCGGCCCGAGCATCCCCATATCCGCCACCATCTTCTCGGGCGTCCCGGGCCCCTCCAACTGCCGCGGCAGCGTCATCTTCCAGTTCACGCCGCCACAGCCGCAGCCGCAGCAACAACAGCAGCAGACGACGACCCAACCCAACGGCCCAGCAGAAGAAGAAAAGTGCTACAACCTCCCCCAGACAGCCGGCTGCGGCAAGTTCCTGGCGAGCAAAGAGGCCGGGTGCCAGGCGCGGCTGTTTTCGGAGCGCGGGTGCAAGATGTATGTCAACACGGCCGTGTTTATCCCGGAGGAGAGGGCCGTGGGTGGGGTCTGGCGGAGCATCGGGGTGAGGTGTGGGGTGCCGGCGCCGGATCCGGCGAGTCTGGGCCCGCCGCCGCTGGCGGGGTTGATGCGGCGGCCTGGGGGTGGTGGTGGGCGGCGGAGGAGGAGGGCTTGAGGTTGGGTTGGTGTTAATGTTACCTTTGGTGGTTTCTCTTGCTTGGATGGGTTTGGTTCTCTGCTGCTTCCACTTGGGAGCGAAGGGTTGGGGTCCGTCTGGTAGATAGGGGCGGGGTATCAGGATTTCAGCAGCGTTTCACCCGTCAGTGGGCATCGAATCTTCTAGACTGCACTGCACGGCGACATCTTATCCGCTGCGCGTCTTTGGCCGGTGGCACAGGGCTGGCCGTGACTCACGGAAGCCTTGCGCAATACAACGAGACAATCGGAATGCCAGTTACCCGACGATTGAAGATATGCTCGTGTCACCAACTTGGCGTGCACCGTGTGCGACGCACCAAGGCAGCAGCTGACAGTGCCGGCGCCGGATTTAAGCAGCCTTGTTGATGTTAAACGCGAGAGAGGCCGATGGATGCCGCAAAGACTTGCATTCCATGTGGTTGATGGAAATTTCCCGAACAGACGGCTCGGTGTGCTGCTGGGCAGACAGTGGCATCATCGGACGTCAACAAGCTCCATCCGGACTCAGGTGCACCCAGCCAGATTCCACAGCTTCCAGACTCGGACCGCAAGCTCGTGGCAGTGGAGACGGACACATCGGGCGACAGTTTCCGCCTGACGGAAGCGAAAGCGAAAATTGAAGGCGGACGGCGGTGTGATTGGCCAAACCTGGCATTCGGGTTCCAGAAACCGGTTGCGGCAGACGAAATTGGAGGGCCCACCAGCGCCCGTTCAAGGTCAGAGGGTTTGTGCTGATTGGCCGCTGAGCGATGGGTTGGGTGAAATGGGGTAACGTTAACGTTAAAATTTCTCGAAGGAAAGGGGGCCGACCCGCCGTCAATCCGGGGCTCGTTTCTCGACCGGCGGAAGAGCGTGCATCCGGGACAGGTTATGCAGGGTTTATGCAGTCTTGTGCAAGACGTGCAGCATGTTGGCCGGGAAGGCGCACACGAGGAGAGACTTTTGGCACCCGAACCCCGAGTGCTGTGTTTCTGTTGAGTTCCCGGTTTGCGGCAAATGCGTCGTTGGGGACATCGATTTTTAATATATCCCAAGCGACTGGGAATCATGTTGTTGGAGGTTGGAGTGCGCTGGAGTGCAGGTGAAGGTGCTGCCGGGTTCTGGGATCCGGGCTTGGCCCCGGGTGGGGCCGCCGAACTATCCACTTTCCTCCCCAGACTCGCAAGTTATGGAGTTATGGAGAGTCGAATTGGGAATTGTTCTGGCCGTTGGTTAAGGTTATGCCTCGTTTTCAGTTGTTGCCAAGCCCGAGGAAGAGGATGTGCACTGCACCGGCGCATGGTTGGCCCCGGAAACTCGGGGTGCTTGCTCTCCCGTCCCGCGTGGATACATGTCGGGTAGGGGGCCCAGGCTACCTACAAATAGAAAAGACCACACCATGCCGCCTGGCGTGCCTTGGGCGCATCTGACTTTCCGCAGCCAAGAAGCTCTCTCCCAGATCCTCGGGTGACTGACGACACCACCACCAGTCCACCGCCACCAGCCATGGCTGACCCTTCAGCGTCACAGACGGCATTTGCCGACAACATGAAGGCCAAGCGCTCCGACTTCGATCTCGAGAAGGGCGCCGCCGAAGACCCCAACTCCGACTTCGAAGCCGCCACCATCGTGCCCGACTCCGAACCTGCCACCAGAGATGGCCCGACCGGCGAGAAGGGCGCCGGCGTGACTTCCGAGGAGGAGAACGGCGACCCCAACATCGTCGGCTGGGACGGCCCCGACGACCCTGCGAACCCCATGAACTGGACCATGCGCAAGAAGTGGAGCAACGTCGCCGTGCTCTCCATCCTGACCATCATTACGTGAGTGCAGAGCCGCAAGCTGCGGGGTTTTGTTTGTGTGGTGTTGTGTAGTTGTTGCTGGTGTTGAGACTGACACACCCCTCCAAAGACCCCTTGGCTCGTCCATGTTTGCTCCTGGTATCCGCAGAATCTTGGCCGAGTTCCACGAGACCTCGTCCGTCACGGCCACCTTCATCTTGTCCGTCTACATCCTGGGCTTCGCCTTTGGCCCTCTCATCGTGGCCCCGATGAGCGAGATCCACGGCCGCTCCCTTCTCTACAACCTCGGCAATGTCTTCTTCGCCATCTTCAGCGTCGGCACCGCCCTCAGCAACAGCATCGGCATGATGATGGCCTTCCGCTTCCTGATGGGCGTCGCCGGTTCCGTGCCCATCACCATCGGCAGCGGCAGCATCGCCGACATGATGCCCGTGGAGATGCGCGGAAGGGCCATGGCCGCCTGGGCCCTCGGTCCCCTGCTTGGCCCCTGCATCGGCCCCGTCGCTGGCGGCTATCTGATCCGCGCCGCAGGCTGGCGCTGGGTGTACTGGCTGATCACCATCCTGGCTGGCGTCATCACCGTCTTCACCTTCTTCACCTTGAAGGAGTCGTACGCCCCGGTCATCCTGGAGAGGAAGGCTGCCCGCTTGCGCAAAGAGACGGGCAACCAGGAACTGCGCAGTATGCTGGCTGGCAACGCGACAACCGCAGGGGAAAAGTTCAAGCTGGCCATCGTCCGCCCTTTGAAGCTGCTCTTCCTTGCTCCCATCGTCACATGCATGTCCCTCTACGTTGCCATTACCTGTTAGTCTTGCCCCGTCCCCAAATTCGCAGTTGCGGAACTGACACGCAAACAGACGGCATTCTGTACCTCCTCTTCTCAACCTTCAGCCTTGTGTTCCCCCAGTACTACGGATTCGGTGAGGGTGAAAGGTATGTTCAACTCGTTGCCTCAACTACATAGACCCTGTAGTGCAAACACTGACCATCCATAGTGGCCTCGTCTTCATTCCTTCGGCGGTCGGCATGGCTCTCGGCATCGGCATCTTCGGCACCCTCTCCGACAGGCTGGTCAAGGGCCATCTTGACAAGGGCGAGCGCCATCGTCCCGAGATCAGACTCACCCCGTACTTTACCATCCCTGCTGGCATCGCGATCCCTTGCGGCCTGTTCATCTACGGCTGGACCATCCAGAACCATGTCCACTGGATTGTGCCCATGATCGGCGTGGTCATCTTTGCTTTCGGTCTGATGGGTGTCATGGTAAGTCCCCTCGTCCAGAGTCCGACTCAAAAATTAGAAGTGTGCTGACTCTGGTCCGCAGATGTGCGTCCAAAACTACCTCCTGGACGTCTACCCCCACGCTGCCGCGTCCGTCACCGCCGCACTGGCTGTTCTGCGTTCCCTGGCTGGCGCCCTCCTTCCGCTGTGCGCCGTCGACATGTACGCCGCGCTCGACATGGGCTGGGGCAACTCCCTGCTTGCTTTCATCGCCCTCGCTCTCATTCCTATCCCCTTGCTCTTCTACAAGTTCGGGGCGCGGCTGGTCAAGAAGTTTGACCTCAAGCTGTAACTTGGTTTTCTCTTTGTCATCATACATTTACATAGCGCATCGCTGGAGTTGATGGTTTGGAACAGGCATTCTGCATATAGAGATACCAGGTACATAGAATCTTGTAATTTGTATTGTTGTGCTCCATCGAGCTTCTTTTTGGGTTCTGTACTTTTCCTGTCTCTCTCTCTCTGGTCAAGTCAGGTGTCCTCTCCTTTCATGATCTCTATCCTTCTATCCTCCCTTCTTTTTTCTCAAGCAGTTAAATTTTCAAGCCACTTCAGGTTCATTATCTTAGATGGTGTTTATGTTCGATTTGTGAGGTTTCCGACCAGGGTTTCCTGTAATTTTTCATTTGATTTGCACAAGCAGGAAGAAAGTTGTGAGCGGAAATGACAAGTGGAAACTCCTCATTATGTCGGAAAAAAACTTGAAACAGGTCATGTCACTGTGGGAGAGCCGCGGGGGAGAGCCACGGGGAGAGCCACATCACTACGGCTTCAATGTTGCCAATGGCGAAGCACAAGGACAGCCGACATTACTCATTCGCCAGTCTCCATGGCGTGACCTCGCCATTTTTCGTTGTCTCCCAACTCCCTGCAACCCGGACCGACGACAGGTTCCTCTCAGTTTTTGCAGAACGCCTTATGCAGGCATTCCTCAACATCATCAACAAAGCAAACAAGAAGTGGCCGCGGCACGATCCCGGGCTTGCAGCCTTCATCGACGTAGAACGCACAGCTGCAGGACCAACGCTCCCAGATTTATCAGAATTCGGCCTGAACACATTGTGGTGTATCGCGCAGGTGACACAGATTGGCAGATCATAAGGTTTGCCAGACTGTGCAAACACAAGCTGCAAGAAGCCGGGTAGCCATGGCATCTTCCGTTGGGACGGGCAGACCCGTCGTTGTGTTGCTTACCACTCCTTTTGGAGCGGACAGGAGAAGGACGCCCGAAGCATTTGGCGGACCAGCCGGCAGGCAAGTCTAATAAACCGAAGCTGTCAAGATCTCTCCCCTATTCTAGCCCAATAACGCAAACAAGAGCCAATATTAATGAGACAAGACACTAATGCTGGTTCATGAGAATTGTTCATTGAAGTGGGAAAATAAATGCGACATCGGCTCAGCGTGGGCTTTCAAACACAACTGAACCAGGACTTGCGGTCTGTTGCTGGGTTGGACCATCGTGACATATTGGGGCACAATGTTGAGAGGTGTAAACTCTGGCTGTGGGTTCGAGGAGAACATTAAACACAACCTCCAGGCTGCAAGGCACCTACTCATGGATAGCCACCAGAACCGTCTGCAGTCTTCCGAAAGCGGTGATCTGATTACAATTTACATCCATGCCCGGTGATGTTCTCTCCAGCCATCGGATCCATGTCTCCAATGTTCATATCCACAACCCCACTGCCTCCTCTTCCCCCGCCTCTCACTCCACCCAGAAGCACCACGGCCGACAGTCTCATTGTTGTAGGTGACGACGCAAGATCGACGGATCCAGCCTCCCACATCACCCATGGCATCACAGAGGACCATTCTCGCAAGGAAGTCGTCGGCGATAACCTGCAAGATGCTGGGCTTGGCTACATGCCCGGCCTTGCAGACATCAAAGACTGGCGGACTAATGACCCCAGTAGCTCCAACTTACACCCGGAGCTCGGGAGGAAGCTGTCCGACTCCGGATTGGGACACTAATACAACCGTCGATCGTTTCTGTTCGACGTTACATTTTTCTCACTTACACATAATATATTAAACCCGTCAGTGTCAACAACCCACACAATGGCACACGCCGATTCAAAGCCCGGTTCACCGAACCGCACATCTAATCTTACCAACGCTCACCGGGGAATCATGGCGGCCGCTGCTGTGTCCATCGCTCTGGGCTTTCTCTACGCCACCGGCGCCACGGCGCTGGACAATGGCGTGGGAAAGCTGCCTGTTCTTGGGTTTAACAGTAAGTCTGTCCAAGTGCTTAGTTAATTTATATGGTTTCTGACTTGTTCGCCCAACAGCGTGGAACTTGTACCAGTGTGATTATACCGCAGATATCTTGCTTAAACAGGCCGAAGCCATCGTGGATCACGGCCTCCTCAAAGCTGGGTTCAACGTATGATTGCTACCAGAGTCTGTACCCTACAACTGTCTGATCAGAACTAACCACGCAGGAGCTCAGAACTTCATGTTGGACGATTGCTACAGCTTGAAGGAGCGAAATCATAAGGGACGGATTGTCGAAGGTACCAGCTTCCTTTCTTGAGCCCGGACCTGCCCGGTTCTCTGCATGTGCCCTGGTTTACCAACAACGCTGACATATTATAGACCCCGAGAAGTTTCCCAAGGGGATGAAGGACTTCACCAAGTCCCTCAAGAAGCTCGGGTTTCGCCCGGGTATCTACAGCGACGCCGGCTACCGGACCTGCGGTGGTTACCCCGGATCCTTCGGACATGAGACCGAGGACCTCGAGACGTTTGCCGACTGGGGGTTTCAATATCTCAAGTACGACAACTGCTACATCCCCTTCGACAACGTGACGCAGGAGAACGTCTACGGACGGTACGTGCGCATGGCCGATGCCATTGCAGCCCGGGCCAAGAAGACCAAGTCGCAGCCTTTCCAGTTCGCTCTCTGCGAATGGGGCTGGCAGCAACCGTGGATCTGGGCTGGCCGGCTAGGCCAGTCGTGGCGGATTGGAGGTGACATCGCCCCCTGGTGGTCTTCCCTGTCCAGCATCATCAACCAGGCCAGCTTCATCGCGTCCTACACGGGATTCTACGCTCGCAATGACCTGGACATGCTCGAGGTTGGCAACACAAACCAGGGGACGCCACCGGGCAACCTGACGTTCGACGAGGCCAAGTCGCACTTCACCGCCTGGGCGCTCCTCAAGTCGCCTCTGCTTATTGGCTCCGACATGGAGACTGCGTCCAAGGAGACGCTCCAGATTCTGGAGAACAAGGACATCCTCAAGATCAACCAGGACCCCAACGTGGGCGAGGCCATCGCTCCGTTCCGCTGGGGCTACAACCCGGACTACACGTGGGACGACGACCACCCCGCCGAGTACTGGACCGGCAACTCGTCGTACGGCGTGGTGTTTATGGTCCTGAACTCGCAGGACACGCCGCAGCGCATGTCGTTCAACCTGACCGAGAGCTGGGCGATCCGCGCCGGGCGCGTCTACTCGGTCTACGACATGTGGTCGCACACGAAGAACGGAACCGCGTACCGCAGCATCTCGCTGGATCTGCCGCCTCACGGTGTCGCTGCGCTCCTGCTGAACGACGCTGGCCCCGAGCCCGCGGGTCTTGAGCCGTACTGTGCTGGCTACTGGCAGTGCAGCTTCCCTAATGGTAGGTCTGGTTTGTGTGGCGGCTGCTGTTCCCCTGCTGGGAGCTTTGATGTGCCAGACCAACTCCCCCCTTTCCCCCCTGTCCCCCGCCCCATTGTCCCTTAAGACAACCCCCCGCATGGGAAATGAAACGGCTAACATTGTCGGTTAGGAACTTACTACAGCAACTAAAATTCTGGTTGTGGGCGACTGAGGGCATCAGTTGTCCCAAGGGGTGGCGATGGGATGTGTCACGTATCACGAATGATGTTTGGCTCCCATCGGCAAGAATATCAGCTCCTCGAGGAAAGCCATTCAGGTCAAGGGAAAAAATTGCGTTTTAGGGAGATTAGACTTCCTTACATCAGCTAGCGAGTTTAGATCAACGGGATGTGGCAGTTTTGCCAAACTCCCCTGAGCCCCTGAGCCCCTGAACCCTGAGCCAGCAATACAAATGAACTCCGCCCCTTTATTTGTTTATTTACCAAAGAACTACTTTTCAGTAACCACGGTAACGGGGCTCTTAAAGTCCTCCGACAAAGACCCCTCCTCCCTTGACGATGAATCCTCCTCGTTCAAGTCCGCCAGTCCAGTCAGACTCGTACCAATCGAGGTCTCAGTCACCCGTGTGTACGCCACCCAGGCAAGCCCCGGCACTGCGAGAAAGAATAACCCCAGGTTGATGGCACAGGCACCAACGAGGGTAAATTCCATGGTCGAGACCACGAACCCAAACGTCGCGCCCAGGGCGCCGATAGAGTTGATGACAGCAGTGAGGAAAGCCGCCTCGTTGACGTTGTTGGTCAAGCTCCCTGCAAGCCAGTACATGTACGTCGTGACACTGCATCGTGGTTAGCCGGTGCCCGCTCATATTGTCTCAACCTGAAAGAGGGCCAGGGGGAAGGCTGCTTACAGAGGGTCACAAGCACCCCAGAGGACAAAGACCAGGCAGCCAAGGCCGTACTTCTTCTCGCCCCAGTCCAGAGTCGGCTCCGTCCTTGCATAGTGGACCTGGACCGCTTGGCCCAGAATCCAAGAAGTGCCGACAGAGCCTATCAAAATCAGGAAGCCGACACGGGCTCTGGTCGTCCTCTTGTACCGCTGCCAGTCCAGGAACTGGCCCATGAGGAAGGCCGAAATGAAGCCGCCAAGGTAGAAGAGCATCGAATTGAGCGCGCGGCTGCGCACCGTGAAGTAGGCAAAGTTGAACTGCCACTGGTATGACAAGAACCACTGAGCGTAGACCAGCAGAGGCAACAAGGCCAGGATGATCGGGTTCTTGATGAGGCTCAGGAGAATCTTGAACTCGTGGAGGATGGAGGGGCTCTTCTTGAGAAGGACCTTGTGGCCGTCGGTGCGCTGCACACGGTGAGCAGCCGGAAGAGACAGCGCAAACGGGACGCCCAAGCACATGATGGTCATCATGACGATGTAAGTGCTGTTGCTGATGGAACCGCGGTAGTCGCGGTTGGCATTGAGAGCCAAACTGATGATGCCGCCGATGGAGGCACCCAGGTTCTGAAACATGAACTTGAGGGATGCTAGATAATTGTTCATGGTCAGCACAAGATTGCTCAAGACAATCGACGAACGTAACATTGGAGTTGACACAGAGAGTACTTACTCGCAAACCCCTTACGGTTCTCCTCCGAGTAGCCGATGAGAACGGCGCCGCTGGCCACCCACAAGAAGCATGCCGAAAGACCGCATGTCACAGAGCCAAACAGCAGGAGCCAGCTCTGCTTGGAGTGGTCGACGACGTAGAACCCAGCGGCATAGGGAGCGTAGCCAAGTGTCCCGATCTGTTGGAGATTTGACTTGTCAGAAAACAAGCCATCACGAACGACCAACAACTGGACCGAAACGTACCACCAGTGTCCACTTGGGCGAGATTTTGTTGCAGATACCGCCAACTATCGGGGTGAACACGGCGATGACACCAAAGACGATGGCATTGGCCGCGTTGGTCACTCCAGGGCTTGCACCACCACCAGCGCCCATGCCATTCAGAGAACCGAAGATACCAGGACAAGTAAAGGCGGTAAAGGCCACCATAAACGCCGAAAAGACGGTAGACCGGTACCAGGCCACCGGGTGTCTCTCCCCTTCGTGGGAAGCAAGGGCAGCCATTGTGGATGTCACCTCACTTGGCGTCGAGCTTCGAGTGAGAGAGGGATGCAAAACTGTCGTCCAAACGGGGGTCCCCCCACGCTGATTTGAAGGCTGGACGGCTCAGGTCTGTGGAAAACTCGGTGATTCCTCACACATCTTATGCATATCGTTTCTTCCACCTCGAGTCCTCTGCTGCAACAAGATTCTCCCACGAACCTAGTCCACACCTGATTCCATTCGGAGCTACTCTTGCGCAATACAGCGCTAAAGAGAGGGAAGGAAAGCTCTGATTACATTCGAATCTGTCAGCAGTCAAGCGTGGGTGACAGAATGCTGACCGCCGGACCTCGATTTGTTACATGATTGCTCCTGCTGCCTCAACGGCGCCGATCCGTCTCGGTAACATCGGGGCTAATACAAAACCCTCGCTCGGCAGGACACACTTACCACAGAAAAAGGAACGCTCTGCCGGGCTCCACCTACATTTACACGCACGTGTGGGCAATATTTAAGCGTCCTCCTACATTGGTGTTGAAATCCTCCCCCTAACCCATGCTAGATCGATGTCGCCATTTTAAGCGGGAGGGGGACATTCGCAACCAGCCCCACGGCACCGAGAGACGCAACTCAGTGGGGGGTTTTGTCTAGAGAGATGCCGTAACTATCCCGCGATGTCACGGTGACAACGACTGAAGGATTGGATTCAGGTTCTCAATCCTCGAGCACATGGTTAAATCCGAGCCCCGAGGAAGTCGACGACCCGAGCCCACAGTCACCCCCGGCTTGGGCTGATGTCGCCATTTTACGTGGAATAGCGAGTAGAACCGGTCCCTTGGGTCCCAGAGAAATCCAACTCCCGTCGGCAAGGGTCGCGAGCCGCAGGTTGGGGAGTACCGAAACGGGCTGGAGCTCTCCGCAGCCGGAGTTCATGATACTCAAGGTGCCCGCGGAGTGCCTCTCCTTCAAGACTCTGAAAGAGAAGTTACACACCTGTACGGTCTTATCTGCATACTTACACTGATCTGATCTGTTCGTCATAATGTCAACTTCAGCCTTAACTCGCTCGGAGAAGCCCAAAAAGCTCCGCATCGCGTATGTTCTTCCCAAGTATTATTCCCGATGAAGCAAGAGATTCACAGCAACTAACACCAACGGCCCAAAACAGAATCATCGGGGCAGGCCTAGTCGGCAGCGCAGCGGTGCTCTCCCTCTCAAAACTCGAAGATGTCGAGATCACAGCCTTTGAAAAAGCACCCGCGGCGCGAGAGGCAGGGGCGTGGATCAGCCTGACGGTGACGGGGCTCAAGGTGCTGAACAAGCTGGTCCCGCCGTCCGAGATCGAGCAGATCGCCTACCGGCCACCAGACCGCGCCGTCTACGTCACACGCCACTGGCGTACCGGCGAGATCATGGTCAACCGGTATACGGCAGACGACATCCGGGAGGATTACGTCCAGGCTCGGACGCATCGGGAGCCGTTGTTGAGGTTGTTGTTGAAGCATCACGCTAAAGGGATGGTTCAATATGGGAAGAAGGTGGTGGATGTCGAGGAGGGGCCCGATGGGGCGGTGCTGCACTTGGATGATGGGGAGACCCTGGGCGGGTTTGACCTGGTTGTTGCGGCGGACGGCATCTACTCGAGCATCAGGAAGAAGTACTGGCCGGACCACCGCGTGGCATTCAAGGGGGCGGTGGCGTATCGCAACTTGTTCCACAAGTCCCGCGTCGAGGGGATCCAGGGCTTACATGACGACTCGTCAGCCTGGAGGAAGGACGGTGAGGTCGTCTTTCTTTCTGAGTTGGGCCTCGACCAGTACGGCGTGGTTATCATCAAGGGAGAGAGCGCCGAGTACGCTTCGACACTGAGGTGGCAGTGTTCCATCGGCCAAGAGGACCTCCAACGGCTGCGGGATCAGTACAAGGACTGGGACCCGGTCATTTCTCGTGTGTTGGATGTTGTTGACGACATCCAGGCTTATCCGCTGGACTCGGGGCCGTGGCTGACCGAGCTTACAAGGGGTGGCCGCGTCGCTTTCATCGGGGATGCAGCGCATCCAACGGCCGGTGCGTACGGGACTGGCGCCGCCATGGGGTTTGGAGACGGGTGGGCGCTGTACCGGGCACTCCAGGCAACTCGGACGAGGAATGGGCCGAACCCTGGGCCTTACGACGTGCCAGCGGCCCTGAGAATCTTCCAGGAGGCGCGGGCGCCGTTCCTGCTGCGGGTGGAGAAGCAGATGGCAATCGACGTGGAGGACGCTAAATACGTGGCTGCGGCGGGGGAGGACGAGAGGGAATGGATTCGTCGATTCAAGGAGCGGAATCCGGAAAATCAGTGGCTGACGGAGCATGATACAGAGCTGGAAGTCCAGAAGGCTATCATGGGCCAATCTCGAGAGTTGAGGCGGGGTGGTCCCTAGATACGGTAGTACGTAAAAAGAGGGGTGCTGAAAGGGGACCTCTCGCGTTGAGCAGAAGGGAGGACAGGGGTAATTAATAGTCATTTGGTTTCCCAACCAAGAATGTGGCTTTGTTTGTCTCGGAATGATCTTCCTTGTGTGATTGGTGGATGCTGCACGTTGGTTGTTCCCTGGTATCGCAACGCCCGCTGGCCCGCGATCAGCCGGCTGACTGACTGTAACCCTAACCCCGCCCCACTCCCACATGCGGAATCACCAGATATCCATGCGCAGCCCCCGCGGGCCCGATGTGGTTATTTAGTAATATCCATATCCCCCGCTGATCGGTGGATTCCTGGCCCTCTGATTGGTCTATTGGGAGCCTCAATGAGGGTGTTCAACATCGTTCGATGGCCCCTGAATACAGTGTATTACTTGCCATCTCTCTTCCAAATCTTCTATATATATACAAAATGGCCCGCCAAGCACTCCGCAAGTTACCGGCCACGCCGGCGGCAACGACCACAGCGTCGTCCATCATAGTAGCTAACGGGCCCTCAGAACTAGAAGAACCTAGCTAGCCTAGCCCTAGCTACGCAGCCCTAGCACCAACGCGCTAGGGCGGCGCTACAGCGCTTAGCTAGAACTAGAACCGGAACTAGAACGTTGACAACAACGCCGAGTTGGAAGACAACCTCCACCATATCTACACCACTATTCACACCAAACGGCCGATAATGATAAAACGGGCCTACCTACCAAAGTAGGTAGAGTTCTAGAGCTTCTACCAGGCCTGGGGCTTCCAAGACAGGGAGACGGTTATAGAGGGCAAGCTCCTCCTATTCCTCGAAAAGGAGGTTGTATATCGCCTACTCTAGGGCCCGAGCTAGAAGCTAGCGCCTAGTATACTGGCTGATGAGGCCTGCTTACACTAGTGGTCTATCCAGGTGTATATTATGGCGATTATAGATCTATAGTAGCAACAATAGAACCTCGGTATAAACAACAACCCCTCGCTTTAGGAGACTATAGCCTAGGAGTATATATAGACCCTATAATAGCAATATATAGCCTAGAGCTAGTTGGTCTATACCGATAAAGGCCAAGATACACTTCTCAATAGCTATTCGGAGCTAGAGCTCTAGAAGATTACTAAGAAGCTCTAGGGCTAGACTACTAAGAGCCTAGCAGCTACTAAGCAGTGCCTTCGTACATTGACAGACCTCCTGCTTAGCTACTATATACTAGTCTAGAGCAACGACTAGCGGGTAGCCAAGATCTTAGACCTCTTTACATTCGAGTTCCCTAGCGAAGGGCCAACCTAGTATATACCCTTGATCTTTACAACCTAAGGTAGGAAGACGAACCAATATAGCTAGCTAGAGATAGCTAGAGCACTTTAGAGCTAAGACCCTAATATCTACCTTCTCAATACTCTCGCCTTCTACCTGCTCTTTTAGTAGGACCTTTTGTTAGAGCTGTTCCTAGACTTTAGAAGCCCCTAGTATTAGTATAACATCTATCTAATTAAAGCTACTAGTACTAATCTATCTACTAGGGTCTTCTATAATACTTAATAGAGCTAGGTTAGCTAGGCTTTTAGCTATACTAGTATAGTCTTTATAAAGAAGACCTACGCTAGATAGAGCTCTAGAGTAAAGACTATCGAGTTGTAGGGGGTAAGTGAGGTATAAATCTAGTATATTAGGTAGTAGAATATAGACTAGATAGTTGGATATTATCTTGACTCCCTATCCTAGAAGTTTATATAGAGTATTGCTAGCTACTTGGTATAGATAGGGTATTTCAACCTACCCTAGGCTATACTACTATTACTAGTACTTCTCTTGATGATATAGCTAGAGCTAGATTAGTAGATTGATAGTATCTAGAAGCCGAAAGATCTTGCTAGTACTAGTATAGTTAACCTCCTTGTCTATCTCTATAAGGTTGTCCTCTAAGACTCGGTATTCTTTATCAACCAATACCCTAGAAGCCTAGTCTAGAACTACCTAGTCTTCTAGTATCCTAAATATCGACCCTTTATATACTAGGTACTAGCCTAGGCTAACAGCAATAGCAACAAGGAGCTAGACTACTTTATACTATTTATATAAGTGCTCCTATAGTTTATAGAGCACTTGTTGATAGCTAAGGTATAGTATATAGTACAACTTATAGAGGCAATAGCTACTTTAACTACTAAGATTGCTAGATTAGAAGCCTAGTTTACAAGTATTTATACCAACCACCTCTAATAGACTCTTACTAAGGCTATACTCTAGATTTGGCTACTAGAGGCTAGGCTAGCACTAGTACTAGCACTAGTACTAGTACTAGCTATAGTTGCTCTACTAGACGACAACTTCTATATCCCTAGTATTGAAGAGACCTTACCTAAATACTAGATAAGCTAGGCTATTAAGATTATTGAAGCCCTCTAGTAGGAGTAGATAACCAGCTTGCTACTAGGGTAACTAGCTATCTTAGTGCTAGATATATAGTAGGGAAGCTAGTAGTAGGCTAGTTGGCGATTGGAGGTATAGTAGTACTTGCTCTACTTCGAAGTTATCTAGGAGATCTAGTATATAAGCAAGACTTAGTGTATCGCCGAGAACTCGGCGATATATACTATAGTAGTAGACTACTAGTAGTCTAGCTAGTTATTAAATACCTTCTATAAGTAGCTCTAGGTAAGCTATAAGCTTTAGGAAGCTAGCTAATAGATGCTAGCCAAGGGGGGTAAAATATAGAGAGATAGATAGATAGATTGATCGAATTAAGTGCCAATTTTAGCTATTATTATACTACGAACTATAGTAGTAACTATAGTAATGCGAAATTCGTAGTAGTTATACCCCTAAGACTAGGTAGTATAGATATTAAGGAATATTGCTACCTATTGATAATAGGGGGGTCTACCCTATACTATTTTTATATTAGCTGCTAGATCAGCTACCCTAGGCCCAATATAGTTATCCTCCTAGTATTGTAATGCCTGCTAGCCTACGATCAGCTGGCTAACTAACTATAACCTTAACCCTGCTCCACTCCTATATATAGAATTACTAGATATCTATATACAGCCTTTATAGGCTTGATATAGTTATTTAGTAATATCTATATCCTTCATTGATTAGTAGATTCCTAGCCCTCTAATTAGTCTATTAGGAGCCTCGATAAGGGTGTTCAACATCGTTCAATAGCCTTTGAATATAGTATATTACTTGCTATCTCTCTTCTAAATCTTCTATATATATATAAAATAGCCTGCCAAGTACTCTACAAGTTACTAGCTATACTAGTGGCAACGACTATAGTATCGTCTATTATAGTAGCTAATAGGCCTTTGGAACTAGAAGAACCTAGCTAGCCTAGCCCTAGCTATATAGCCCTAGCGCTAATATACTAGGGTAGTACTATAGTGCTTAGCTAGAACTAGAACTAGAACTAGAATATTAATAATAATGCTAAGTTGGAAGACAACCTCTATTATATCTACACCACTATTTACACTAAGTAGCTAATAACGATAAAACGGGCCTACCTACTAAAGTAGGTAGAGTTCTAGAGCTTCTACTAGGCCTAGGGCTTCCAAGATAGGGAGATGGTTATAGAGGGTAAGCTCCTTCTATTCCTCGAAAAGGAGGTTGTATATCGCCTGCTCTAGGGCCTAAGCTAGAAGCTAGTGTCTAGTATACTAGCTAATAAAGCCCGCTTATACTAGTGGTCTATCTAGGTATATATTATAGCGATTATAGATCTATAGTAGTAACAATAGAATCTTAGTATAAACAACAACCCCTCGCCCTAGAAGACTATAGCCTAGGAGTATATATAGACCCTACAATAGCAATATATAGCCTAGAGCTAGTTGGTCTATACCAATAAAGGCCAAGATATACTTCTCGATAGCTATTTAGAGCTAGAGCTCTAGAAGATTGCTAAGAAGCTCTAGAGCTAGACTACCAAGAGCTTAGTAGCTACTAAATAGTACCTTTATATATTAATAGACCTCCTGCTTAGCCACTATATACTAGCCTAGAGCAACAACTAGCAGGTAGCCAAGATCTTAGACCTCTTTATATTCGAGTTCCCTAGCAAGGGGCCGACCTAGTATATACCCCTGATCTTTATAACCTAGGGTAGGACGACGAACTAATATAGCTAGCTAGAGATAGCTAGAGTACTTTAGAGCTGAGACCCCGATATCTACCTTCTCGATACTCTCGCCTTCTACCTACTCTTTTAGTAGGACCTCTCGTTAGAGCTATTTCTAGACTTTAGGAGCCCCTAGCATTAGTACAATACCTATCTAATTAAAGCTACTAATACCAATCTATCTACCAAGGTCTCCTATAATACTCAATAGAGCTAGGTTAGCTAGGCTTTTAGCTATATTAGTATAGTCTCTATAAAGAAGACCTATACTAAGCGGAGCTCTAGAGTAAAGACCGCTAAGTTGTAGGGGGTAAGCAAGGTACAAATCTAGTATACTAGGTAGTAGAATATAGACTAAATAGTTAGGTATTATCTCAACTCCCTACCCTAGAAGTTTATATAGAGTATTGCCAGCTACTTAATATAGATAGGGTATTTCAACCTACCCTAGGCTATACTACCACCGCTAGCACTTCTCTCGATAATATAGCTAGAGCTAGATCAGTAGGTTGATAGTACCTAGAAGCTGAAAGATCTTGCTAGTACTAGTATAGTTAACCTCCTTATCTATCTCTATAAGATTATCCTCCAAGACTTAGTATTCTTTATCAACCAATACTCTAGAAGCCTAGTCTAGAACCACCTAGTCTTCTAGTATCCCAAATATCGACCCTTTATATACTAGGTACTAGCCTAGGCCAATAGCAATAGCAACAAGGAGCTAGACCACCTTACACTACTTGTATAGGCACTCCTATAGTTTATAGAGCACTTATTGACAGCTAAGGTATAGTATATAGTACAACTTGCGGAGGCAATAGCCACTTGAACTACCGAGATTGCTAGACTAGAAGCCCAGCTTACAAGCGTTTATACTAACTACCTCTAGCAGACTCTCGCCAAGGCTACACTCTAGATCTAGCTACTAGAGGCTAGGCCGGCGCTAGTGCTAGCGCTAGCACTAGTACTAGCTACAATCGCTCTACTAGACAACGACTTCTATATCCCTAGTACCGAAGAGACCCTGCCTAAATACTAGATGAGCTAGGCTATCAAGACTGTTGAAGCTCTCTAGTAGGAGTGGATGACCGGCTTGCTGCTAGGGCAACTAGCCATCTCGGCGCTAGATACGTAGTAGGGAAGCTAGTGGCGGGCTGGTCGGCGATTGGAGGTATAGTGGTACTCGCTCCGCCTTGAAGTTATCTAGGAGATCCGGTGTGTGAGCAAGGCTCGGCGCATTGCCGAGAACTCGGCGATGTATACTATAGTGGTGGACCACCAGCAGTCCAGCCGGTCGTTAGATGCCTTCTATAAGCAGCTCTGGACGAGCTGTAAGCTCTGGGAAGCTGGCCAACGGGCGCCGGCCAAGGGGGGTAAAATATAGAGAGATAGATAGATAGATTGATCGAATCGAGTGCCAATTTTGGCTATTATTATACTACGAACTATGGCAGCAACCATGGTGATGCGAAATTCGTGGTGGTTATACCCCTGAGACTAGGCAGTGTGGATATTGAGGAATATTGCCACCCGCTGACGACAGGGGGGTCCACCCTGCGCCATTTTTACGTCAGCCGCCGGATCAGCCACCCTGGGCCCAATGTGGTTATCCTCCTGAAATCCAAAGGACTCATTCGCTTCGCTCTTTCATAGCGTCGCACAGGAGGCGTTCCAAACCAAACCAAACAATACCTAACCACTCGCTACCCGAGTTTCATCCCCTCCAAAGCTCCCAACTTGCCCGCCTGATCAGCGACCATGGAGGAGAAAAGCCCAAGATATCGCATCCTGAGCTTTACAACCTCCAACGAGGGCGACGAGCGCCAATGGTTCTGCCTTGAGATCCAACTTCGCACCAGCCGCTTCAGGATTTCCGTTTCGCCGTCAAACTTTTGCAACTCGGCCCTCCGGCCTGACGAGTTTCAACAATATTTTGCACTTCTCGTCTTTGAGAACGACAGGGACTATGACTCTACTTCTCTTGAAGAGACGGATGAGGAAGAAGACGTGTCCGGCCGCACAACTCTCACTCTGCACGACTGCTTCGACTGAGCAGTAACCCCATGTCTTGACGATTTTGAGCACCTCTCGCCTCCTCTACCGCTGCTCGGAAGTGGACAGCTCGTTCTCAGTCACTTTCTCGCTGGTACCTTTTTCGAATGCGACCTTACCGCAGTCGACGACGTCCTGGCTTCTGAGGGGATATTAGAGCTTGATGACGCGGACGACTATCATGGCTCGCCCTACCTAAGTTCTGGGGACGGTTGGGCAACTTCTTTCCCATCCTTCTCCCCCGCCGAGATCGCAGTCATCTGTGAGGATCCGGAGCATCCCCTTGACTCGAATCCAACAAAAGTCTGTATCGGCCAGCAACAGCTCTATTTCAAAGAGAGTTTTGACGTTGATGATATCCTCTCAAAGAGGGAAGTCGAGAAGTATGAGCGGATTGCCCTCGCGGATCTTGGAGCCGGCGTTCGTACGTCCCGCCTCTACGGAGTTGTTCGGAATGAGAAGAACCAGCTGGTCGGCTTGCTGTTGTATCCCATCGAGGAAGATACGCCTCTTACGTTCGCTGTGGGACCTGAGACCCCTGATGAGTTGAAGGATCGGTGGGCGCAGCAGATCCAGGATACAATAGCTGCTTTGCACCGGGCTGGCATTACTTGGGGAGATGCGAAGCCCGACAATATCTTGATCGATGCTCATGGCGATGCATGGGTCATCGATTTTGGAGGTGGCCGGACTGAGGGATGGGTTGACTCCGGCAAGGAGGGAACAGTAGAGGGGGATCTGCAAGCCCTTGAGCGAATCCTGAAGTTCATCGCGGGCGGCGGAGAGGATCATCAGATGGATTGACTCGTTGGAGGAATGGTTGCGCGCCCAATTCAGTCATCAAATTATGTCGTCCATGATTATCAATGGCATTTTGAATCTCTCTGCTTCGTTCACGGTGTGTGATTACATCTGATGTGCACAACCGTCTCCTCTGTCCCTAAGGTAAATTAGTTGGTAATATTTGAGCTTGAAGCCCCGAGAAGGTCGCATCCATAATTACAACCCATGTTCTGGAAGGCGGCAACTCAACGGCCATGGCTCGGTAACCATCATCACACGGTGCCACATGGCATCGATGTCGGCTGGGCCTTCCCCCACTGATCTAAAGAGGGGGTTGTGACTGGCGCATTGCCTCCTCAGAGAAAGTACACAACATCCATGGATGTTGTTACATCTGTCTAAGACTGCCGACCCAGCCGAGGGCTGAACTAACTCATTGGGGAGCTAGACCTTGCACTACGGTATGAAGAGCAATTGCAAATCAACCTGCAGAGTTTCGCCATCTAGACGGCGTGGGTTGAAGATCCACAGCACTTTTATTCCCGTCACACATTGTCGATGGCGTGCTCAGGCTCTCAACAGTCTTAGTAGATATTTACTCACACTCACCCCCGGTTAAGGTCACTTGTAGCGATCCCAAGGGTACGGAGAAGAAAAACAATCAAGAAAAATCATGGCACAGCCAACAACCCCCTCTCAGCCCAAGCTGAAGGTCGCCATCATTGGCGGCGGGCCAGCCGGCCTGGCGGCTGCGATTGCGCTGTCTAAGCGACCGTTCATCGACTGGAAGCTGTATGAGAAGAAGCCGGAAATAAGTGAGATTGGCAACGGGATTTCCATACAACCCAACACATGGCGGATGCTGGAGAAGCTGGGGGCATCTCACCACCTTCGAAACAGTGACTTCTTCAGACCTCTGGACGGCCATTACCTCCAACATCGGTAAGAAGAACCCCCAGGACCCTCGTGATTGTTGTAATGAGTACTTGGACCCAAAATGTTGACAACCCGACATCAGAAACGGCCGAACAGGAGAGCTACAAGCCCAGACGGACAGAAAGTTGCACGTCCCCCCTCACCAGCAACACTGCAGAGCACACCGCGCAAAGCTGCAGAAGGCTTTGCTGCGCGAAGTTGACCAAAGTCGCGTCAGAGTTGGGAGAAAGCTCATTGGGGTTGTCCGTCTTGACTCCGGCAGGCTGCGCATCATCTTCCAAGACGGCTTCGAGGATGAGGTGGACCTTCTCATCGGCGCCGATGGCATTCGCTCGGTAAGCCCCAGACTGCCTTTGCGAACAGGACTTCTCTTAAGCACATGCATAAAACTAATCTTTGCTCACTGTAGGTTGTCCGCAAACTTGCCTTTCCCGAACACAAGATCGGCTACACAGGCTCGACGTGTTACAGAACCCTGGTAAGGACATCCGACGCCGAGAACATCAACGGGCTGCTCCCCAAGGGCGTCACCTTCTGGCACGGCACCGACAAGAAGTGGGTGTACACATGTCCGCTCGCGGGTGACGACTGGGAGATCACATGCGCCATCAAGGAGCCCGGCGGCGAGAACAGGTCCAGCTGGGGCAAGCAGGCGAGCGTCAAGCACTTCACCGACAGCTTCGCCGAGATGTGCCAGCCCATCCGGGAGCTCTTCAAGCTGGTCACGTACGTGGAACAGTACGACTACTTCGCCGGGCCCCGGCTCGAGTCAGTCGTTCAGCACGGCTCCATCGCACTGATCGGGGACGCGTCGCACCCGCTGTCGGGAGCCTTTGGCGCCGGCGCTGGATTTGCGCTGGAGGATGCCTATGTCCTTGCCGGTGCGCTTGAGTGGGCGGCAACCTCGGGCAGGCAACTGCAGGACGCACTGAAGCTCTTTGATGATGTGCGCTCTCCACATTACAAGGCGTTGTATGACGTCCTGGATGTATTCGCGGCGACGGACGCCGACCTGGCCCAGAGGACCCTGAGCCCCGACGACGAGATTCGGGAGCGCATCAGCAAGAACTGGGGATCTCAGAGTGACTGGATGCAGTTTTACAGGGTAAGTCTTTCTCTCGGTCTCTACTGTTTGACATGACCTTAGGGGTAAAAGCTAACGAAGAGTTATTCTGCAGGCAGACAAGGCCCTGGAAGAGGCGATCGAGTCCAAGAAACGTGAGGCAGTTGTCAAGGATCATGCTAGTGTCCACGCCGATGACTTTAACGGTCACGTCAACAGTCTGTTGGTTGACCAGCCAGCAGTCACGCTCGTGGCGTAAACCGCGGTCAATGAGCAAGTTAAAATAGAAAACTTAAACAACACCTTGCCTATCTGTCTTGCTTGTATGTAATAGCTGATAATTAGGCATTTGCTGCTGTCCCTTTGTGTTTGGCACTTCAGGAGCTTGGTTGACTCTGCTCAGGGGCTGTTGGCGCACCCTTGTGTCGCAACACTTTGAACTCACACCCAGACTCGCTTCTCCTCTATGCTTCTGTACTTCAAGCATTTAATTTGACACCATGCTGTAGCCGCTACTTTCTCGTCGCAAGATAAAAGGACAGATAATCCAAACGCTCCTCTGTAACCCCCTTCAGTGGCACGGGGGGACCACCTCTCGATGGCCCCCAAGTACTCCTACATCTGCAGATGGTTCCACCCTGGAAAGAAGCCCGACGGCACCGAGCTGGTGGCCACAGAACTTACGGCAACCGGGACCGGAGCTGAACAGAACCGCGGACTGCGGCCGGGAGCAGTGTACTTCTGCTCGACACCCTTTCCTCTGTCCAACGGCTCCATCGGCATCCCCGCCATGTACGAACCCTCGTATTCATTGTTCTCCTCGACATCATTCTCGTCCACCGGCGGCGGCCTCCGATAGGGGTAATGCGGCACCGGCTCCCCTTCTCTCCAGAGCATCCCCATCTCCCCCGTCCTGCGAGCCCCGTTCACTGGAACATAAAACTGCACCCCTTCCATCTCCTCGTCTGACCTCCTCATCGCTGCCCTCAACCCTGCCACAATAACACACCTAGCATCGCCCAAAGCCCTCCGTTGCCAGTCCCACGGCCCGTCAGCCACAGCAAGCCTCTGATCCGCAGTCCCCAGCCTCTCCCCATATCGATTCATCACCACGCTCTCTGCCGCCAACACCCCAGCACCAGCATCACCAGCATCTCTTCCCTGAAATCCAAGCCCGATGCCAGGAACAAGGCCCACCCCCAGTCCCAGACCGAGCTGTGCCCTGCCTGCCCGCCACGCAAACACGCACGTCTCGTTCCGGCAGCCGGTGACCCCCAGCGTGCACCGCGAGTCAAACCGGTTCCGCATCCACTCCCCACAGCCGCCGCACTCCCAATACACGGGATCCACAAACTTGGGGGACGCATACATCCCGCCCACCGTCCGGATCAGCAGCTTGCCCTTGATGTCCCTGCCTAGCGGGCCGGCGTAGAGCACACAGTTGACACACTTGCGATGCTGGCAGCTGGCGCGCCAGCACACGCCGAACCCTTTCTCGGCAGCAGTGGGAGTATTGTGAGCAGGAGCAGCAGCGGCAGGGGCATCGGTTCCCCCCATCCGGACGCCAGGGGCGTGGCCGTGACCGTGACCGTGAGCGTGCTCCATCCCAATTCCCATCCCCTGCTGTGACTGTCCCTGCGTCCAGCCCTGACCATTCCCATTCCCATTCCCATTCCCACCACCCCGAACCTGACCATCCCCAAAACCCGGCTGCCCAACCATCCCCTGAACCCCTCGCCCAAACGCCTGACAACCTTGACCAACTCCAACCCCAGCGACACCACCCCGCAACCCACCGCGCCTCGACATCAAACCCCTTCCCACCTCCGACCGCACATCACCACCAGCTGCAGGACCACCACCACCACCACCCCCACCCCCAGAACCAGCAGAAGTAAAACAATGAACCATCCCAACAGGATCTAAATACCCCTCCTCAGCACACCGACAGCACAGCCAGCGATTAATCTGGGCCTGGGCCGGGGCGGACCCCGACGGATGTCGGACAGGGAAGGCGCGCAGGGTGGTCTGGGCGATGAGGCGTGGGGCCGGGAGGGCTTCGGTTGGGAAAGTTAGGAGGGTGCGTGTTTCTGTTGCTGCTGCGGTTGGGGTTGCCGTTGTTGGGGGTGGGGATGGGTGGGTTGGCTGAGGCGGTGGTGGTGGGATGGGGGGAGGGGCGGGAGGGGCAGGAGGGGCGGTTGTGGTTGTTGTTGTGGTGATGGTGGTGGCAGTGGTGGCGGTGGTTGTTCCCGAGGGGGTGAATGAAGAGGAGGAGGACGAGCCGGCGGTTCCGGTTGATCGGATGGGGACGGTGTTGAAGAGGACGGGGGGTCGATAGGTCATTGTAGTCCGCCTCTGTTCCTTTTTTTCCTTTATTCTTCTTTTCCCCCCTCTTCTCGGTACGCTTCGACTCGGATTGGACGTTTTGGATACCCGGAGACGTCAACCCGATGTCTAATTCCAAACGACGTGATCAGTGATACATTCCGAGTACGGCAGTCAGACCGAGTGGAGAAGCGGTGTTTGGAGACGAGCGCAAGGACAGAGCTGAAACCTGCTACTTACCAGGCTCCCGTGTGAAACAAGAAAGTGGGCCGGACTCGGACTTGGAGGCTGGTGATCCTGGAGAAACAACGTGGTTTTATATTGTCGAGGACAGACGGACCGATGCTCTCTCTCTCACGCTGTCATGTGTCTCTCCAGGGGTTCAGCGAGCATGGACATGGCGGAGAGGGGAGCAACAACGTGGCCAGGCTAATTACTGCATGCGCGGAAGACACGGCGACGGGCGCACTCGAGTTCGAGCTTTGTCGAGTCCCCAGGCCCCGAGCCAACAGGCACCCGGTGCGGTTGGCGGCAGGCTGCACCGGACTGGCGTCGCACAATGCAGCTTGCCGACCTGCGCCTCTGAGCATCTTCGTTTTGCTGATTATTGTCCAACGGCACCCGGGGAATAAGATTCCTGCCAGCGTGTCACTGCAGGGCTGCCTTAGAACGAAATGGCCAGCAAACCCTATCAATCTGCAGTCGTGTGCACAGTGAGACTTGATTCATGACGGGGAGTCCCCGGTAGATACACCTGATAGGCGACCATTACTGTACGCCGCCGTCATAACCACCCGAAAACAGATCCTTGAGAGAGGACACAACATATCCGAAGCCAGCTGCGCAACAAACGCATGTCGAGCTTGCACCGACGTTCCTCTTCGCTGCCCAGCACATGCCCAGTCACCTTCCAACACAGGCCGCGGGCCTTAGCGCCCGTCAATAGCCCGCCATGTTCAGGCGTCCGAATTCTCAATCTTGATCTCCGCCTCGACAGCAACGTCCTCGCCCCCGTCCTGCTCAGACACAGTGTCGTCGGTGACCTGCTTGAAATACACATCACTCAGGCGCAAGTCCTCAAGAATGGAACCGGGGCTCGTGGCACGGCCCTCTTCCATATTCTTGACGTTCTTGAACTGGGCGCGAGTAAAGGCGCCAGACTTCTGGGCCCGGAGCTCGAGCTGCTCAACGACCTTGTTGGTGAGGGTCGCCTTTTCAGTCGTGACCTTCTCCAGCGCCTCCGCGTGCTGGATGCCGCAGTTGACATGGTTGTCCAGGTGTGCCGGCGTACCGGGCAACTTGAATCGAAGGACCTTGATTCCCTTCACCTTCTCGGCAAGGGCCCCAACGCTGCCGCGGTAGTCATCGGCAGTAGGGAACGGCAGCAGGCCAGCCTCCGACAGGGAGCTCACCAGCGAGCCGAGCTGCTGGTGCTGGCACGACATCTTCAACTCCAGGTTGAGCTCCTTGGCACGGCAGAACTTGAGGTTGTTCTTTCTGGTATTCATGAGCTCCCGAAGAGGGTCATCGATAGCCCGCATGATGCTGTCAAGGCAGCCAGAACGAGTCTTGGTGATCAAGTCTGTGACGAGGTGCCAATTAGCAGGGCTGAGCATGATCACAAGTTGTTTGAGGTACGGTTCCTTACCAAGAACAATGGCCGGAATGCTCTGATCCTTCCAAGGCCGGCCGCGGGAGTCTAGCAGGTTTCCGTTGTCATCAAGAGTCGCCTTGAGGGCAACGCGGGCCGCCATGACGGAAAACCAGTGGGCCTCGCCAAAGACCCAGGTCAGGAACAAAGTCTTGTCGTCGTCATTGTGTTCCTTCTTCATGACAATGTGCCAGTCGAGACCGGCAGTCCTATCAGACGGTGTCAGCACGCCCCGTCATAGAAACGTTTTCCAACCCGAACACAGAGGGAAAATTTAACGCACCATTTCTCCATGTAGGGGACCAGGAGATGAGCGCAGCCGAACTTCTCGGTGATGTGAGCAATGCTGCAGAGCAGGTCGACGTCCGGACGGCTCGGGACCTCGTGGAACTTGTAGTGAATGATGGACAAGACAATGTCGAGTCCGTGGGAGTGCTGGCTAAATTCGCCCAGATCAATGACGACCTTGCCGTTGGGGGAGATGGCGCCCTTCTTGTCGCTGAGCTCGCTCTTCAAGGCGGGAGACGCTGCAGCGAGCAGGGCGAAGCAGACCTTGTAGTGCAGAACAGTACCCGCCGGCTCGCGAATGCGGATGTACATGTCGGCGTCCGGATGGTACGACACCATCTTGGTCAGCTGATTTCCTAGATCATGAATACGAGCGACGGCCTCATAAGAAGCAGCCTCGGGCTCAGGCTGGTTGGTTGATCCGGGTACAAGGACGGCATCGCCGTTATCGAAGATCAGGTCATTAATCGACCAATGGAATGGAGTAGGAACCGCCGTCGAGCGAGGTGGCTTGCCCTCGGACAGACAGCCGATGAAGGAGTCCACCGTGGGAGTCTTGAGGCCCGAAACGCCACCCTCTGAGGCGGGTCTTGGGGCAGGGACGCCCGCTGCCAGATCAGCGGCCAGCGGCTCCATGGTTGCTTCCGATTCGACGACTGCCATGATCGCTTGAGACGTGCTTGTACTTGATGTTGGAGTGGTGTAGCGAGGGAAGAGCGGATGACTCGGTGGAAGAGGAAGAAGAATGGCAGATGCGACCACGCCCGAGTCCAAATACAGACTTGGTTTGAAATTTCCGCCTGGTAGGTCGGTCAGAGGTTGGAAGGTCGCCGTGGGAGAAGAAATGGGAGAAGGCCCATGAGCACCTGCCGCCTACAGCTGGGCACAATGGGAGATTCCTAAGTGTCGGAGCCTGGCGGAAGGGGACGGAGCATGATGACCGGGGCGA
Organism: Chaetomiaceae sp. PYS4301M; assembly: GCA_023628425.1. NCBI lineage: Eukaryota > Fungi > Ascomycota > Sordariomycetes > Sordariales > Chaetomiaceae > Chaetomiaceae sp. PYS4301M. The sequence continues at coordinate 164,974 of JAMAKR010000022.1, forward strand.
AGCGGGTCCTGAGTCACGGTAAGGGAAGGAAGAACAGGTCTCGCATCGTGTTTGCAGTCGAACAGGGCAAGAGCAATCCGTGAGGCGGTCCGGACCGCCTGCTCTTTGGAATCTTGGATAAATGTATACATGTAATACAATGTTGGGCTCCAGTGTTGATCCAGTGTCCATTCACCGTACTCGGGCCCAAGAGATGTCTGAGACCAGGTTCGACAGCGTTAGTATTTGGGCGGGCTCCCTTCAGTTCTGCTGCCTAAGATGATCCATTGATATTGGGGTGTTGTCGACGGTGTAGTTGGAACACGCATGTTTATCGAGACGTTGGGAGGTAGTTTGTATGCTTTGTAGTAACACGCATTGGCCCACGAAATGCCACGAGTGGCTTAATGCCAGGTAAAGACGTCCAAGAGGATTGATATTCAATATCCTGCCAAGTTGGCGACCTGCCTGGAGGCATACGCCGTTTAGTTCGTCATGGCACGAGCGTGTGCGTTGGCATAAATATTGATCTTAGCACATGTTACAAGAAGCTGTGGCGAGCCTTGCTCTGATTAAAGAAGAATGCTTTATTTTTGGGTTTCACATCAATTGAAACTGAAAGTGATTGCTGATATGAAAGGGATGGCACGCAGTTGACACACCTCGAGCGCACAGACTTGCTCCTGCATGTAAGACGGGCCGACCCTTTTGTGTGGGATGCTGTTCCTTGACCGCAGGTGCACCCAAGACATGCGCATGCGGGAAGTACCTTATTAGTTGATGATTGTTATCGGCGTCGTGAATTAGTGACACAAAAACCTCACTTCCCGTGGACCCAAAGTGATGACAAAAGGAATCTCTTCATTGTATTACTAGTAGTGTATGTGCTCAGTCTTGTTCCATGTACTGTCTCCTTCATCGGGTTCCCTTGTTCTCGGAAAAATATATCCTTCAATCATTCCCATGGGCTGACTTCTTGCCTGAGATGTAATCCTCACCATCGCTCTTTTCCTCTCCCGTTCGAAAACCTTCATGCTCCAAAATATGACCTCCAGTCCCCGGCACCAACATGATGCTCTGATTAAAATGGGTAAGACATAAAAAAATCCAAACACCGCCTCGCCAGATCCCAATCTGTTCTGTGGGCAAAATGCAACAATCTTGCAAAGCAGGGGTATAGAACGCCCGATCCATGTCGTGATAATGCCGATGTGTGTTTTCAGACGCCGGTAATGCTGTCGAAAAAAAAAAGGAAGAAAAGACTGCGCCGTTAGTGCAAAAAGGCAAAGGAGCCCGTCCACTCCAAAAATGGAGTCCGCCGAGTTGTTGCATGGTCTGAAAGGCCGATGATAGTGTCCTCCGGATGCCGAGACCGCCGGCCACCGCCCCGCGATCAACGACGGCGCATGCTAAACCACCAGCCGCGCCACCCCCTCGTCCTCACCGACTCAGCCTTCTCCACAGGCTCGTCCGTGTCGAGCTCCAGCCGGTACCGGACCACGCTTCCCCGGTCGTCCTCGAATCCGACCCGCCGCTTGCTGTGAGGTACGAAGCAATCCGGCACCACGTAGCGCATCACCCATCCGCGGACGCCCTTGCGCGCTGCGTCGATGGCCGCGTACTCGAGCCGCCGCGTCCGGTCGCTGGTCCAGTAGTGTGTCGTCTGTGGGGGCAGCGCGTAGACGGGGCTGTCGGAGCGCACGAGGCAGCTCGGCGCGGCAGGTGCGAGGTCGTCGAGGTTGATGGCCGGCTCTGGCTCGACCAGGGCGGGATCCGAGGAGGTGAAATTCGGAAAGTGGAAGTATGTCACTGGCTGCTGGGGTTGCGGCGGGAGAGAGCGCGAGCTACCCGGGGGAGAGGCGGAGTGACGTCCGCTCTGGGGGCGCTGTGACACGGGTCCGGGCTTTGGGGATCGTTGTGCGGACCGCTTTGTGCGTCGTTGGCGTGTGGATGAGGACAGGGAACTTGTGGAAGACGTTCCTTGATGGGACGAAACAGAGTCTCGAGGGGCCATCGACTCGTAGCCCGAGTCTTGCCGGCGCATCTCTCTGGCCATGGGCCGCTTCATCTGCCCCTCGCGGGAGGGTGAGACGGGTGCTGGACAAACCGTTGGCTTGCGAGCAACGCCGTGGTCGGACGGGGCCCCCGGTTCGTGCAGATCGGCGTCTTGAAAACTATGGTACGTCGTATCGGACAGCGCCAAACTCAACCGCGAGTCTGGGCGGTCGATGGCTGTAAGGTGGCTTAGGTGGGACATGGCAGCCATTGTGTTTCGACGGGGCTCGAGAGCGGAAGAAGCATCACAACCGGAATGACTCGGCACGAGGTTCGGTTCGGAACGCCAGCCGGGAGGAGAAAGGAACGGCCCAGGAGAGCGGGAGGGGCTTTATTCTTTAATCCTTTCGATTTGTGGGGAGGGTCAACGGTGGAGCGGGAGTTTGATGCAAGAACCAAGATCTGCCGTTGCCCCAGTGAGGGTCCTCCTGGTCCAGTGTCAAAGTTGCGGTCAGCTAACTGCTCGATCGGGTGTAAACAACCGGGGCCCGAGTGGAGAGCTTTGGAGGGGTTCCTGTGTGCTGCTTGAAGACGCTGGTGCTGCAGCCCAGCAAATAGAGTGATCCAATTGGGGATCCCGCGACCAGAAGGCCAGCACAGGATTGGCACGTTGCGCAGGCTGGGCGCTGCCCAGAGGGACCAACCATGCCGCGGCTGCAGGTCCAAGTCCTGCAGGTGACCCTGGACTGCAGTGGCTTGCCGGGAAGGAAAATGGGACGTGAGGGGAGGGAAAAACAAGGCCCGCAGCGAGGTGATAAGGGCGGAAATAACTCGTTGAAGCCAACAACCGGGAATTCGACCTGTGGGATGTTGGACGGTGGTTCAAGAAAGTCGCGTATCGGCCCAGCTATCTGGTGATGTGAAGAAGCACCTTTCTCGTTGGGAGCCCTTAGATTCGATCTCGATCTCCGCTAATTCCTCTCAAGTTGGTGATTCTGTATAGATCTTGGATAGAGTGTTGACCAGAGCCAGGAACTCTCAAGACTGCGTCTGTAACGTTCTCAGATTCGGTTGAGACGTCTGAACAAGCGGTCAGCATGAACACCATCCAGTTCATCCAGGGGCACGGTGGGGAGGCCAAGCGGTGTGTGAGACAGCTTCCAGACTTACCCCACCTTTGACCCCACGTGGAACTTTAAGATCAACTGACAAGTTTGACAATTGCTGCAGACACAACAGGACTTCTCCACCAGCTTCCTAAGGGAAAAAAGCGGGGGGATAAAAGGTGATGGAGGGGAAGAACATGTACGGCGTAAGGTATGTGGAGAATTTAGGTAAATGAAGGGTAGAAGGAGATGTTCTTAGTGGAGGTGTGCGTGCAGGATTTTTCTCCCAAACTTCACTTTTTCTGTGATTTCAGATTGTGAGCTTCTTGATTGACGATCTGGTCGGCTGGTGGGGTTTGACAAGCTGGAAGGCAGGGCGGCCCCGGTCCGATGTCGGGACAAGCCGCCGTCAAGGGTGTCGCTGTGAAGTCTTGGACAGGGAAGGCGGGCCGAGCAGCGAGTGCCCTACGACGGGCCAGGACAGTGGTGGAGCTTTTCGTTTGCCAGTGAACTTCCCTCGAAACATCGACAACTGAAGAGAAAAGCAGGCGTGGGTGAGAGTTGCCAGATCCGGATGGATACCTTAGAGGTATTTAACGAAAGGAAGTTGCAGAGTCTGCCTAATCACTCAGGCAGCGCTGGGCGCCCGAACATATTTTCTGATGTGTGGCCATGTGAACACAGCGCCATCTTTGGTCACAGCTTGCGAGCACCAACCAAGGCCCACGGTCCGACCGCACTCGGCATCTATTTTTGACTTGGCATGTGCTGCAAGAGTCTTTCCGGCTTCCAAGCTCCAAACTGGCTGTTCTGCTTGGTCGTCGAAAACTGGATCGGCCGTGGATTTCACATGCCCAACAGTGCGTCACGCGTCGCACCACAGCGAGTGCATCGCACGTCGGGTCGTTGTCGAGCGACTCAAGTCGCAAATTGAGCCTTTGCCGAGTATTGCCGAGTCTTTGACGAGACAGCGGCTTGGTCCCAAGTTCTGATGCAGACATCAGCCCTCGCTTGCTTGCATGTTTCTCACAGCCGATGGGCCAATTATGGCCGTCCGGATGTTGGCAGTTGGCGGCAGCCCTTCAATGTCGAGTGTTTCATCGAACCCAGGCACCTCTTTCTCGCACACCTGGTCCACGTCGTTATGTCGTTGGGCTACTTCGAAGTGATCATCAGAAACGAACCGCAATCCTGATGGACCTTTGCCCTCACGCTGCAAGCTAATAATCCAAGTAGTCGACTGCATTATCCCGGAACCCTCCGTCATGGTCCATGCAACACTCAATGGCCCCAGGCCGCGGGAACTGGAAGCGCCCTTGCCGCCAAACTGGAGCCAGGAGAATCGCTTCGCATTGCACCAAAGTGGCTCAAGCAAGCATCGAGTTCTCGAAAGCCTGAATTGATTGCCCAAATGACCTCGGGAGGGCGGGGGCCTACCTAAGGTACCGACCCTGATTACCATCTGTTGGCGATACATAGTAATGCCGCGCAGCCTCCTGCAGACGCCATTGGCTCAGCTGCCGCTGCCTGGCCGCGCTGCGTGGCCGCTGGGGAGGGGAGAGGCAACCAAGGCGGGGTGACTCCTCAACACTCGTGAGGTTCTGCGATCAGACTCTTCGGGGCATCACCAACGTCCCCTTGCCGCAGTCCGCCAAAAAGGAAGCAATGCCTCGAAGACTGCGTTCGTGGTTGCGTAACGGCTTCCGCCGACGCAGTCGGGGGAACGCTGGTGATTTGAAAGACCAGGCCCAAGCGCAGGATGGCCGAGACAGACCGGCTGTGGTGATATCTTGTGCTTCTCTCAGTGTCGACCCCAAAGGTTCCGCAGGAGTGTCTACTGTCAACATCGACACCTCTCGGCCTGTGGAAGTCCCTACCGCCACCCCTACACCTGCGCCGGAACCTCAAGTTCCAGTCACGCCGCCGCTGGCTGTGGCCGATGCGGCCGCCAACACAGAGGCGCCGATTGCTGGTGCCACTGACAACTTGCCCGCGCGACTCTGGGACCGGGCCTACGATGATCTCAAGAAAGAAGAGCCGGGGCTGGTGGGCTCGTACGAAAAGATACTGTCTCGACGTCTCCAACATGGCCCCGGCTCTGCTGTGCCCGAGCTCCAGCCGAATACCATCTCCCAGAACGATCGCGATGCCAGGCGCCACCAGATGACCCAGCTCATCCATGCCGGCCTGGAGAAGACCTCGCCGGAGGTCATGGGAAGAGAGGGTCTTGCTTTCGCGGTCGAAGTTGTTCTCTCGGCGAGGAACATGATCAGTGCGGCAATTCAGGCCATGCCTCAATCCGCTCTTGCCTGGGCTGGCATTTGTGTGGCTCTGGAGGTAAGGCTGTTCGTCGCAAGTACCACGGCCTTCAGGCTGACTTCTACAGATGCTCACCAACCCGAGGACGGCTACCGAAGCCAACCGCACAGGAATTGATTACGTCGTCAAGAGAATGGATTGGTACTGGAGTCTGTCGGGGAGCCTTCTTAAGGATCTTCCCGACCATGCCAACGAACTCTCCGCAGGGAGGCGGGAGTTGGAAAACCAGATTGTCGATCTCTACAAGGTGCTCCTCTCGTTCCAGGTCAAGAGCGTCTGTTCTTATTACCGCAACCGTGGACTGGCTCTTCTCCGGGATACCATCAACCTCGACGACTGGGAGGGGGACTTGAAAACCATCCAAAGCGCCGAACAGCGCTTTCGGGACGACACCCAGATGTACACTTCCCAGCAGGTGACGTCGCATCTTCAGCAAGCAACATCTCATCTTGAACAGCTCGTCAGCTATACCCGGAAACAGGAGATGCAAAAACTGTCGGACAAGGACCACCAGTGCCTGAAGGACCTGCGCCTTACCAACCCTTGGGACGACAAAGCCCGGATCGAACGGACCAAGGGCGGGCTCTTCCAGGATTCATATCTTTGGGTTCTGGGAAACCCCGACTTCCAGCATTGGCGTTACTCCCCAGAAAGCCGACCGCTTTGGGTCAAGGGTGACCCGGGCAAGGGGAAAACCATGTTGCTGTGCGGCATCATTGATGAACTGGGCCGAGACGGGCCAGCTGGAACCGACCCTGCCAATGTAGCCTACTTCTTCTGCCAGGCTACCGACCCCCGTATCAACAATGCGACCGCTGTGCTGCGCGGCCTGGTCTACTTGCTGGCTGATCAGCAGCCATCCCTCCTTCTCCACGTGCGGTGGGAGTACGACCGCGCAGGCGAAAATCTCTTCCAAGACGCGAACGCGTGGGATGCCTTGTCGAGAATCTTCACCAAGATGCTTCAGGACCCCGGCTTAAGAAGAACTTTCTTGGTCATCGACGCACTTGACGAGTGCGTGAGAGGTCTGTCGCAACTTCTCGATCTGATTGTCCGAGAATCATCCAGCCCTTCCCAGATCAAGTGGATTGTCTCCAGCCGCAATTGGCCGGAGATTGAACAGCAACTTGAGGCGGCATCGCAAAAAGCTAGGCTAAGCCTCGAGCTGAACGCGGAATCTGTTGAGACCGCCGTCCAAGCCTACATCCGGTACAAGGTGGATCAGCTAGCACGGCAAAAGCATTACGGTGCCAGTCTAAGAGAGGCTGTCCACGACTACCTATCTTCCCACGCAAATGACACCTTTCTGTGGGTGTCCTTGGTTTGCCAAGCACTTCAAGGCCCCAAAGTTCAGAGATGGCATACTCTGGAGAGGTTGCGCACGTTTCCGCCTGGACTCGATGCATTATACGCACGAATGATCGATTACATTCGCGATTCGGGCGATTCAGATCTCTGCAAGGATATTCTGGCCGTTGCCACGATCGTCGACCGCCCTCTCGCCCTTCAGGAACTGACTTCCCTCGTCGAGATACCTGCTGGGATTTCCAACGACCCGGAGTCGTTCGAGAAGATAATCCAGCTTTGTGGCTCATTTTTGACGCTTCGAGATCAGACTATTTACTTTGTCCATCAGTCAGCCCAGGATTTTCTGCTCGGCAAGACTTCGAGCGAAGCCCCCATCAAGGCATCTCAGGTGGCTTCTGGCTGGCTGTTTCCTTCCGGTCGAGAAACGGTGGACCATGGCATCGTCTTGAGATCCCTCCACGCAATGTCCATGACATTGCGGCGCGACATGTACGGCCTGGGCGTACCAGGATTCGAGATCGAGCACGTCGTCCAATTGCCGAATCCAGACCCGCTGGTGGCTGTGCGGTACTCCTGCGTCTATTGGATTGAGCATCTGTGCCAAGCAGTTTCTGGCGCCAATTCAAGCCGCCAAGAACTTCTCCAGGATGACGGACCTGTGCAGCTGTTCCTAAAGACAAAGTACACCGAATGGCTCGAAGCTCTAATTCTATTGACATTCTGGGGAGGCATATCGGAGGGTGTAATAAGCAGGCTTGTGGCCCTGCTGGAAGTAAGCAAAGGCCCCTATCACTGTTTCATCAAACTCACGATCTAACGACAGATGTCACACTGCAGGGAGCTTCTTGGTAGTGAAAATAAGGGGGTAAAGTTGCCATGTTCTTTACAAAGGAGAGCTGCTCTCTGGAGCTAGTAAATATACAAAAGAAAACCCCCTCTACCTGTATACCAAGCTTCTTGGATTCTCCACCAAGCTCTCACGTACCTGTTACGCTAATGAGAGCTTACTAAAGCATAGTTTAGCTGCAACACACCCCCCAGTTGGGCCGCGCACGCGGCTCAACTATAGATATCGCTAGCTTTAAATCGTGGTGTTGAGGCCGATCGTTGGTGGTTTGTGGTCTGGTCGCCCATACCTGGGGGATGTTTTGGGAGCCAATTCTGACCAATCAGAAGCCAGGATTCTAGGGTTCCTAGCTCCTAGTATTTCTACTACCTTCGTGGCTAGTCGCGCGACCAACCTTTCAACCTACAACATCACCACCACCAACAACAACAACAATAACAACAACAAAATGCCCTTCCTCGCCGACATCGAGATGTCGGGCTCTACGTCGCCGTCCCCTACTCCCAAGCTCCCGCCCGCTACCTCGCTAGTACCCCCGCAACAGCAGCAGCAGCAGTCGCCGTAGCAGCGGCTGCCCTCCTCCCCCGCTATACCTACGTAAGTAATTCCTTCGTTTTCAAGCTCTCGAGCTAGGCTAATCAGCCCTTTAGCAAGAACAAATATCCGAAAGCTGGCGAGTGTACGGAGCCCTACGTACGCTACACACGTTCAGCTCTTGCCGGCCGCACCTCTAGCGCGTGTTTCGACTACTCGGGCCCTCGTGGTCAGCGTTGCTAGGCTTGCTCCTAGCACAACTATAGCTACGTTCCTCTATAGGCTCTCATTTCGCAGCTCTCGTTCCTTTATAAACGGTTAGTTAACCTTAAAGCAGCCTAGAAGCCGCCATCCCCCTCGCTGCCGCCTAGAAGGAACTCCTTCTAAGATAGAACCTAGTAGGTTCTTCATCCCTCTTTTTCTAGCTTTCAGACTAATATTTCCTAGCTCTCTAGCCCGCTAAAGCTCTATACGAGGTACGTAAAGCGCTGCGCTCGCTGCTCGAGGAGTAGTAGGAGGAGGAGGAGGATATAGAGATAGAGGAGGAGGAGGAGGAGTAGGAGTAGGAGAGGGAGGAGGAGGAGCTGGCCCTACACCCTAAGGTAGTTGGGGAGCTGGTGATCGTGCTCTGGCGTAAGCTTAACTGTAGCCGTGGTTGAGTTCGCTAGCGCCTAGCTTTCTATAGTTTTTTTTTTTTTTTTAATTTTTTAAGATACCTACATCTAGGAGCTCTATCTAGCGCTCGGGAGCTCGGCTCCCTCAATCAATTGCTCTTACCCCTCATATTCTCGGCGTTGACTATATACTAAATACTCTAGAGGTTTAGAAGAGCTTTGAAGTGCTTAAACTTCTACCTTGAAAGCTGTTTAGTCAACCTATCAGCTGGCATTTGCCTTGTTGGTAGATAGACTACCTCGAAAGCTCCTCTTGCGCGCTCCTAGCGAAGCTATATATTGTGGATATCAACGTACCAAAGCCTAGTATTCATATACTCCCCCTCTACCACAACTAGTCGAATCGTTTGTTGGTTGTCGCAGAAGATAGTCCATAGCTCTAAGAGCTTGAAAGCGAGATCTTGGAACAATCTCTAGAGCGCTATTGTCTCTTTTCCAGTGCTTGCGAGAGCCAGGAGCTTGGCTTTAGTAGATGATGTAGTCACAATGGCCTGGCGTGTAGCCTTCTATACAACAGCTCCTCTAAACAACGAGATAATGTATCCCTAGGATGACCAGTAGGTATTAGTATTGTCGGCGAAGGAAGAGTCTAATATAATGGCCAAGAGCTATACAATAAGCTCTCCCCTATATTGAATTCCTAGGAATCTTGTATTGTAAAGGTATCGAATCACCTACTTTGTACCCAATAGGTATTTAGGAGCTAGGTTTGTAAGGAATTAGGAGAGCTTTGTAGTAGCAAACGCTACGTCTAGTCTAATTATAATAGTATAATAGAGAATCGATCCTACAAGCTCCTAGAACTCCTTGATCTCTAGCTTGTTCACCTATCTACTGAACTTCTTAAGCTCTTCACTTCCAAGGGGCACTAAAGGGAAGCTCCCTTCTACAAGACTATACTATTTAGCGATCTTTTCGATATACTAGTTATAAGCAAACTAAACCTTTTGAGCTCTCTAGTCTCTAACCACTCTAATTCCAAGGAACTAGGCAATATCGCCCTACTTATAGACCTTGTAGGCCTTTCTGATTCCCTATATTATAGGCTCTACAACTTTCGAGTTGTTCTTGTAGTATAGGACTAGGATATTATCGATGTAGAAGACGACGATTATACACTTATCTTTGCTTATAAAGAGGTAGGGTTCCTCGCTAGATAGCTCTATTCCTAAGCTCTTAAAAGTCTCTATAAAGTGATAGTACTATAAGAGTAGCAAGTCTCTTAAGCTATATAAAGCTGTTTTAAGCTTTATATACTTTCCTAGCTTCTTGAATCTATCTAGGAGCTCGTAAAAGACTAGCTCTCTATCCTCTCTTTTAGTGTTGAGGAAGGCTTATACTACATTAAACTACTTGACTTCTAGGTCGAAGTAAGCTGCTAAAGCTATTATAAGCTAGAATGACCACGTTGTAAGCGTTGCTATATAGGTGCTCTCTAGAGAGTTGATATCTTGTATATCTCCTCGTATATAAATGCGTACCTTATACTTGTTGAAGTAGCTATCTTAGTTGAATTTGTAGGTGAATACCCATTTTAGGGGTAGTAGGCGCTTGGTAGCCTACTCTCGCGGGATTTCCTCCTACGTTTACCTACTCACAAGCTTTTGAATTTCCTTATAGGTAGCTGTTTTAAACTCTTCTCCCTTTAGATAGTTGTAGAGGTCTCTCCACCTACTTGGAACTTTGACAAAGTCTTCCACCTACTAGGGAGCTCGTTGATATATTGTAGCAGCTACTACTATATATAATGTTTAGTATTAGTCTCTATTTGAGAGCTCTTCCTATTGATTAGGCAGGAAAGTCTCACGAAAGAGGCGCTATATCTAGCTCTCTAGACTAATCTTTAGCTAGACAGCTTAAACGTACTTTAGGTTCGGTTTCTAAGCTCTCTCGCTTCTTCTTGTTGGAGGGTTATAGTCAATCCTTGGCCTTCTTTATAGTAGAGAGCTTGGTCCTAGTTGCTCTAGCTACTCTAGCGGCTCTACAGCGCTCTCGGGTATAGAGTCTAGGGCGGCTAGCTCCTCTTTATAGAGTTCAACCTTATCTCTTGCTTCGCTATTGCTATCTAGCTCGCTCGAGGCTATTTACTAGAGCTCTCTATACTCTAGCCCCCTACTCCTTTCCTTAGGAGCGTCCCCATCTCCCACCTTTATAGAGCTCTTTAGCGGAAGATCTAGTTCTAGGGACTATTCAAGGGTCAAGAGTCCACTATACACTTCTTCTAGGATGTTCCCATCGTCTTTAGGAGCTTCTAGTTGCAGCCCTACCCCTAAGTCTTAACCTAGTTGCTCCTAAGAGCTAGGTTCTAGCTCTTAAGCTGGTGGTGGCTACACCACTATAATAGAATCTCTAATAGGTTCATCGTTCGCTAAAGCCTATAGTATTTATAGAGCTCTCATCTCTAGACTAGCGTCCTAGTCTTCATTATCCTGCTCGAGGAGGTCCACCTCCTTGCTTGTAATTGTATAAGGCAGATTCTCTAGCTCCTCGCCAGTACGATAGAATGTCTCCTCATTAAAGGAGACATTGTGGGTGATAATGACCCTCGTAAGCTTGGGAATCTATATATAGAAGATATTGGAAGCTTTGTAGCTAACAAGATACCTAATGTAAGCTTGTAGGCGAACTTTATATCCTCTATAGTCTTTCTTAGCTTCCTAGTCCTTCTCGAGTATATAAGCTCTATAGCTATATACGAAGGTATTGCTCTAGTTAGAGTATAAATCAGTGGTTAAAGAGCTTATATAGTTCAGCTCCTAGAAATAGAAGTACTACGAGAACTAGGTTAGGAGTACCTCGTTCGGGCTCTTAAATTGATTTCTCTAGCTCGGGCTAAGGTTGATTAGGTGGGCTACAGCTCTAGTAGTCTTACACTATAGCTCCTTTAGCAAATTCACTACAAGTCCTATTGTAAGTGTACACTTTGTTATCTCTTGCCTAGCTCTTTTAATCGCCTTGTTAGGCTTATAAGTGTTGGAGGGTGTAGGTTCGATTTCGATGCCTAGCTCGCAAGCCTACCTTTGATACTCTATTTACCCTCTAATTCCAATCGTTCCTAGCTCTCTATCTTATTGGAACTTGTAGATCGAAAGCCTATACTATTGCCTTACCTAGCTCTTAAAACGCTAGAGCTAGGTATAAATCTCTATACCTGTTTTATTAGGAAGGGGGAAAGGCTATAGCTTTCCACTATACTTATCCTTAATTACAAGTAGGTAAATGGAACTATTAAGAGCTAGAGGGTACTCGAATAGGTCCCAACAGACCCTCTAGAATAGCTGCATCAAGCAGTTTTCTAATATAGTCCTCGAGACCACCTAGGAAGCGTATACTCGAGCACAGCTCTCGCACTTAACCCACGCTATCCTATTAATCTTAACGTTCTATGCACTGCGGACAAGGTAACAGAGAGCTTCTAGACCAAGATAGCTAGCTCTTAGATACTAGAGCTCTTTAGTATCTTCTCTTAGGCACTTGGCAGCCTTGCTTCTTAACTACTACAAACAGCCCAACGCTTCTTTCATTGTTGCTTCAAACATTACGATACCTATAAGGCTTACTAGGACCTAGGGGTAGGTAGAAAGAGGCTTATATTCGAGAAAGGCGAGGTTATAGTAGCTCTTAAGCTATATAAGCTTAATGCTAGTTTAGAGCTCTTTTCTATACTGTAGAGAGCAGTCGAGCCTACAATACTAGACATTAGAGCGGCGAAGTAGAGCTTCAGAGACGATGTTAATATAGAATCCCTCTACAACTACTATATCTTCTAGAATCAGGTCCTCTATTCGAGAGCTATATACACTATCTAGAACGTTCTTGATAACCCTCTTGCCCTTCCCCTTGATTAGGAAGCTCGCTGTACTAGCAAGCACCTCCTCTCCCCTACTTACAAGCTTGAATAAGTCCTTCACCAGGAGCTCCTCGCTATTGACTAGGTGGACTACACTATAGTTGTCGATCAGTATACTATTCGAGAGTGGGTGCCTAGCTGCTTCGTAGCGGCTGGAATCAATAGAGCAGACCATTGCCCACATTCCCAACTTTCCTATAATAGTTGGGTCTATTACACTCGCGTTGATTGAGCCTAGGTAGGAAGGGGAGCTACTCGACTTGCTCTTTTAAACTTGACTACTAGTCTAAGCCCTATACTTCTCTTGTAGAGAGCTCCGTAGCTTATCAAACTTAGCGTTATTCAGCCGCTCTCGGATTTCTTGGCACTTCTTTTCCCCAGCTTTCGCATATAGAGAGCCCCTGCTAGTCCAGGCTTTCTTGAGCGTATCACACTCATCAGCCTTCCAAGGGTGTTGTTGGTGGTTAGCTGGTCTATAGGGGCAAGGGTTACCCTTGCCGCAAGCTCCCCGTTAGTTGGAACCTTTGGTTTTCGGAGCTCCTTCGGCGTCGTTAGCTCTCGAATCCTTACCTAGTTCCACTACTCGGAGGCTCGCACTTGTAAAGATCTCTAGAGCCAAGGTACCTTCCCTGCTCTTATTCTCCTAGATAAGAAGGCCAAGCTAGTAAGAGTACTAAAGGAGGGTAGATAGCTCTCTCCTATAGCTCGCCTCCCCGAGAGCTTCGAAACAAATAACATCCTAGAGCTACTATCTTGCCTAGTTAGGGGCGATCCTTTCTATAACTACACTGAGAAATTCCTTGCGGCCGCGAATACCCTCGAGCTCTAGGATTTTGAAGGAGCCTACCTTAAAGAACACGATCTTCTAATCCTAGTACCAAGCTTCTACGTTAATCCCTTGCTTAGTAGCGTATTGGAGTATAGCTCTATATTCCTTAGCGGCTATAAGCTTCTCTATAGCGTCGCTAGGTACAATTATAAGCTTGAGGTGCTGGAAGAGCTCCTAGGGGCCCGTTTTATCGTCCTGGAGTATCTGATACCTAGCGGCATTCAGGAGATCTAGAGCTATAGAGCTATCTATCTAGCTCGTGATCTTCGTGCGGCAGCTCCTCCCTTTCTCCTACAAGGAGAGCTAGGTATAGTAGTCGGCTTATATACGCCGCTCCTCTATCAAGATATCGCTCTCGGTGACTAGGACCTTCATCGGCTAGTGTTTCCCCTAGCGCTGTTCAATAGGGAGAGCCTCCCACGCAGCTATAAGAGCCTTGAAATCGCGTTCATTTTTCTCCTTGGCTACTCTCTCGGCTATTCTACATTTGGGGACCTCTAGCTCCCTAGGTTCTTGCGTTTAGTTCGAGGGGTCGATGTACTTCTAGATATCTTGTTCAACTACCTTACTCTTAAGGGCAATGTACCATTCAGTCTAGTTAGTTCGGTCCTTAAGGATGACCCTCTACGAGAGCTTGGTTGTAACTATAACGATGATACTAGGCTCTAGAGCCTATAAACAACAGTGGACGAAAAGAAAGAAGGGAAGAGCGAAGCTCCTAAACAATATCTTGGTAGCTATATACAAGCAATTAGAGCGCCGGGCTTATAACTGTCACACTATAGGGAGCTTCTTAGTAGTGAAAATAAGGGGGTAAAGTTGCCATATTCTTTACAAAGGAGAGCTGCTCTCTAGAGCTAGTAAATATACAAAAGAAAACCCCCTCTACCTACATACCAAGCTTCTTGGATTCTCCACCAAGCTCTCACATACCTGTCACGCTAATGAGAGCTTACTAAAGCATAGTTTAGCTGCAACAACAGATGCTTAGAAGTACGCCGACAGGTCACTACCACTAGTGAGACTAGTTGAAGATGCGTCTCGACTCATCGATTCTTATACTGATACCTTGAAGGAAGCTCCGCTGTAGGAATATGCAGCGCTTGAGTTTGCTGCAAGTGATAACTCGATGAAGGAGCATTTCTAGGCGGAAGGGCCCAACTAGATCAACGCAAAGACGATTCTTAAAGCGAGCTAGAACACATACGTCCTGACAATAGAGCGACCCCGTTACTATTACATTAAATCGTTAGTGTCACACTGCAGGGAGCTTCTTAGTAGTGAAAATAAGGGGGTAAAGTTGCCATATTCTTTACAAAGGAGAGCTGCTCTCTGGAGCTGGTAAATATACAAAAGAAAACCCCCTCTACCTGCATACCAAGCTTCTTAGATTCTCCACCAAGCTCTCACATACCTATTACGCTAATAAGAGCTTACCAAAGTATAGTTTAGCTGCAACACACCCCCTAGTTGGGCCGTACACGCGGCTCAACTATAGATATCGCTAGCTTCAAATCGTAGTGTTGAAGCCGATCGTTGGTAGTTTGTAGTCTAGTCGCCCATACCTAGGGGATATTTTAGGAGCCAATTCTAACCAATTAGAAGCTAGGATTCTAGGGTTCCTAGCTCCTAGTATTTCTACTACCTTTGTAGCTAGTCGCGCGACCAACCTTTCAACCTACAACATCACTACCACCAACAACAACAACAATAACAACAACAAAATGCCCTTCCTCGCCGACATCGAGATGTCGGGCTCTACATTGCTGTCCCCTACTCCTAAGCTCCCACCCACTACCTCGCCGGTACCCCCGCAATAGCAGCAGCAGCAGTCGCCGCAACAGCGGCTACCCTCCTCCCCCACTATACCTATATAAGTAATTCCTTCGTTTTCAAGCTCTCGAGCTAGGCTAATCAGCCCTTTAGCGAGAACAAATATCCGAAAGCTAGTGAGCGTGTGGAGCCCTATGTACATTATATGCACTCAGCTCTTACCAGCCACGCCTCTAGCGTATATTTCGACTACTCGGGCCCTCGTAGTTAGCGTTACTAGGCTTACTTCTAGCACAACTATAGCTACATTCCTCTATAGGCTTTCATTTCGCAGCTCTCATTCCTTTATAAGCAGTTAGTTAACCTCAAAGCAGCCTAGAAGCCGCCATCCCCCTCGCTACTACCTAGAAGGAACTCCTTCTAAGATAGAACCTAGTAGGTTCTTCATCCCTCTTTTTCTAGCTTTCGGACTAATATTTCCTAGCTCTCTAGCCCGCCAAAGCTCTACACGAAGTGTGCAAAGCGCTATACTCGCTACTCGAGGAGTAGTAGAAGGAGGAGGAGGATGTAGAGATAGAGGAGGAGGAGGAGGAGTAGGAGTAGGAGAGGGAGGAGGAGGAGCTAGCCCTACGCCCTAAGGTAGTTAGGGAGCTAGTGATCGCACTCTAGCGTAAGCTCAACTATAGCTGTAGTTGAGTTTACTAGCGCCTAGCTTTCCGTAGTTTTTTTTTTTTTTTTAATTTTTTAAGATACCTACATCTAGGAGCTCCATCTAGCACTTAGGAGCTCGGCTCCCTCAATCAATTGCTCTTACCCCTTGTATTCTTGGTGTTAACTATATATTGAATGCTCTAGAGGTTTAGAAGAGCTCTAAAGTGCTTAAACTTCTATCTCGAGAGCTGCTTAGTCAACCTATCAACTAGCATTTGCCCTATTAGTAGATAGACTACCTCGAAAGCTCTTCTTGCGCGCTCTTGGCGAAGCTATATATTATAGATATCAACGTGCCGAAGCCTAGTATTTACACACTCCCCCTCTACTACAACTAGTCGAATCGTTTATTGGTTGTTGTAGAAGATGGTCCATAGCTCTAAGAGCTCGAAAGCGAGATCTTAGAACAGTCTCTAGAGCGCTATTATCTCTTTTCCAATGCTCGCGAGAGCTAGGAGCTCGGCTTTAGTAGATAATATGGTTATAGTGGCCTAGCGTGTAGCCTTCTATACAACAGCTCCTCCAAACAACGAGATGATATATCCCTAGGATGACCGGCGAATGTCGGCATCATTAGCGAAGGAAGAGTCTAATATAATAGCCAAGAGCTACGCAATAAGCTCTCCCCTATATTAAATTCCTAGGAATCTTGTGTTATAAAGGTATTGAATCACCTGCTTTATACCCAACAGGTGTTCAGGAGCTAGGTTTGTAAGGAATTAGGAGAGCTTTATAGCGGCAAACGCTACGTCTAGTCTAATTATAATAGCGTAGTAGAGAATCGATCCTATAAACTCCTGGAACTCCTTGATCTCCAGCTTGTTCGCCTATCTACTAAACTTCTTAAGCTCTTTACTTCTAAGGGGCACTAAAGGGAAGCTCCCTTCTACAAGACTATACTATTTAGCGATCTTTTCGATATACTAGTTGTAAGCGAGCTAAACCTTTCGAGCTCTCCAGTCTCTAACCACCCTAATTCCAAGGAACCAGGCAACATCGCCCTATTTATAGACCTTGTAGGCCTTTCTAATTCCCTATATTATAGGCTCTATAGCTTTCGAGTTGTTCTTGTAGTATAGGACTAGGATATTATCGATATAGAAGACGACGATCATATACTTGTCTTTACTTATAAAGAGGCAGGGTTCCTCGCTAGATAGCTCCATTCCCAAGCTCTTGAGAGTCTCTACAAAGTGATAGTACTATAAGAGCGGCAAGTCTCTCAAGCTGTATAAAGCTGTTTTAAACTTTATACACTTTCCTAGCTTCTTAAATCCATTTAGGAGCTTACAAAAGACTAGCTCTCCATCCTCTCTTTTAGCGTTGAGGAAGGCTTGTACTACATTAAACTACTTGACTTCTAGGTCGAAGTAAGCTACCAAAGCCATCATGAGCTAGAATAACCACGCTACGAGCGTTGCTATATAGGTGCTCTCTAGAGAGTTGATATCTTATATATCTCCTCGTACACAAATATATACCTTATACTTATTAAAGCAGCCATCTTAGTCGAATTTATAGGTAAATACCCATTTTAGGGGTAGTAGGCGCTCGGTAGCCTACTCTCGCAGGATTTCCTCCTACATTTGCCTACTTACAAGCTTTTGAATTTCCTTGTAGGTAGCTATTTTAAACTCTTCTCCCTTTGGGTGGTTGTAGAGGTCTCTCTACCTACTTAGAACTTTAATAAAGTCTTCCACCTACTAGGGAGCTCGCTGACGTATTGCAGTGGCCACTACTATATACAATGTTTAGTATTGGTCTCTATTTGAGAGCTCTTCCTATTGATTAGGTAGGAAAGTCTTACGAAAGAGGCGCTATATCTAGCTCTCTAGACCAATCTTCGGCTAGGCAGCTTGAATATACTTTAGGTTCGGTTTCTAAGCTCTCTCGCTTCTTCTCGTTGGAGGGTTGTAGTTAATCCTTGGCCTTCTTCGTAGTAGAGAGCTTGGTCCTAGTTGCTCTAGCTACTCTAGCGGCTCTACAGCGCTCTCGGGTGTAGAGTCTAGGGCGGCTAGCTCCTCTTTATAGAGTTCAACCTTATCTCTTGCTTCGCTATTGCTATCTAGCTCGCTCGAGGCTGTTTACTGGAGCTCTCTATACTCTAGCCCCCTACTCCTTTCCTTAGGAGTATCCCCATCTCCCACCTTTGTAGAGCTCTTTAGTAGAAGATCTAGTTCTAGGGACTATTCAGGGGTCAAGAGTCTACTATACACTTCTTCTAGGGTGTTCCTATCGTCTTTAGGAGCTTCTAGTTGTAGCCCTACCCCCGAGTCTTGACCTGGTTACTCCTAAGAGCTAGGTTCTAGCTCTTAAGCTAGTAGTAGCTACACTACTATAATGGAATCTCTAATAGGTTCATCGTTCGCTAGAGCCTACAGCGTTTATAGAGCTCTTATCTCTAGACTAGCGTCCTAGTCCTCATTGTCCTACTTGAGGAGGTCCGCCTCCCTACTTGTAATTATATAAGGCAGATTCTCCAGCTCCTCGCTAGTACGATAGAATATCTCCTTATCAAAGGAGACGTTGTAGGTGATAATGACCCTTATAAGCTCAGAAATCTATATACAGAAGATATTAGAAGCTTTATAGCTAATAAGATACCTAATATAAGCTTATAGGCGAACTTTATATCCTCTATAGTCTTTCCCAACTTCCTAGTCCTTCTCAAGTATATAAGCTCTATAGTTATATACAAAGGTGTTGCTCTAGTTAAGGTGCAAATCAACGGTCAGAGAGCTTATATAGTTCGGCTCCTAGAAATGGAAGTACTACGAGAACTAGGTTAAGAGTACTTTGTTCGAGCTCTTAAATTGATTTCTCTAGCTTGGGCTAAGGTTGATTAGGTGGGCTACAGCTCTAGTGGTCTTACATTATAGCTCCTTTAGCAAATTCGCTGTAAGTCCTATTGCGAGTATACGCTTTGTTATCTCTTGCCTAGCTCTCTCAATCGCCCTATTAGGCTTATAAGTGTTGGAGGGTGTAGGTTCAATTTCGATGCCTAGCTCGCGAGCCTACCTTTGATACTCTATTTGCCCTCTAATTCCAATCGTTCCTAGCTCTCTATCTTGTTGGAACTTGTAGATCGAAAGCCTATACTATCGCCTTACCTAGCTCTCAAAACGCTGGAGCTAGGTGTAAATCTCTATACCTGTTTTGTTAGGAAGGGGGAAAGGCCATAGCTTTCTACTATACTCGTCCTTGATCACGAGCAGGTAAATAGAACTATCAAGAGCTAGAGGGTACTCGAACAGGTCCCAACAGACCCTCTAGAACAGCTATATCAAGCAGTTTTCTAATATAGTCCTCGAGACCACCTAGGAAGTGTATACTCGAGCATAGCTCTCGCACTTAACCCACACTATCCTATTGATCTTAACGTTCTACACGCTATAGACAAGATGATAGAGAGCTTCTAGACCAAGATAGCTAGCTCTTAGGTGCTAGAGCTCTTCGGTATCTTCTCTTAGGTACTTAGCAGCCTTGCTTCTTAACTACTATAAGCGGCCCAACGCTTCTTTCATTGTTGCTTCAAATATCACGATGCCTACAAAGCTCACTAGGACCTAGGGGTAGGTAGAAAGAGGCTTATATTCGAGAAAGGCGAGGTTGTAGTAGCTCTCAAGCTATATAAGCTTGATGCTAGTTTAGAGCTCTTTTCTATACTATAGGGAGTAGTTGAGCCTACAATACTAGATATTAGAGCAGCGAAGTAGAGCTTCGGAGACGATGTTGATATAGAATCCCTCTACAACCGCTACATCTTCTAGAATCAGGTCCTCTATTCGAGAGCCGTATATACTATCTAGAACGTTCTTAATAACCCTCTTGCCCTTCCCCTTGATTAGGAAGCTCGCTATACTAGCAAGCACCTCCTCTCCCCTACTTATAAACTTAAATAAGTCCTTCACTAGGAGCTCCTCGCTATTGACTAGGTGGACTATAC
The DNA here is from genome assembly GCA_023628425.1 of Chaetomiaceae sp. PYS4301M. Classification (NCBI taxonomy): domain Eukaryota; kingdom Fungi; phylum Ascomycota; class Sordariomycetes; order Sordariales; family Chaetomiaceae; species Chaetomiaceae sp. PYS4301M. The sequence goes on from JAMAKR010000022.1 coordinate 184,845, forward strand.
TATAGTTGTCGATCAGTATATTGTTCGAGAGTAGGTGCCTGGCTGCTTTGTAGTAGCCGGAATCGACAGAGCAGACCATTGCCCACGTTCCCAGCTTTCCTATAATGGTTAGGTCCATTACACTCGCGTTAATTGAGCCTAGGTAGGAAGGGGAGCTACTCAGCTTGCTCTTTTAGGCTTGACCACCAGTCTAAGCCCTATACTTCTCTTATAGAGAGCTCTACAGCTCATCAAACTTAGTATCATTTAGCCACTCTCGGATTTCTTGGCACTTCTTTTCCCTAGCTCTTATACATAGAGAGCCCCTGCTAGTCCAGGCTTTCTTAAGTATATTGTACTTATTGGCCTTCCAAGGGTGTTGTTGGTAGTTAGCTGGTCTATAGGGGCAAGGGTTACCCTTGCTGCAAGCTCCCTGTTGGTTGGAACCTTTGGTTTTCAGAGCTCCTTCGGCGTCGTTAGCTCTCGAATCCTTGCCTAGTTCCACTACTTGGAGGCTCGCACTTGCAAAGATCCCTAGAGCCAAGGTGCCTTCCCTGCTCTTATTCTCCTAGATAAGAAGGCCAAGCTAGTAGGAGTACTAAAGGAGGGTAGGTGGCTCTCCCCTATAGCTCGCCTCCCCAAGAGCTTTAAAACGGATAATATCCTAGAGCTACTATCTTGCCTAGTTAGGGGCGATCCTTTCTATAACTACGCTGAGAAATTCCTTGCGGCCGCAAATGCCCTCGAGCTCTAAGATTTTGAAGGAGCCTACCTTAAAGAACGCGATCTTCCAATCCTAGTACTAAGCTTCCACATTGATCCCTCGCTTGGTGGCGCGTTGGAGTATAGCTCTATATTCCTTAGCGGCTGTGAGCTTCTCTATAGCGTCGCTAAGCGTAATCATAAGCTTAAGGTGCTGGAAGAGCTCCTAGGGGCCCGTTTTATCGTCCTGGAGCATCTGATACCTAGCAGCATTCAGGAGATCTAGAGCTACAGAGCTGTCCATCCAGCTTGTGATCTTCGCGCGGCGGCTCCTCCCTTTCTCCTATAAGGAGAGCTAGGTGTAGTAGTCGGCTTGTATACGCCGCTCCTCTATCAGGATGTCGCTCTCGGTGACTAGGACCTTCGTTGGCTAGTGTTTCCCCTGGCGCTGTTTAGTAGGGAGAGCCTCCTACACAGCTATGAGAGCCTTGAAATCGCGTTCATTTTTCTCCTTGGCTACTCTCTTGGCTATTCCACGTTCGGGGACCTCCAGCTCCCTAGGTTCTTGCGTTTGGTTCAAGGGGTCGATGTACTTCCAGACGTCTTATTCAACCACCTTGCTCTTGAGAGCGATGTACTATTCAGTCCAGTTGGTTCGATCCTTGAGGATAACCCTCTACGAGAGCTCGGTTGTAACTATGACGATGATGCTAGGCTCTGGAGCCTATAAACAACAGTGGACGAAAAGAAAGAAGGGAAGAGCGAAGCTCCTAAACAGTGTCTTGGTAGCTGCGTACGAGCAATTAGAGCGCTGGGCTTATAACTGTCACACTGTAGGGAGCTTCTTGGTAGTGAAAATAAGGGGGTAAAGTTGCCATGTTCTTTACAAAGGAGAGCTGCTCTCTGGAGCTGGTAAATATACAAAAGAAAACCCCCTCTACCTGCATACCAAGCTTCTTGGATTCTCCACCAAGCTCTCACGTGCCTGTCACGCTAATGAGAGCTTACCAAAGCATGGTTTAGCTGCAACAGTTAGCGTTCGCGTCCGATGGCCGACTCGCATCGTCTTCATGGAACGATCAGATTTGCATCTGGGATCCCGCCTGCGGCACCCTCATTCAGACATTAGGAGATAGAGAAACTGCGGGCGCTCCTCTGGCTTTCTCTCCTGACGGCCGGCGACTTGCCTCAGGCAGCGCCTGCGCGATCAAGATCTTCGACCCCATATCGGGCGACTTGATTCAGATATTGGATGGCCACAGAAGCTTTCTTGCGTCGCTGGCCTTCTCGCCTGACGGTAAACAATTGGCGTCGGGCTCAAACGATGGGTCAGTCAAGATATGGAATATCCCCCTGGGCAGCTGTCAGACATTGGAGGGCCATACGAAGGGCTTTTTCGGCAAAGTGGTCTCGGTAGCCTTCTTGCCCGACAGCCGACACCTCGTATCTGCGTCGTCGGACAGTACAGTCAAAATCTGGGATCCCGCCTCAGGCAGCTGCATCCATGAATTAGTCCAGGCGCCACGCCGCGCCGTCTACTCAATGGCCGTTTCATTTGATGGGCAGCGAATTGCGTCGGCCGGTGATGGAAAGATCAGAATCTGGGATCCCGTCTCCGGCAAGTGTCTGCAAACACTAGAAGGCCATAGGCAACAAAATCTGTCCAGTGGTCTTCTTCCCTAACGGGGAGCAACCTGCGTCGGGATCAAATGACAGAACGATCAAGATTTGGCGCCCGGCCTTGAGCGGCTTTATCCAGACATTGGAGGAATATAATAACTAGTGACTCGGCTCTAAATTTTTCGGCGGCCATCTCGCCGGACAGTCAGCGACTCGCATCGGGTTCTGGGGGCAACAACGTCAAGATTTGGGATTGTGCTTCCGGGACCTGTGTCCATGAATTAGAAGGGCATAATTACTGGCTGGGTTTCCTCAGTCGCCTTCTCCGCCGATGGTCAGCGAGTTGCGTCGGGTTCGAATGATACTTCGATCATTCCCTAAAATCCTATCTCCGGCGACTACCTGTATACGATGAGGGGCCATACAGGGTCAGTTCTCTCGCTCGCCTTTTCAGAGGATGGCCAGAGAATCGTGTCGACTGGGGAGGATAGGTTGGTCCTGATCTGGGACCTCACCTCCCGCAGCTACAAGCATGTACTACGCGGCCATGAGGACTCGGTTCACATGGTGACTCTGTCAAGTGATGGCCAGCGAGTGGCATCGGCTTCAAAAGATGATACGATCAAGATCTGGGACATTATCTCGGGCAGCTGGCTACAGACAATCCCAGTCACTGATCGTTTCATGTACAGGCTACACACCATGTCGTTTGACAACGCCAGCCATACCCTCATCACCAATCTAGCGGCCATCGAGCTTGCTGCATGCGCAGCACGTCATCCGGTTAGACCGGATGCCGGAGCGAATCCTGGGTATGGCGTGGACTGGTGATGGAACTCGTCCTGGATTCTATACAAGCGCCAAAAAGTGCTGTGGCTACCGCAAGAATACCGCCCTTTCACCGCGAGGAGCCTCGTGACCAGAGGGCAAACGGTCGTCATCGGCTGTCCAACAGGGCGAATTCTTGTTCTTCAGTTCCCTCAGGACGTTTGACGACGGGGTTCATTTGGTTTCTGAGTTATATCCGCTGGCTTTGAGATCATCTTCTTTTGCTTCCCTTGCGTTCAATCATATACCTAGGCTCAATGAAGTAACATGGTGCGATGTCCCATCATATGCAAAGTCGTGATGGTAAGGTACCTAGGTAACTTCAGTCTCTCATGAAACCCCGACACTTCCAAGGGCAGGAGGCTTTTTTCCTCTTTTATTGCAGTCAAGGACACGATTCCAAAACCTGCCCAGCTTGTGCTCATAAGAGCCGCTCTTAGCACCATACTCTGTTATTTTTTACCGTTGGCTCCAGCATGTATTCTAAAACACCAGACCAAATATGGGCTCAAAAGAGACTCATACGGGCAGAGCGAGTTACTTGTTTCAGCGCAGTTTGTGCTGGGACGTTGCTCAGATCGCTGGTACAGGGGCTGAGGGGCTAAACAATGGTCAGAACTGATTTTTCAAATCCAGAGTCACGCCAAATAGGTACATACAATTAGCTAGATGCGGGGCCCGTTCAGAACTAGGGGGGGGGGGGGGGGGTGGGGGTGGGTGCTGCTTTGAGACCCAGCAAATGGGAAGAATAACTAATCATCACCTGGGTTCTCGCACAACACCAGCCCGTCTTGAGAAGCGCACAAGTGCACAACGCCCGAGTGCTGAAAAAACGAAGCACTTCAACCTGGATGATCCTGAACCTGAAGGATCCTCCAAGACTCCTACACCCAGCAAGGGCACAGAAACCAAACGCCTTTACGCAACCCGTCGGCCATCAACTTGTCACAGCTAGGTAGCTAATGACGCATTTAAGACCAGGACCACTATGCCCTCTGTCTGCTACGTGTGGACGCGACTTGAGAAGTCTACAAGGTGAGACAAGGGGCAAAAAAGGGGGAAGGCGGGAAAAAAAAGGAGAGGAAAAGAAGAAAAAAGAAAAAAGAAAAAAAAAAGGTAAAATTTTTTTGGAAAGAACAGCAGAGGTCGCGACTGCCAAAACTCGGATACGGGGAGTCGAACCCCGGGCTGATGAGATCACGTCCATCCGGGGATGAGGAATGAGAGTCATCGATGTTACCGCTACACCATACCCGATTGAATCGTGTGTGGTTCCGATTGGTTGGTGTGGAGGACTTGACTCGGAGCTTATAATCACACAATTGTCTATGGGAATCCACCCTGATGCTGGTTCGGTGGCTCGGGTGGATCGAGTTTTAACCTCTCGAGTGTTCATGATAACCGGGGACTCACCAGCGGTACGAACGCTTATTGTGGGAGCTTACCGTTGTCCTTTGCAATCCAAGCCGCGCAACGTAGGCCACTGCGAAGTACGATGGTTCCGAACAGCCCCCAACGAACCATCGAAGTCCAAACTTGCTCCCTTTGCCAAGGGAAGCTCACCTCATTAAGCACAGCATGAGAGCTTCCGTTAAGCCAAGGTGTCTTGCGGCTCGTCTGACTTCGTTCGGATCATTCCAGGCTTGGTTTCGCCCTTAAAATTGACCCGGGACGTATCAGGCCATCGGACACCTGCTGCCCGATCGTCAGCTGCGATTTTAACAGGTTGGCGAGCGAGACACGCCCGATGAGAATTTCTGTCCAAACCGTGTTCCGTAATTTGTACAGATTATGGAAGTCCGGTTGATCTCCTCCTCACGTTTTCCATACCCAATGTCGGCCATCAACCCAGACCCCAGTCGGCTCGGCCCGGATCGGCTGCCGCCCAGCGTCCCCGCATCGGTGCCCGATGCCGAATCGTGGAAGCTTAGGTAACAGGGGTCGAAGGGGTCGCGAGGTATGACCGGGGTGGCGAGTGGCATTGGATTGAAGCACGCCAAAAGGAGAGGACCGATGAGCAGAGCTGTTCTCTTTTCCAGCGTGAATCAACCCGCTGATCAATGCAAGAATCATCGGGGAGCAGCCTGGTCTGTCTTGTCTTCGTTCCGGTTTTCATGGTCCGACGGGTGACCGCATGGGGCTTTGTCCCGACCTGGAGACCGCATTGGGCTTCGTCCCGACCTGGAGTCTGCCACCCGTGGACATTGACTGCTGTGTTTAAAAAGTTGAGGCATCACCCTCAAACGGCCGCGATTGGTGCGTTAGGATCTGGGATGATGGGAGGCAGGCGAGCAGCGCTGGGCACGTTCTTGGTCAGTCAGTCTTCAACAACCCTGGACCCCTCAGACCCGGCCTTATGGATGTGCATCGCGAGAAGCCGACCATTCCGAGAGTTATGTTTACCCCTGTGGGAAAGTATTGGGGGCATAAAGTTATACTGTAGTAATAAGTAACGATGGGACAGCGCAGTTGGTCGACATGAGGACTCGAGTTGCAAGGGCTGTGCCTGTGACACAAAAACGCATCGCCAGTAACGTTGGCTCATGGTTGGCTTGGGAACAACCTGAACTGAAGCTTCCAGGCAGCTTGGCGCACAGACCAGAGTCGACCCTTTTCACGGTGGCCCCACAACCATGGCTACCCAATCAAATGCCGTCACCAGTTTTTCGGCGGGGAGAGTCAAAATTTTGGCATCATCGGCTGGGGTTCCAATTCGGGCCAGCCTCTCCTTCCTGCCTGCTGTGCCCGCTTTCACTGGCGTCAAACTGCCACTTTCGACCTGAAGCCGAACTCCACGGCCGCCCGCCGACCTCCTGCTCGTTGCCGCTAGGTACCTGGAGCAATCGGACGGTGCTGCTTTTTCCTCGTGCGGCAACCAACCTATCTGTCTGTCGCTTGCTCACCCCGGCTTTCGCAAACAGAGAGCTTGGCTGCGCGTCGCACAGGTCAAAGTTCGAGAGACCGCCGCCAAGCGATCGGGCTTTCCCTTCTCTCAACCCACCACCTCTTCCCTCTCGCCTCGACCGTCCGCCGGCTTTGGCCTCCCCCCGTCGCCCCGCCCTTTTTTATCTCAACTGCCGTCCCTCTGCTGCCGATATCTACTGCGACGACGACTCCCACTTCCCACCGCAATCATGGCGCCTGTCAACGGCATCGCGGGCAAGCCTGCCAAGCCCGGCACTCGACCCCCCCACCGGGTTATCGTCCCCGTCCTGCCCCTCAACTACCCTCAGCGCCCAGCGAACAAGCAGCCCTCTGCAACCTTGCCTTCAACGAACGGCCAGAACGGTGCCCAACCGGTACAGGAGAAGGTCGAGTCGCAAGGACCAAAGCAAGACCAAGGGCTGCTCAATGGAAAGTCGACTGCGCATGGCTTGAGCTCTGCGAACAAGCTTGAGACCGTCGCCAACCCCGCTGCGTCGTCTGTTGTCCAGGTCGCAGCCCAGGCAGAGAAATCAGTCCCCGCCGCAGCTCCAGGCACCCGCAAGAAAGGTATGGCTGTTTATGTCTCGACAATCTACGCTCAAACCCGGCCTGTCTCTCCCAGCACCCCTCTCCGTCTACCCCGTCGGCGTTCCGTCAGGCCTGCGGGACCCGCCTTTCAATCTGAATACACACTTACAAACTCAATTGCAGCCACGCCCACAGCTTCTTCGGCCCTCCCCGACCGCCGCATCATGTCTCCTGCCCGTCACCGACCTCCCGGCCTTCCATACCCCGCCCCCGAACCGATGGGCACCTCCGGTCCGGTGCTCGAAGGCCCCATCCCTGCCCCACATCCTGCCATGATGGGCCAGCCTGCTTTCCATCAGCCCCACCCCAGTAACGGGAGCTTCATTTTGCCTGGCTTCGACGATTCCAACACATCCTCGCCCGTTCCCCGCGCTGGCGCCGGCGGCTTTGCGCCTCCTCCTCTCCCTCCTCCTCCACCTGGCCTCCACCCATATCCACACCCTACAGTGGACGGATATGGCCGTCCCCTCCTGATCTCTCCTGCCCTGGACGCGTTTTCTTCGAGCCTCGCCAATCATCATGGGCCGCCTACGCCACACAGCTTCCACGGCTCACAGTCATCAGCGCATGCGGAGGAACAGGGCTTCAACCCCTATGCCGCTGTCAACGGTCATGCGGGACAGCCCGCTGCGCTTACCGGACAGAGCCTGATGCCGCCGCCGGGAATGAACGTGCCCATGAATGGCACTGTGCATCCCGCGCCTGGTTCGGCATCAGCGTACCAGAGCTTGCGTGACCAAGACGAGGCGCTTTCTTTCCTGAGACATGGTATCTCCGACAAGACCTTCAACGACTGCATGCTCGAGGTTCGCTTCCCCGATAGCCCAGAGTACCAGGACCATCCAGGCTGCCGACAGCTCCACCACGTGCTCAGGACTCCCGGGCACCGTTTTGTATTCTCTCGCAGCCCCATGCTTGCGGGTGCAATGAAGGCTCAGGGGACCATGCCGGGGGGCATCATTTTCCTCGACGCGAACGATGAGTACATGCGGTCGGATATCTTCTGGTATTCCCTCCGCACTCTCTACGGCTGGAGTCTGGCCGATGGCATTCTGCCTACGGAATTGCCCCTTCGAGATGCTAGAGACGACCTGAAGACCACACTTGGCTATCTTGCCACTGCCCGGTATCTGCAGCTGCCATGGGTCCATTCGGTTGCCGTTCATCGCGCAAGCCGCCTCATCTTTTGGGACACGGTTGAGGTTGCGGTCAAATTCGTTTCCCAAATTGTGGCCATGGCACCTCGGAATGACGGCTTTGGTGTGGCGGAACTTCTGGAGCAGGTCCTCTCCTTTATCGTCCACAACTTTCCAGTCGACTTCATCCTCGACGTCAATGCGGGCGATTACGGATTCCCTCGTCTCCCGCCTTCCAGCCCCGCGCCACGCAACCCCAACGCACCCACGATTGCAAATGGCACGTCTGGCGGACTTCACAACCGTCAACCTTCCAAGACCCAAGCACAGATGCCACGCCATCCACGCGTCTCCTCCAACCTCCGATTGTCCCAAATCAAGTTTGGCGACATGTCGCCCTCCAAGAGCGGACTGGCACAGCGCGCCCTGACGCCGAATGACACCATCCTCTCGCGAATTCTGCTCAACCTTCCCTTTGAGCTCTTGAAGCAGATCCTGGAGCACCCCCATCTGGCTAAGCTCTCCGGCGAGCTCAACCCATCCTCTCGACAGTCCATGATCACCGAGATCATTGCTGAGCGCGAGTCCAGGCGGCTGCGCGCCTTAGAAAAGGCCGACCCCCAACTCCGCGTCTACCAAGACCGGGTCGAGAATTCAACGGGGCCGCTGGTGGTTGGGCATGTGGACGATTTCTGGACCAACAATCTGGGCTTTAAGGAAGAGGTGTTTCCCGGAGACCTCCCATACCTTGTCCATACGTGGTCCCAAGCCACCTCTTCCAGCGTCAGCACCTAAGCCTTGCTCGCACGGTCCTGTCCGCTCTTACGACTTGATGACTTCGGGGATTTGGGGTTGGATGGGTTTCTGGGGTTGCCGGTCGCGTGTGCATTTTGCCTCTCATGATTCCTTTTTTTTCTTTCCTCTTTTTTTTCTTTCCTCTTTTTTTTCTTTCCTCTTTTTTTTCTTCTCTTTCCTCGATACTGCTCCGTCGGTTGATACACCTTTCTTACATCTTACTTGGCTTGGCTTTTCTCTTGCATTGCGTCCGGAGTCGTGCGGTTACACAAAATTGCCCGCCCTTGTCTGTTGGGTCAGTTAGAGGGCAACGGGTATGGTATGACTGGGTTTTCGTGGTTTTCAGCTTCGGCATTTGCTATTGCGCACCCGCCATGGGTTCTCTCGGTTGCTCCGCGTCGCCGGGCTCTTGGGGAACCCTGTTTATGGTGGGATGTGGACTCTGGCGCTCGTTTTCAGACGGGTGTCGTCAGAGCCAGATTCGGGAATGGGTTGTGCTCGCTCTGGGTTTGTGGGTTTGGGATCGCAGCTTGGGAATCCCCCCCTAGTGTCGAGGGAGGGGACGGGGCTCCCCTGGCAGGTCAGACTCGGTCCGTGGCAGGTGCCTTGTCTCATCGTGCTGGGGGTTGGCCTGGGTTAGGAGTTGAGCTGTTGGTCATAGAATTTTGTCACAGGGGTATAAAATAATGGATCGGCTGAGAAAAAAAAAAGATGGGTTATGGCTAATACCTCACGGGTAGAAAACATCTCTTGGGTGAATTGGTTGGGGTTTCTGGGAGTCCGGGAGTCCAGCGGGACATGGAAAACGGGTGATATCCTCTTGGTCTCGTTGTCGGCATTGATATCTACATATGGCTTTCGTAGGACTTACGTGAAGACATTGTCAGGAACAGATATCAGTTGCTTGCGTGAACTCTGGTCCGAATCCATTGCCCGGACTGGTAATCAGCATCTGCGGTGCCGAGCCTGGGAACTGACGACTGGGAGACCACATGTTGGATGTTGGATGTGGGGAGTGAGGTTGAGGTGGGGTGTTGGGGAAGATCCACGTCTTGGCTGAGCTCAGAACCGAGGCTTTATGCACGTGTAATTACTTGCGTTCGCCAAGGAGCTCCGTCAATTGCCCTCCCATGCCTGTCAGCTCCGACCTCAACCATTCTCTTCATTCTTTTTTTGTGGCAGGCAAGCCAACGCGACTGAAGACAATACAGAACACCGGAAGCCTCGGTGGTTTTGCGATTCTGCTCTTAGGGCCGCCAAATCTACCTCTACCAGCACACAGCACAGCAGACGCGACACGAGACGCACGCGTCTTGCATTCCATCAAGCAGCACAGCACGGACAAGGATTAACTGCATTAACGTCATCTCTCTCGCATCCCTTCTCGGCGCTATACGGAAGTACGCCCAGTCACGACATATCCCATCACCATCAACCTTCATATCTATCGCCATACTTTCAGACGTACAAGAATACAATCGAAAATGGCCTCGCGGGCCGCGGCGCCAGGCTCTAAGAGTTCAGCTCCCCCGAGCGGCGCGCCGTCAGTGACAGCACGATCAACGACGGACCCCATCCTCCGCAACGCCCTGCGCTACACCATCTCAGCGCGCGAATACGCCACACTCCACAAATATGTCATTTCGCGATCGCGAACACTAAAGAAGCGAGCGCCGACGGTGGATACGGTGCAGAGGATCATTGAGGGCACCCAAGCGCGCAAACAGACTGGCGCTGGTGCCCGCAAAGGGAAAGGGAAGGGGAGAGGGAAAGGGAGCGAAGACGAGGAGGAGAAGGCAGTCGCAACCCGCGACACAGATGACTACAATGCGCGCGCCATCCGGCACTCTATCCGCGTGTTTGTCGCCACGGGCGCGTTGATGAAGCTCTGGGGCGTGGTATCGGCGAGGCTCATGGGGAACAAGCAAGAGTATGCTGCCTCGGGCCCTTTGTGGTTGTGGTATGGCAGACAAGCTAACATCACGGTGTTGCAGTCCCGCGTCGGCCACCCAGAAGAAGCAGCCGTTGCACAAGTCGCCCGCTTTACGACTCTCGTTGTCACTCAGCACCATTCTCTTCATGTACCGGATTTTGTTCCGTTTCTTCACGCGCCTGCGCCTGCACCTCCTCGACCCGTCGAGTGCCCCCTTCCGGCTGCGCAACCCCAAGACGGCAAACACGCTAACCTCTCCCTACGCGCCCGCGGTCGGCGCCTCCCTGGCCGGTCTGGCGCTGGGCGTGTATCCCAACAAGCAACTGCGCGTGACGGTCGCGCTGTACACGATCTTCAGGGCGCTCGAGTTTGGGTGGAACTGCGCCGAAGACAACGGCATGGTGTGGGGGTGGGAGAAGGGCGTCAATGGCAAGCCTGATAGGAAGAGGCCGCGGCCGTCGTGGTGGGGCAGTTGGATGCTGCAGCCCTTTGCATTTGGACAGCTGCTGCATGCGCTGGTCTTTGACAGGGACTGCTTCCCTTCGGTAAGTTTCTTTCCTACCTGGTTTTCCGGAGCAAGGAACCGCCGTGACTGACATCGTTGTCCAGTTCTGGAGCAACCTCATCTTCAAGGGCTCTACTGAATACCTGCACCCCAAGCCGGTGGACTACCCCTCCGGTCTCAAGTGGCCGCAAGCCAGCGAAATTGTCGACAGCCTTGCGCAGATGGCTCGTCTGAACTGGCCGTAAGCACCACCCAAACCCACCAAACTCTCCTTTCTCACGCATGTGCTGACCCCTCTCCTCCCCCTCAGCGCCTTCATCCCCCCCACCCTCTTCCCCTCCAAAGAAGACATCCTCCCGGCCCCGCTCACAACCATCGCCCCGCTCACGTCGGGCGCCCACCCGCTGATCACCGCCCTCTCCTGCGCGACGCTGCACCCGAACGACCCGTCCTGCAGCCGCACGTTCCTCACCTTCTGGCTGCGCTCGTTCCCGCCGCTGACGCGCCTGCTCCTGCTCGTCTACTCGGCCACCCTCGTCCCGCGCCTCTCGGCGCTGTACCACTTCCCCGTCTCGACGCTGCAGACGCTCCTCGCGAGCGCCCTGCGCATGGGCGGCTTCCTGACGGGCGCGCTGGCGACGGCTTGGTCGTCGGTGTGCTTCTTCCAGACGTGGTTCCCGCGCACGTTCCTGCCGATGCAGCGGTTTTTCTTGGGCGGGTTTGTTGCCGGGTTCTGGGCGCTGCTGCAGCAGGGGCGGCGCGGCAGTCGCGGTGTGTTTTTGTCGAGTGCCAAGGTCAGCGTTGAGAGTTTGTGGAAGGTTGGGGTTAAGAGGCGGTGGTGGCGCGCTATGAAGGGTGGGGATGTGTGGGTGTTTGTTGCCGCGCTGATGGTTACTGGTGTGGTGTATGAGAGGGATGCGAGGGCGGTTAAGGAGGGCGCGTGGAGGAAGGGTATCAGCTGGGTTCGGGGCGAGGGGTGGCGCGATTGGGGGATGGAGGAGGATGAGGTAAATGCTGAGGATGGCGAGGGGCTGATCAAGGAGGAGTGATTGAGTACCACTTGTTTCTCTTAGGTCTCGACGTCGGGGTGATGTCTGTTTTAACTATTGTACTGGTAGCGGGCTACATTTTATGAGATGATGACGGATGAATAATTGCTAATTACTGGTTCTTACCTACTTGTCTTTCGAGGATTCGTGGTGTTTGCAAGAAAAGCTCGTGAGGCCAATGAGTCGCGTGTGTGTACCGGCAGGATGGGGCGCCCCTGAGATAATACCCCGGAAAGTCAACACTCTCAGTGCTTTGGCGATCCCCTGAGTCCCTAAACCCTGAAGCACTCGCTTGTGGGCTCCAGAAGTTGAAAAGGGGTAGCTTACGTGGATTGGAATGCGGATAAACATCAAAATTCAACGCCTGTCTCTGGCTTAACTTTTGGGACAGCAACAGATGAAGTAGTCTCCCTTGCCAAAGGGATGCAATTCCTCGGAGGCGCCACCCAAACGTGCGGCCATCTTAGCTTATTGAGCTGGCTTATTGAGACCTTGGCGAAGAATTACCACATGCCAGACCCAGAAGTTTGAATTGTCCGAGGAATCTGGGTGTTCAACGCCCGATGGCGAACGGGGGCCACCCGGAATGAGAGCTCACAAAACAAGAGAGCGAGTCTTGTTGACAATAAAATGTGCACCAAGCATCAAACTTGTCCCATCCGCGGGGAAGCCTTTCTCCATCTCCCTCTTCATCTTTCCTGCGACAAAAACAGTCAACATCCCGCCGCCAAACCATGCCTCGACTCCCCAGAACCCCCTCGCCCTCCATCACACCAACCATGCCCCCCACAGAGACCAAGAACCCGAAGACGCCCAACAACATGTCATCGCCATCACCCTCCCCCGTGACGTACATCCCTCCTCTGCGAGACGGGGCATGTGGCACCACGCCGCGCTCACAGCAGCCACTATGGGATCTGATACGACACGAGTCGGCGCAGATGCGGTGTGCTCTGCTTGACGACTCCATCCACCGCTGTGTCATTCTCTGCCACAACGACAGCGCAATAATCGTCTCCCAGGCGGTTACACAGCTATGCGCAGACTTGCCCGCGGAGAAGCTTTGCCGGCTGGAGGTCTACACCTTTGGTGGTGCTGCTTCTGAGTTTGTGACGCCGTTGGGAGACGCCAGCATGGAATCGGAGCCAGTCCACCAGTCTGGAGACGAAGAAACGAAAAACCAGGGTATCCATATTGAGCACTTTGCCATGGCAAGCGACCCATTTGCTCAGATGGGCGTCCTCCATAGTGTGCGGCAAAACATGGAGGGCCGATTCTGCGGTAGTGTCTTCGTGCTGAACGACAACCACAACATGAACAACAACGCCAACAGCAACACGGCATCCAATACGCAACGGAGCGGAGCCATGCCGATCTGCTCCGGTCTGAGCACGGAGGAGTACCTCATGGCCCTCTTCCCAGCCCAGATGATGTCCCCTTGCGGCAACACACACACAAAGACACACGCCAACACCACCTGCCGCAGCGTCCTAGGCAGCGCCATGACCGTGGACCGGGACTGCGCCGAGAAGCGTGAGATTGCGGCCATGAGCAGCTACCATGCGGCGTCGCAGGCCAAGAAGGGCGGCAAACGGCTGAGCTGGACCGGTCTTGCGACCATGGCGGGGCAGAGGAATGGAATGAACGCAGGCATGGTAGCCCTTGAGATGGCACGCAAGGGGTGCAAGAATTGCGATGGGCGTAAGGGGCGCGACATTAGCTGGCTGGTGAGATATGTGGCCATGGAGGGGAAGCAAGCTGCCGAGGGGGGGCGGTCGCCATGAGATATGAAAAGGGGCGTATGTTTACGAGGTAATTAATACTCCATGTCTGGTGTCAAGTGTAATATTTGAAGGGGGGATGTCGAAGAGGAAATAATTGAATTATCTTATTTCAATTGAGCCCCTTTTCTCAAGTGTTAAAACAACAGGGGCGAATAAGCCCTCCTTTTTGTCACGCTCAACACATGAACACATGCATATTACTATGTAGACGGAAAGCGTGCAAGTGCCAAGAGCACAAGCTGGGGGTCACATCAACGAACCCCTGAATCTGAAACTCTGGATCACACCTCACAGGGGTTTGTTTCTGCTTGATCTCGATAACCGAGTCCAACCACACCCTCGGAGCCTCCGATCAAACAACAAGATCTGCAAGATTCATGCTGCGCTGCCAAGATCAACCAGTTACAGCACCTTATCATGGTTCTTTCGGACAAAACGCCGCAACATGGTGTTACAAATACGCGGCATCAAGCATCCTCCATCCGCTGTCATTGAAGCCATTAGGGCACAGTCTCACTTCTTCCGCCCGCCCGCACACCATGTCCGGGCTCCCACCATGCTGCCCCCGACTTCTCCCTCGCTGTCACCCGGCCACTTTTCCAACCATCATACGACTTCTGCAACTTGGCGATCAGCCTGGCAGGCCGGAGATATCGAACCACTCGTACGCAGGAGGTTGGCGGAAACCGTCGCCTCCTGCCAGCGTCACCCACGCCCGCCATGGACGCCCCCGAGGTCATCTCAGGACCAGAGAGGTCATTATCACACATGCTTCGCCGGCAACCAAGGCTGCAGATACCGCCGCCAGTACACTCTCCGGTGGCCGGAAACGAAGAGAGCATGTACGAGTTCCACATTAGGACGAGCAGCGAGGACGAGAAAGGAAGCTTCAACTTCAAGACCCCCACTCGGTCGCAGTCAACAATACTTGGCTTCCGGCGCAAACGGGTTATCTTGGGGTTGTCGATGGTAATACTCGTTTTGGTCGCAACCATTGGAGGGGGGTTCGGGGGTTCACTGGTAGCATCGAATGCGCGGAGGTATGCACAAACCCAAGGGTGGCTTTTCAGATCAGAGTCAGGCAGGCTGACAAGTTGCACACGTACCAGAGCGTCCGACTCGAGCCCCATGATCGTCATGATGCCAACAACAATAACAATGACACCCACAAACGGAACACCGGGGCCAACACCAAAGTCAACGCCGACGTCAACCGCTGAAGTCACCTCCGAAATCACCCCTGAAGCCACCCCTAAAGTCACTCCTAAAGTCAACCCTCAAGTCCAAACAACGACAACAGCCGATGCCACCATCAAGGTCCCCACACAAGGGGTCATCGACTTTGACTGCGGCAGGGCATCAATGAACCGCCAGATAGTCACCCTGGGGGGCTTCTCCTGGGGCTTCGATGTCAACTGCATGATGGACTACATCGGTCCTGGCGTCAACCTGGCCGGCATGACGGTCTATTCCTTTGGCGACTGCATCCGGGCCTGCGCCATGTTTAACAACTTTGCCCGCAACAACACCTGTCTGGGCGTATTTTTCAACGCCAACCTCACCACCAGCCTGCCCATGTTCAATGGGAACTGCTTTCTCAAGGCATATCTGCCGCAGATGTCGCCTGAGATGGACATTGCTGCTGCTGCGTCGTTGGCGTCGGCGCCAACGTTCTGAGGGATCCAATTCTTCTTCTTAACGGTGGAAATTTTGCTTAATGATTCCCCTCCATTGTTCAGGCTGTCATCACGGATGGCAGCAGCATGTACATACTTTACTACTGATAGTATTAATCTTCCACATATGGGAGAGATGGGCTTTTGTTGATAGCGACCCAAAAAGCGGCCAGGAATACATACAACACTCACAGGTTCCTCAGAGCATTATCAGTGATTCCCTTTTAGAAAGGAAACAACAGCTTCAACGAATTTTCCGGAGAGCCACATGAGCTCTAATAAAGCTCCTACAAGTCCCTCACCATCCACACATTCCCCTCCTTCTCCCCGCCGGGATACACCCTAAACCCAACCTTCTCATAAAACTTGACCACCTTCGTATTCTCCCCAGCCACGCCCAACTGAATCCCCTTCCCAAAATCGCCCCCACTCTCCCTCACCCTCTCGACAAACCCCTCAATCATCTTCTTCCCCCACCCCCTCCCCTGCCACTCATCCAACAGATCAATATGCAACATGGCCCGGTACTCACCCACCAGCTCCTTCTTCCCCTCGACCCCCTCCAAAATCAACCACTCCACCTTGTACGCCATCTGCGCCAGACACTCCGTGTTCACCGCCCCACCATCCTCAGCCCGACTCCACGGCAGCAACACCTCCAACTGCCCCGGCGGCGGCACGTCGGACAGCCCCTGCGGCGACTGCAGCACCTCGGCGACGTAGCGCGGGTAGGCGGCGGCCAGCGCAAACACGTCGGGCGTGCCGATGACGTAGCCGACGGCGCGGCCGTTGCCGTCGTCCAGCACGAGGCAAGTTTGCGGGGAGAGGTGCGTGAATTGTAGCGTCCAGAGGTAGGGGGCCATGCGCTCTGCGGCGGGGGAGGAGGAGAGGGAGGGGGGGAGGGTGGCGCGGCACTGGGGTTTGTAACCGAAAGGTCAGTTGTTGTTTTTGAGAGGTGGTGGTTGTGTGGGTGTAACTAATTACAAAGGGGGGGGGGGGGGTAGAGGGAGGGCAGATGGAATGTGGATCTTGAGTGAGGTGAATTGAGTTGTAGTAAGGGTAAAAGGGGGAAACTCGAATTGACAGGCGTTGCCTCCACTTACAATGTGCTTCGCAGCCTCGGTGTCCTCGGGCTTGAACGGGCGGATGAAAGCCATCTTGGGTTGTTCTCGTGTTGCGCTGTCTTTGTGTGTTCTGTCTGACACAGATGCAACCTTTGATTGAAATCTCGGGCTGGTAGATGATTGAAATTGCTGGCAAGCAAGTGAATTGAGATGGTGAAGTCCGGAGAGTGATCGAATGTCCTCTCTCTCTTTCGGTTCAAGGTTGTAAGTTGAGGTTACCCTGTACGAAGCAACAACAGCAACAAAGAGGGGCAGAGGGGCGGAGAAGCTCCCTTAAATAAACAAATCCGCCGACCGATTCGAAACAAGCCAGAGTGCCACGGAAAGGCGCAGGTTCTGTCTTACAGGTTCTTATTGCCCAGAATAGAAAGTAACACCCGTCGTTTTTGCACTGAATTTTCAGCTTTCCTCGCTGCTCCGTGTGAGAGCGAGACTGAGCGGCGGAGTGGCCTTCCCCTCACACTCACCCACACCCACCCGTGACGTTCGTTCCATCCTGGCAAAACTCCGGCTGACCAAGGTCCTGCGGGCCGCACTTCCCACCAACCACGCCCCAGAGTCAACCCCTCGAGTGGCTGACCCCCCAATCCGTCAGCTCGGAAAACCATCTCGCCCCGTCACCGAGAAGACTATACTCAGAAGCAGTCGACTGAACTGAACCGGACTGACTGAATTGACATCCTTTCTTTCTTCATTCCCACGAGCCACTAGCACTAGCAACTAAAAGTTATCCCATCTAGATAGATCACAGCCAAAGAAAGCCCTTCTCCCCATAATTTGTATGCCAAGTTGAGTGTGTTGTGTGGTGTGCGCCCAGCCACATCATCTTCCAGCCCAGCGAAAAAAGCAGAGCAAACAACACAGCCCGCCAGCCCAGCCAGCACGGTGAGGCCAGCCGCCGCCACACGAAAAAACCAACTTCCACTCCTTCCCAGCCTCCGTCTGTCCTTGGCCCCCATCTCTTGCAAGAGTCCGTCTCTGTTTAAGAAAAGAAAAAAAGGAAACACCCATCCACTCCAAGCCCGCCGCGAGCTCAAGCCAGTCAGTCAGCCCCAGGAAGCGAAACCCCTCCACAGGATATCCGAGTATCATCCTCCAACACAACCAACCAAACTTTTGTACACAACAGCAAAACAAAAAGTGGGCACAAAACCAAGAGAGAACTCAGTCCAAAACACCTCGCAAAAACCAACAGATTGCAAAGTGCAAGTAGAGACAGAAAGCAAACAAGAGCAAAGTCAGAAAAGAAGAAAGAAAGGAAAAAGGGGAAAAAAATTCACTCCGCGCCCAGGGAGGAGTCTAGTTCAACGAGGTATCTCAATTTCGTAACCCTCATATAGCGAATCGATGACCGTGCCCCTTTCTTTGCCCGTCCCGCCACGCCGGCCTTCCATCCAGAAAAGTCCAATGGGAGAGAGAAGAGACGCGCAAAAAAAGGAAAGAAAAAGAGAAAAGATAAAAAAAAAAAAAAAAATGAGGCCCTGAGAAGCAGATCAGAAAATAACAGGACCTCGGAAAAAAAGCCCCAAATTATAAGTGAATAGAGTGGTAGGTAGGTAGATGAGACAACCAAGATGCCCATTATCAACAAACCGACCTCGTCCTCTTGATTTAGATCATGCCACCCGGGACACCCATATTAGACGTCGCCGCCACGGTCCGGCTAGCCGGCGGCCCCTTGGCGACAAACGGCGGGCTGTTGTCCCTGGCCGACCCAGGGAAAGGTCTCGGGCCGGGGGTTTGCATATCCGGGTGGGGCTTCCGCAGCCGCCGCCTCTGGTCTGGCCTGTTGTTGTTGCTCTCATCTTCGCTGGCAGCGCCGTAGTCGAGGTTGGGCGAGCTGTTGTTGGCTTGGCTGCTGCTGTACGGGGGGCGGGGGCCTGGCATGTCGCCGTCCTCGTACGCGGGCCCTGTGCGCCCGTCGTCGCGCCTGCGGCGGGGGTTGATGGGTGGCACGGGCGGCGGGGCGCCGGCAGCTCGGCTGTTTGACCGGGACCTTGGCGCGCCGTAGGGACGCGTTCCATCGCCCATGGGAGGGGCCTGGTGGGGATGCGGAGGAGGGTATTGCGGATGCGGGGCTTGGTGCGGGTAATGGTGCGGCAGTGCCGTCGTCGGGACTCGGCTGGTCGACATCACGAAGGTGGGGTCGGAGATGTCTCTTTTGTCAACAGGACGCTTCATGTACCCAGGCATCGGGCCGTTTACAGGTCCCATGGCGGGCGATTGCGAGGCCGCCGACGGCAGTCGAGGGCGAGGTCCAAACCCGGCGGGCGTGCTGGCAGGCGAGCCAGCTGGGCCCATTGACAAGGGAGCCGGTGAGGGCAAGCCCATTGGCGAGATGGGAGAGGGTTGACCAGAATGTGGGTCCAAGCCTGGCCGTCCGGTGTGCAGAGCGAGATTCGTTGCCGACCTCGACTGTTGGAGATGAGGAGACGGTGCGGGCGAAGGCGCCCCGCGGCCCTGGTATGGATAGGGGGGCATCATCGGGGAGCCTTTGATGTCGGTTCCCGGTAAGCCAGGAGAGCGCATCATGGGCCGACCTGAGCTTGGGGGTCCAAGTTGGTCATTCGGTCCCACGTTGTTAGCAGTCCGTAGACGTGGCGGCCGGCTGTTGGAACGGCCGGCGCTGGTTTCCGAGCCGCTCCTCGAACGCTCACCCGACGGTCTGGCGCTGCCTGGTGAGTTGTAGCTGTGTTCGTCGCTGGGAGGCCGTTGTCTGTAGGCGACGGGCGGAGGCCTTCTCTCCCTGCTCGGGGTTCGTTGCTGCGCTCCATGGTCTGTCCTGGGTGCCGAGTGCATACCATTTCGTTGGTCCAGGGGCTCCTCCGGAGACTGTATAGTCTGTGAGATCTGGTTCCGGGCAAGTAACTCAAGCTCCTTCCGTCTTTGAAGTTCTCGCCGGGCTTGTCTGAAGGCCTTCAGGCCCGGATGAGCATTGCGGTCCTCGTCCTTTGAGGTCGAGTCATCAAACTCGGCATCCGACCGGATGTGGCTCCCCTGCGCGAAATCCTCTCTGGTCTCTTCTCGCATTGTTTCCAACGAGGGGAACTCCTTCTCCTCCATCGATTGTTTACCGGATTGTGGCGGAGTGCTCATCGTCCCTGCTCCGAGCCCCAGGATCTTGAGGCCTTTAGACGGGCCTGAGATAATGTTTCGTGAGCGGTCAACAAGCGACCCTCGGCTCGACTTTGGCTTGAGGATACCCAGCGGGTTGGAGGATTGGGCCGAGATGCTCGGCGAGTCGGTCGGCATCAGCAGCGGGGACGGAGCCCTGCTGCTATCCGATTCAACATACGAAGTCAACTTCTCCCTGACCCGGCGACGTGCATCGGCAAGCTGGTTGGCGAATTCATCTGTCTCATCCTCGGTGGCAGTGCTTGTCCGGTCTCGAATTCTGGAGTCTGCAGTGTTGCGTTTGGATGGTGCCTCTTCCTCCTCTTTCGTGATCTTCGGGCCAGAACCGTTGCCAGATCCCGAGCGAGTCCAGTCGTCTTCCGCAGAGGTCCAAGGGCTCAACTTGGAACCAATCTCGGCGATCCCCGACGTGGCGTTTCCATCAAGGTTGAAGCGAGAACCGAGTCCAGAAACATCGAGGCCAGCGCCGCTGACTTCCGAATCGACACTTTCCGTGCGAAGATGCTGGCGAACCAATCCGCTAAGACCCGAGGCCGGTCCCAACGTCGGGGAGTCATCTGGTGATGGCTGTTGCGAGTTGAGAACAGACGCTTCCGGCTGCCCGCTGGGGGACGGTGCTCGGCTGAACTTGGACCCGAAGGAGAGCGGAGTTGGCAAAGCAGATTGCCTGAAGGCCGGGTGGTCCTTGTCAGAGGGCCGTTCAATGTTAACCTCAAGGGGGGGTGGGACGCCCGGAAGAGTGACTGCAGGCGGCTGTGGGGCCTCGACTTCCGCAGCGGGTGTAGGTGGTAGCCGATCGTCTTGTACGGTTGGCAGGGTTCCGAAGGTTGTGGGTTTCGTTCCATGGTCTGGTGCAGCACTGCTCCCGTTGGATTCGGCCCTGCGCCTCTGGGTCGGAGTCTCGCGGCCTTGTTGAAGCTGGAGCTGGCGCTGGACGTACTGCGACTCATCATAGGGCTGCGACGGTTTCTGGAACAGGCCCATCGCGGTTGCCTTGCCAACATCCTTGGGAAGGATGGACAGGATGGGTTGCTCCCCAGTCTCGCTCACAGGCGGGCTCAAAGGAGGCAAACCAGTCAAAGTGCCGGGCTTGGTGGTATCCGTGTGCACCTTCATCCCCAGATCCAGCGCTCCGATTGTCCGACCCACGGGTGGCGGGCTCAGCGACCGGAGGCTTGGTGCGCTCGTCTTCGTCAACAAGGATCGGTTGGTGGTGGCGAAGCGATCCGAGGGGCCGTCGAAGGGCCCGGCAGAGGGATCGGGAGTTCTGGCGCCAAAGGGGCGCGGGCGCGTCAGGCTCTCGATCCGCGACAATACCGAGTTCTGGTTCTCATTCGAGTCTTGATTAAAGCCCTGCTCGTAGAGCCGCCGAGTGCGGGTAAAGCTGCGCTCGGGAACGGGCGAGGTCACGGCTGATGTTGTCGCGCTCGACGATGCCTGCCCATCTTTGGTAGTAAACGGGCTTTGAGAAGTGATTGACGTTGCCGCAGTCGAGTTGCGGGCCATGATGGATGCAGAGGACGTGGTGGAGTTTGTCTCCCGCTTGTGGTTGTATCCGATGGGGGGCGGCGATCCCGACCTCGCCTGGCCGATCTCTTCGTCCTGTTCCTCTGCCCCCATAGCATTCTGCGCTGCGAGTGCTTTCTCCCTTTCCGTTTGCCGCCAACGCTGGAAGGACGAGGCGGCGACATCGTCATCGTAGAGCGCCCGACCGCCCAGTCCATTTCCCGAGGCCCCCGTAATCTTGTAAATTTTCTGCCTCCCGCCAAACAAGTTGTTGCCCTCGGTAGGTCTGCCACGAGCCAGGACACTCTCCTCATTCACCGAGTCCGGATCGTCGGATGCCACCGACGTAGTGCGGAGGAAAGTCGCGCCTCTGACCGATTCGACTTCGGCAATATCCGCCAGGCCGCGGGCGCCAAACCCAAAATCGGCCATCCGCGATTGTCGTTTAGGATAGAGAACGCTGTCATCGAGGGCCTTGCCAATCTTGGTGCTCGGGTCATCCTGCTCCCTGAGCATCGAAAATCGAGCCGAGAGATTGTTCATCAACAAGCTGGTACGGAAGTCGTCATTCGACGGCAGAGCGGTGGACAGATCGAATTCCTTCTTGGCCTCCTCCTGCGGTGCCTTCTTCCCCTTGCGGAAGAACGAGAGCGAAGATTGCTCCGATTCTTCGCTCGAGCGGCCGGCGGCCAAGTCATCCTTGGCCCGCCTCTTCGTCCGGAAGCGATTCATCTTGGTTATGCCTTGTTCTGTTTTCGAAGCAGCCGTATCGATGGTTCCAGAAGGTAACAACAGCTGGGGCGGAAATTCACCAATGTGGGCGTGTCGCGAAGGGCGTTGACGATTTCATGTGAGAGAACGCCGAGGGAGATGTTGCACAAGATGCACCTCGTCCCCCACGCAAGTCAAGGGTAACAAGTTGCGATGCTGTCTGCCAAGTAGTTAGCACGGGTCGTCCAGTATCTATTGCATCATGTGAGCTGTGCAGAGTGCACCGCAGCAGCGTCCGCCGACTTGCGAGCTGTCTTGGTTGAAGTCGTGCAACAGTGCAGGGAGAGGCTCTGGCCACCCAACACGAACTCTCGGCCGCGTTGGCGTAGCGCAGAACGACCCCTGCATGCTCGCTCCATGGCTTGTGGTATCGACAGGCGTCGTGGATCGAGCGGGCAGCCGGGCGTTGGGGGTTGGGAGGTGTTGAACGAGGGCGAGCACCTACCGAAGGCGATAATCCCAGATTCCAGGTCCGCAGTGACCAGGATCCACCTTCTATCCCATCAAGCTGAGGCCAAGGGTTCGTCTCGAGTTTGAGCCAGTCGATGGCGGTCGAAGCGGAAGATCAACGCGCCCGAACAGGTACGGGTTCCTGGTCAAGTGTCGCACCCGTGATGCTGCACGCTCCCGCAAATGGTTCCCTGCAAGAGACCCAAGACCGGCAGCAATTCTCGTTTCTTATGACCGATCGGGGGAAGCGTCGGTTCGCGGAGTGGTGGAGGGTGCTGGACGAGTTTGTGTGCGCCGATTCAGTTCCTCGCTTGTTTGTGGTTCCGGTCGAATCTCGTCGAATGCCGGCGGCAAGCACTATAATCGAACGAGGCCAAGGCCCAAAAGGAGTGAACGAAGAGAAGGCGGTTATGGAAAACGACAGAAACTAAAGGAGAGACGAGTTGGGTTAGGTCTGAGACGTGCGGTGCAAAACCAAAATCAGGAAAGCTTCTTCTTTTCTTGATGTGGTGATGCGAATGGCATGAGATTTCAAGTCGGATCTGGGGAACGGGGGAGGGGGAGCAGATGGTCACTGACAAGGAGACGAGGTCAAGACTGGGATCCAGGGGAGTCGAAAAACGGGTCTGGAAGCACGATTGGCCAATGTGCTGGTCCAATAACGCCGGATTGTTTGGAATGGGCCTTCTCCCCACTCCTGCTTGCAGCGTGCGTGCAGGGGAACAGTGCGTCTGGGCCCCTTCCCTGGTCCCAGGAAATTCTGGTTCGGTTGATTGGCCCCTCTGGACTCCGTGCGGGAGTGGGAGTGATGAAACGGCATGGTCAGAGCAAAATGAACAGGGGTGGGTGGGCGATGTGGGCGATGTGGGCGAGTGAAGGGAGGCGGACAAAAAAGAAGAAATTTTGGGGAAACGGAAGCAACAGCTGACTGGTGGCCGTGGTCAGTCCTTTCCACTTGGCTCTCTCATCGCTCCTCGCGAGACATTGTCCCAGCTTCACACCGATCATTTCTCCAGTCTTGAGTTTTCCATGATGATGGCATGGCACTGATGGCGCTCGGAGATGGAAAGCCTTCAAATTCCGACGGCAAACCGGAGCGGATTCGACATTGGGCTCACTTCTCACGCGTACATGGAGATTGCAGTGTGCCGTTGGTGGTGCTCGGCACTCGTCAAATGCGCCTGCGATCGTACGTGCAGATGCGTGTCTGACAAAATAAGCACAAGAAATCTTCCCGCCCTGCATGATGCAGTCGAGGACTGCGTTGTGACGATCCTTCGTGCCAGCTGCCGACATAACGTTATTTTGTTTCTTTCCCTCAACTCCTCTCGCCGTTTGGTGTTTTTGCTTCGCCCGTGGGGCTCTGCGGACCTCGGAACGGAAGGCAGATGCGCGGGTGGACGCCAACCTGTGACGACGAGGAACTCCCGAGCGAGCTTGATCCACCGCACAAACCAGCTCTGCGCTTGGGAATTATCGCGGAATCACCACCGGAACAGGCAACTGTGTACCGTTATTCCGGCTGTTACACGACGGCGTTGGCCGGTGCTGGGCTCCTCTGGAGCATCAGGCCTGGCATTTGACAACCGCATTGGCCCCCCACTTCGTCAGCCGCGGGGTTTTTGTCAGCTTGCCAGCAGATGCAGCCGCTCTCCCGCCTCTGCATCGGGAATGGGATAGGTAGTCGGGTCGGCGCGTCGCGAGTCCCCTCCTTGGCTGGCTTGAACAACATCCAAATCAGGAGAGTTTCCGTCCTTCTCTGAGGGGATGCGCTCGGAAAATGAATGAATCTGCATGGCAACCAGAGGTCGTGTATACAAACACAGTATTCAGTACACAGTGCAGAATACGGAATAAACGAGCAGTTTTCGCCTCAGACATGAGTCCTTTCTCTGTCAAGAAGGGTGATCCTCGCATTGGGCTGCAAGCAGGCAGGGTCAGGCCAGTGTCCAGCTCCGATTGGGCTCCTGAAGCGAGATCTGTCGCGCTAGCGAGCGAGAGAAGCTCGTCAGAAGCATCAATCTGCTGCAGTGCATCGGCAACTCTGGAAAGCGCACCGAGGTGCCTTGAAGTATGAGACGCTAAAATACCGATGAACTACACTCGATATGCACCCGTTTCCAGTTTAACGAGAATTTGCGGATTTCAGATCCTTTGCCCTCTCGGGAGCGAGTTTCCATCCTGTGCAAAGCTGGGCTGCTCCCGAGCCACGTCTGCTGTGGGGTGCCTTTTGTCCCGCTGTCCCGCCCAGACGGGTCGTTTACGGGTTCCGCGAGCCAATCACGAAGCTGTTCCTGACGCTTGCCCATTTCTGGGTTAGCTCACTTCAAGGGTTGTCCGCGGAGCAAAGTGGGCATCTGACATCCCCTGAAAATTTCAGGGCTGCCCCACGCCGTGTCTGTCGTGTGCCTTGGGGCCATGTGGGTTGCAGCGGCAGCAAAGGCCTCATCACAAATCCATTGTTGTGGGTATGGAGCCCGAGGGGATTTCTGTCATGGAAAAAAAGAGCTGACGGGCCAGTTTGGGTTTGTTGACTCATCGTGTCCGATGTTCCGTTCACGACACACATACCTGATTGTGGAGCATCGAGGCACCCGATCAAATCTGTCGTCGGTTAACGTTAGTGACATCAATTTGGCAGCTGTCCCATTTCTTTTTTGTGCTAGTTTTTCCCATCCAAGTCCCCGGCTCAGCTCAACAAGGAAGCGGCATCACACGGGCACGGTGGGCATTGCGGCAGTCGGCTCACCGCAGAGAGCGCAGCAGCTAACGTTAGCTACCTTGCGGTGGACACTAATCTGTACAGGATGCACTGAAGAACCAAACTTGTTGACAGAGACAACAGCCGAATCACTCCTCGGCTCGCTGGCGGCTAACGTTACAACCTGTTGCTGGCCAGCATCGGCCGTCGGCGACGGCGTCATCACCATCCCTGGTCCGGACTCCGGAAGGTGTCGAGGGTGGAGACTTTATTTACATCGGGTCGGCGCTCATCTCAGGGCTGAAACCTGGCAAATGGATCCTTGCCTCGTGGCAATCCGCCTTCCTGGGTACGACTAATTAGCGGGGTGGCTGACAGGGACAGCAGCCAAGGAAAAAGATCAAGAATGGGAGGGATCATCGGCTTTTGGAGGTCTGGACGCTTCCGAGCTGGCCTGGCCGCCGCCTGGGTTTTTGTTGACTGCCGCTGATCACGGAGACAAGGCCCGAGGGAAGTTCGAGAAGTCCGCCCAGTGCAACCTTTCATCTCACTGGGACGGAGTTGCCATGACCGAGACCGGTGGCACCGAGGCTCCGTCGTGTCTGTGCTCCGGTGCGACACGCTCGGGGAATGTCTAATTTGACGGCGGCAGAGAAAGAAAAGAAGGAGAGATAATAACAAGAAGAAAAACCACGCGTCGTGGCACCGGCAAAAACGGCGGGAATGGGGAACGGGGAATGGGCAACGGGGAATGGAGTTGAGTTGAGCATGCATGCAAGGGAGTTTAATTTACAGACAAAAAAGACCGTGATCAGGTGGACCTGCAGCTGTCGATCAATCGCAACGCCTTTTTGTATTTTTTCCTCTCTCGGCCGTCACTTTCCCGGTCTCGGTGCCAATCTCGAAATGCGGGTGCGGCATGTTTCACCGAGACAGCGAGCGAAACAAGCAGTTCTCGTTCCGACCGGCAGCCTGGATTGGCAAGACGGCCTGCAAGACGGCTTGATATGAGACAAGAAAGCAACTCCCGGGCTGGCCCTGGAATTCCCATCCCATCCCATGATCCCGGCCATCCCTGGGAGAGGCGCACGGCACGCGCACACCGTCCCGCAGGAACGTTGCACTACGGAGTAGTTGCACAGTGCACAGTGCACAGCAACTCTCTTGTATTCCGTATTTCCCGAATTCTCAACGTTGTTGCAATTTTCATTGGTCGAGCTGCGAGCGAAGGCGCCCAATGCCCCAATGGTCGAGCACAGGCAGGGTGACACTGATTCCTGGCGGTGAGGTCAAGAAAGCAAGGCGCGGTCCAGTCGCGCTGCCAGCCAAGCTTGGCCCGAGGCCGATGAGAACAGCAGGCTCCGCCCTTGCTCTCAGCTCACAGCGAGTCAGGCTGTCGTCGGGACGGGAGTATCCGCTGCTCCATGAGTTCTGTCGCTCGCATAATAAAAGCATCCACGGGTTCGCGCCCAGGCATCAGAACAAGCTTTGGACAAGTTTCTGGAGAAAACAAGAAACAGCGATGATGGGTGTTGTTGTGCTGGTGGTTTGCCACTGAAATGGCGGGGAAGGCGGAGCAACCCTCAGCGACCCTCAGCAACCCTTGTTGAAGCGTCATTTGATCCAGTTCAGTCGGGCTTTTTGTTCATCAGCGAGCCTGGCAAAAGAAGCAAAAGACGCAAAAGAAGCAAAAGAACCCAGCAGCAGCCAGGCCAGAAGCAGCAAAACAGCGTTTTCGCTGTCAGATTAGAATTCCCAAAAAAACAACACAAAACCACCAATGCAATTTGAATTTGGAATTTGTGTCTTTTAATTTTCCCCTTTGTGTCTGGCAAGGCAGCAAGACATTCAACCCCCAAATCCAACCCAACGGCATGCCGCCATGGATTTCTTGAAGAACGCATATGACATGCTGCCCCACAGGCGCCGGGGCCGGACTCGGGTCTCGGGCGAGCCATCGGAGCAGGTGGTTCTCAGCACCGCCAAGACGGCCGTGTCGTTGCTCTGCGCCGCCTGCTCGGTGCAAACGGGCTCGGGAGTGTCCGAACTGCCCTATTACGGTCGTAGTCCGCCGGTTTATCCATCTCGTAATGACTTTTTCTTTCTTTTTTTTTTCTCTCTTTTTTCTTTTTTTTTTCTCTCTTTTTTCTCATACCTTGCCTTCTTTCCCCGGGGGGCCTCTTCACTGAGTTTACCCCCTGCCCCCTTTTCGCTCCGAAGCAGTGCATCCACGTATTCCGTACAGTACTTCGTACACTGAGCTAACACGGCTCCGATAGCACACGGCCAGGGCTCCACCAATGTCCGCTGGGCCAACGCCTTCGGCCATGCACGGGGTCTGGTCCAGCAGATGACGGTCGAGGAGAAGGTGAACATCACCCGGGGCTGGCCGGGCGCCTGTGTAGGCAACACCGGCGAAGTGCCGCGGCTCGG
Organism: Chaetomiaceae sp. PYS4301M; assembly: GCA_023628425.1. Lineage (NCBI taxonomy): Eukaryota > Fungi > Ascomycota > Sordariomycetes > Sordariales > Chaetomiaceae > Chaetomiaceae sp. PYS4301M. The sequence continues at coordinate 212,485 of JAMAKR010000022.1, forward strand.
GGTGCCCGCGCTCTGTTTCGCCGACGGGCCCGATGGCATCCGCGGACAGGAATTCGTCTCTGCCTTTCCGGCCGGCATCCACTTGGCGGCCACCTTCGACCGGGATCTCATGTACCGCTACGGTCGGGCCCTGGGCAGCGAGTACTACGGGAGGGGCATCAACGTCGCCCTGGGCCCAGTCGCGGGGCCGCTCGGGCGTGTTGTCAAAGGCGGCCGGAACTGGGAGGGCCTCAGCAACGATCCCTACCTTGCCGGTGCCGGCATGGGTGCCGTCACCCGCGGCATCCAGGACGCCGGCGTCATCGCCACCCCCAAGCATTGGCTGCTGAACGAGCAGGAGTTCCGCCGCCGGTGGACCCCCATGGGCGATGCCATCAGCGCCAACGTCGACGACCGGACCTTGCACGAGCTGTATGCCTTCCCCTTCATGGATGCCCTGCGCGAAGGGGCCGGCGCTGTCATGTGCAGCTACCAGCGCGCCAACCATTCGTACGCCTGCCAGAACTCCAAGCTGCTCAACGGCATCCTCAAGACCGAGCTCGGCTTTGAGGGTTTCGTCGTCAGTGATTGGGATGGTCAGATGTCCGGCGTGGCATCTGCCAATGCCGGCTTGGACCTCGTCATGCCCGGTGCCGGCTTTTGGGGTGACAGCCTTGTCGAGGCAGTGCGTAACGGGTCCGTGGCCGAAGACCGCATCACTGACATGGCCACGCGGATCCTGGCGCCGTGGTACTACCTCCAGCAGGAGAACGCCTATCCCACGCCTGCCATCTACACCAACCTGGAAAAGCACTTTCCGGTTGATGTGCAGGCCGACCATGCCGACCTGATCGAGGAGATCGGCGCAGCCGGCACCGTCTTGGTCAAGAACGTCAACAAGACGCTGCCGTTCAAGAAACCGAGATTCCTCTGCGTGTACGGCTACGACGCCACCGTCAAGGCCAGCCCCTGGCAGAACCGGGACCGGTACGGAGGCGGCTACGAGGACAACTTTGGCTGGACCACCTTCAACGGGACGCTCATCACGGCCGGCGGGTCCGGCTCGACGACCCCGCCTTACGTGGTGTCCCCTTTCCAGGCGCTGCAGGAGCGCATCGCCAAAGACAGGGGCGTTCTCCGCTGGGACTTTTACTCGGACAACCCGACCCCTTACCTTAACGCCGACGCCTGTCTGGTGTTTATCAACGCCTACGCCTCGGAGAGCTTCGACCGCACCAGCCTGGCCGACGAGTTCAGCGACCGCCTGGTTCTGAACGTCGCCTCCTGGTGCGCCAACACCATCGTCGTAGTCCACTCAGCCGGTCCGTTTCCGTTCCCCTTTCCCCCCCAAAACCCACACCCAACCAGCTAACTTCCCCAAAAGGCATCCGCACAGTCGACACCTGGATCTCCCACCCCAACATAACCGCCACCCTCCTCGCCGGTCTCCCAGGCCAAGAATCCGGGCACTCCCTCGTCTCCCTCCTCTACGGCGACCGCAGCCCGACAGGACGCCTCCCCTACACGGTGGCGCGCGCCGAGGCCGACTATGCGCACTTGCTTAACTCCTCGGTCGCTGGGGAAGACGTGCCCTTCCCCGAGGCTAACTTCACTGAGGGGTTGTTTATTGATTATCGTTATTTTGATAAGCATGGGGTGGAGCCGAGGTTTGAGTTTGGGTTTGGGTTGTCGTATACCACGTTTGAGTATGGGGGTTTGGGTGTGGGGCTGGTTCCGGCTGCTGGTGATGGTCTGGCGGAGTTTCCGGATCCGGGGGTGAGGGTTGTGCAGGGCGGGCATCCGGCGCTGTGGGAGGTTGTTGCTGTTGTGAAGTGTATGGTGAGGAACGTGGGGGATGTGGACGGCGCCGAGGTTGCGCAGTTGTATGTTGCTGTGCCGGGCGCCGGGGAGGACTCGCCGGTCAGGGTGCTCCGCGGGTTTGTCAGGGTTGGGCCGTTGGTTCCGGGCCAAGGGAGAGAGGTGGCATTTGAGCTGACGAGGAGGGATTTGAGCGTGTGGGATGTTGTGGCGCAGCAGTGGAGGTTGAGGAGGGGCGAGTACCGCGTCTGGGTGGGAGCGAGCAGTAGGGATTTGAGGCTCGAGGGGACGTTGGTTGTTGGGTGAGCGATGAGACAGGGGTAAAGTTATGAACTGCAATCCTGGTTTGGCCCGCGTCGAGACGCACATGCTACTAAGAAAAAAATGGAAGTCAGAAGTGCCTCCCTGTTGCAGCTCAATGACACCACGCCAGCGTCAGGGGGTGGTATGGCACAGCAAGGACACAACTCAACCCATGGTGGAGAGGTAGGATGAAACGGCCTGGACGGCCAACAGGGTCGAGTCATCAGGACAGGTCCTTTGCTTTGGCCAAACCAGCCGACTCTTCCTAATTCGGCAGTGGTGATCATTGGTAGTTGGTGCGGGCAATGGGCCGAATCATAGGCGAGTTGGCCGCTTATTGTGGCGCCAGCGGCCACACCCGCCGCTTGGCCTTGTTCGAAATGTTTCAAACCATCCAACACCCTGTGTACCAGATATTACTGAGGGTCATTGACTTGGTCTGGGAGGTCGTGACCCGATGGGGTATGGGATTGTGTGTTAAGGGTGGAAAACGGATAAGGGGCAAATGAAACTCAACATCCACGAGCCCTCACAAAAGGGAACGACCTGGGAAGCATATAATAAAGGCACAACCCAGCCGTCGTCTCTATTACCGCAGTACCAATGCTTGTTCTGAAAGCCACCTTCTTGAACCGAGCGTTACACCCCTGGATATTCAACATACATCTCCCTCGTACCTCAACTTCTTGGTTGCATACCTACCTCTTTGGCAACGTTTACTCTTGATTCCAACTGTCCACGTCCAGATCAGCCTGGAGCACAACAACCAGTCAATCACTACTCTACCGAAGGCCCAAAGCTCAAAGTTCGCCATGTCGTCCCCCTTGAGAAAAGCAGGTACCACCAAGGCTCCAGCGAACACATCTCACAAAGCCCCTGGGGCTCCCAGCACCACCACAAACACGGTCACGGCCGCCAGCACTGCCGGCGCCCCGTCCAACACCTCCACCCGCAATGCCGCTTCCAGACCAAATCCCCCACCCCCCGTCACCGCCTCCCGCACTCAGTCAAAGGCTGTCTCTCATCGACCCAGTGGGACCGCCGCCAACACCTCCACCGCCAACACCTCCACCGCCGCTGCCAGCCGTTCTGCTGCTACACGTCCTCCAAAGCACATGGGTAATACTAGCGCCGCTAAGCAACCCCCAACCAAGACCGCCGCTTTCCGCCAGGCCTCGTCAAGACAGACCGACGCCTCCAAGCAACCCCCAACCGGAGCCGCCGGTCCTCCCCCGACCCTGACGAGACAGGCCGACACCTCCAAAACACACAAACCCTACACAGAGGAACGAAAAATTGCCGAGCTCGCCGTCCAGCGCGCAGCCATAGCAACCAAGACATTCTTCCGCAAACTCCACAAGGAACACATGGACTCTTTGTCCTCCTCCACCACCACCTCCGCCCCAGCCGCCACCACCCGCAACCCCAACGGCCCCATCAGCCAAGCCACCGACCACAGCAAAACCAACGGCGTCAGCGCAGCCAAAAAAGACGACGACAACTCCCCCGTCACCATCGCCGACTTCGCCGCGCAGGCGCTCATCATCGCTGCCCTGCGCAATCACTTCTCGGACGTGATTATCGGCGAGGAGGACTCGACCAAGCTAACCGAAAACGAGGACATGAGAAAGAAGGTCTGGGCGCTGGTCCACGGCACCCGTCTTGCGGACGCCGAGAGCGAGAAGTTGCTGGGCCGGCCGGAGACTGAGGAAAAAATGCTGGAATATATTGACGAGGGTGTGCTGGCGCGTGACGACAAGAAGAAAAATTCTGTTGTCATGGCGGGGGGCCGGGTCTGGTGTCTGGATCCGATCGACGGGACGTCGGCGTACATGAAGAGGGGCCAGTACGCCATCTCGCTGTCGCTGCTGGAGGGCGGGAAGGAGGTGTTGGGCGTGCTGGCGTGTCCGAACTGGAGGTTTGAGGACAGGGATGGGACGGTGGTGGATCATGTGGTGCCTGAAAAGAAGGAGGAGGGTTATGGGCTTGACTGGAACGGCTATGGGCTGATGCTCTCTGCTGTTCGGGGCCACGGCGCGACGGTGAGACCGGTTGGGACGGGCAAGCTGCAAGCATCGACGAGGGTCTGGCGTGAGGATGGGCCTGTGGAGTTGAAGGATGTTCACTTTGTCGATTCGAAGGAGAGTCCGGCGACGCTGACGACTAAGGTGAGGGACTTGGCCACTAGGATCCGGGCCCAGGCCGGCTACAAGGGTGCCACGCAGCTTTACTCGTCCCATATGAGGTATGCTGTGATGGTGCTGGGCGGGCGGAGGTATGTCCAGTTTCGATGGCCGAAGGAGACGAAAGGTCCGTGGTCCAAGTGGGACCACGCGGGCTCGCAGCTCATCTACACCGAGTCCGGGCCGGGCGTGGTGACGGACCTACTCGGGTACCCAATCAACTTCACCACCGAGGGCAGCAAACTTTCCGTGAGCTGGGGCGTGGTCACGGCTGATAAATCCATCTATCTCGAGATTATGAACTTGGAAAGGTTGAAGGAGATGGGAATCGAGGCAGCCAGGGAGGAGGCAAAGGCGACAAAAAAATATCCAGATATACCTGTAATCAGAGGCACTTCTCCTTGACGGTTGAGTAGGCAGTTACTGCATGTACCTACCCTAGGTAATTAGACGATGGGCAAAGGAGAACCGAAGAATTCAAACAGAGGACATGAACTACCGCCTTTGAACTCATTGAGAATTGATGAAAGCAACCCATTAATCATTCCATCAGAGCTCCCATCCCACGAAGCAGCTCCGCAGTGCGCGGGTTACCCATCTCACTACACGCCAGCGCCAGCGGCGTCATACCCTCTCCATCCCTCGCATTGACATCAGCCCCGTGCTCAACCAACACCTCCGCAACGCCAGGGTCCACCATCTTCCCCGTCGCCCAATACAGCGGCGTCCTGCCACGCTCATCCGCCGAGTTCACATCCGCACCCTCCTCGAGCAGCAGCGTGACGAACCCCATGCCTCGGCCGCCGCCAGCGGCGTACGAGAGCGCCGTCCTCCCAGCATCGTCCTTCCACTCCTTATCGGCCCCGTGCTCCAGCAGTTGCTTGACCACCTGTAAGGTGCCCGCGTGCGCAACGGCCATGTGCAGGGGTGTCTTGCCGTCGCGGCCCGGAGCATTGACCTGGGCGCCCCCCTCGAGCAGTGCGGGGACAGCTCGCGCGCCAATCACCGACGACGCCGCCCACGCCAGGGCGGTCCTGCCGTCGTTGTTTTGCGACTCGATGTTGGCGCCCTGGTCGAGCAGCCAGCGGATGCCGAAGCCGTTGCCGCACCCGGCAACGTGCGTCAGCACCGACGAGCCCTGCGGGTCTTTAGCCTCGAGGTCGGCGCCGCGGGCGAGGAGCATCTTGCCGATGGGATGCGACGACTTTCTGTCGTAGGTTCCGACATAGGCCCACGTATTACAGAGCGGTGTGCGACCGTAGATACACATGGTGTTGACATTGGCGCCGCGCTCGAGGAGAAGGTTCACCACGCCTTCATTTCCTCCAAGGCAGGCATATGCGAGAGGAGTCGAGTTGCTCCCATCCGGGGACTCGATATCGGCTCCCTTCTCAATCAAGCGTCTGACGAGTTCCGGGTAGCCCATTTCGCAGGCTATTGACAAGGCTGTGCGACCAATTTTGCTTGTCAATGTGATGTCGACATTGTCGTTGTCAAGCAAAAAGTTGGCATGTTCAACGTTTTCGTGTTCGATTGCCCACATCAACGGCGTTTTGCCTTGATGCCCTTCCTTTCCGTTGACGTTGGCGCCGTAGCGAAGCAGAAGTTGCACCGTCTCGACCTGGCCAGCTTCACAGGCTGTTGTCAGCGGCGTCCCTCCGTGGTTGTCTTGGGCTTCGGTATCGGCACCCTTCTCGAGCAGAAGCTGAAGCACCGCGGCACCATGAGAGCCCGAGCATGCCCACCCCAATGCTGTCTCGCCTGTACAGTCTCTCGCTTCCAGGTTGGCGCCCTCGTCAAGCAGGAGTTTGACGACGCCTGGAGACTGGCTCATGACAGCACGGATCAGCGGCGTGTTTCCGTACTTGTCGGCTACCTCTATGATGGACGGTTTTAAGATTCCTAGCCAACGCATGCTTTTCAACAACCCGCCCCCTTGGCTGTTGATGAGCAGCTTGACGGCCTCCTCACGGCCATATTTTGCCGCCCAGGCCAGCGCTGTTCTCCCTCCGCTGTCTTGAGCTAGCAGGTCGCCACCATCGCCCGCTTTGATGATGGCCCTGATGGCTGAGGCGAGACCGAAGAAGGAGGCAATCATCAGGGGAGTTGCCAATGGGTCGGCCGCGATATTGGACGTTTCGGGCGTGTGGGCATGCAACCAAGACGAGCCCGCGGCTTGAAACCAGCATGGCCGTTCGCGATGGCATGATCGGCAGATGGCCACTATTGCCGCCGTCATCTTGTCGTTGACCCTGTCATGCGCCGCCCTGAGATGGGCAGCCCAGTGGTGGCTCGAGTACACGAGGAAGTCGAATTTCTCGATGTGCTCATAAACCTGCTCGCGACGGCCAGACGTCTTGTCGGCGTTGAGCTCGGGAAACTGCAGGAGCCAGAGGCAAATCTCACCCAGGACCCGGTGTGAGTCGGGTGGGTCGAGAGAGTGTTTCCATTTCAGCAGAGGCTGGTCGGGACTCTTCTCAGCAGCCTTGCCGGCACCTCCCTCCGCTCCGGTTGCTTCATCAGCTCCCTTCACCAGGAATTCTCGGGCCGTTTGATGAAGCAGGTAGATCTTGGACTCGATGATGGTAACAAACAGGCCGCAGGTATCCCGAAGTTGTTCTCGAAACAACTCATCGGGCACCAGGTTGACGTCGTCATAAGACTTGTGCTCCGACTCAAGAGCCAAGGCAAAGTTCATCTCGCGGAGCGTTAGTGGCGTTTCTGCTGCCACGATGATGTGCAAGGCTCTCCGCGCTTTCTTCACGTCGTGGCTTGTGGAGAAGACTCTCTCGTAGGCTTGGTCGACGGATCTTGGCAACTGGGAAATGGTCTTTTCGATCTTGCCCTTGGCCGTGTTGACGTCGGTCTCGATCAGGTTGAGAGTGAGATATACCCAGAGGTAGGTGCGATGTGGAACAGCCAACAACGCGTGGAGCAACTGGTCTCGCTGTTCATCCCTGAGATACAGACGTGCGCCGATGCTGTGGACCCTCGCTCGGATGAACATCTCGATCTCTTTGGAGATTTCGTCCAGTTCCGCTTGACTCTCTCCGCTCAGGTGCACGACGGCGAGCTCCGCACTGTCCGCCGACAGGAAATTGTGCCGGATGGACCCAAAGGGCCTGCTAGTTATAAGGAACTTTAGGTTCGGCGCCTTCTTGGTGCCGTGTTGTTCGCGCAGCGCCCTCGCAAGGTGCAAGCGGTCGTCAAAGCTACACTCGTCCAGGGCGTCAAGAACGCATATGATTTCGCCCGCTTCTTCGTCGTCGGCCACCTCGAGAAGCATGTCCCAGAGGTTGCGAAACGAAGTGACGAGCTCCTTGCCCTCGGCCTCCAGTCTGGCACGGACGGCTTCGGAGAGAAGTTGGGGCCTTTGACTGAAGAGTTGGTGAAGGATGCAGCTGACGGCGTTCGCCGCACTTTTTTGGTCTTGGAAATCATCTTTGAAGAAGAAGTAACACGTTGTCCTGATCTCGGTCGTCTGCAGCACGTCGTCGACCAGATGGCGGGCGAGCACGGATTTCCCGCAACCTGGATCAGCCGAGACCCAGATGGGCTTGCCTTCGAAGCCGTCGAGCCAGTCACGGAAGAGCCTGTGTCCCACAAACCACTCGCAAGTGCCGGGGACACGAGGCGGGTTCCGGTCCTTTCGGTCTGGATAAGGAACTGTCTTGAGAACGCTCAACAGCCTGATTTCCTGAGCGCTCAGGGCTGGCCGCTTGGTCCTCACAGAGAACCGACTGTAATACTGAAGCTGCAGGGGGCTCGGCATGACTTTGGGGAGAATAAGGAGTCAGCATTTTTCAACTCGAACGCAACAAAACAGGAATCCCAATGACAACTTACACGCATCCCAGCTCTCCAGCAACGCCTTGGCCGTGGCCGCTGCCACAGCTGCAGAATAAGCCTGGAACTTCTTGTTCTTGTGACTATCCGCGTAGTCACAGACGCTCTTGACGATCAGACAAGAGCAGGCACGCATGATTTCCCACATGCCCGCGCCCTCCATCTCAAGCGCAACGACGCCGTCACGCCCGGCGATGTCGTCGCGGTCTCTTCCCGACCTCATCACGGTATCGCCAGAGGCAACGAGGCCAAAGTGGACAACGGGCTGGGACAGGTGCTCCGGCCGCCCCCGGGATTCCAGGTCCGAATCATGCTGGCCGCACTTGAGTTCGGCACAGCTCTTCTCAAAGGCATCGTCGCAGACGGCGTCCGCATCCGCGGCGCACACCGCGCACTTCGAGGAGTCATGGTGTTTGTGAAGATAGTCGGGCCTAAAGAGCCTGTCCAGGCTCCGGCCAGGATAGGCAAAGTCGGGACCAAACTGCTTCTGGATGGACTCGAGATGGAGCGCAACGCTGTCCTGAAATTGCGCCCTGCCCTGTTTGGCCTGCAGCTTGGCCAGCAGCGCATCGGCCTCGACGGACAGCTTGGACAGGTTGTCGCGCGGCGTGTCCTTGCGGACGAAGCGGCCGGGGAACCGCCTCCCGAGGTCGTATTGCACCACGCCCGTGCTGACGACGACATCGCCGAGCAGCATCTCGTCCGACTTGCCCGACGAAGAAGCCTTGGGCGCGCCGCCGCAGATGCCCACCAAGAGGACCAGCTTCAGACGCGGGAAGCTGGAACGCAGATACCCGGCGGCTGTGGCGCTCGCGACCTTGCCCATGCCGGGCATGTGGACAAGGACAACACGGTGAGCGCCAATGACGCCAACCGAGTAGGAGTTCATGTCGGTGGGCGCCCTGTTTAGGGCCGCGTCGTCCCATGTCTCCTCAAAGAGGGCGGCGACGGCGGTGGCCTCGATCGGGAGGGCGCACATGATGGCGACGCCGAAGACATGGCAGGGCGGAGGGGTCCGACGACCCTTGGGCGACTTTAGTCCTTGCGACTTTGCCGACCCGAGTCCCTGCGAACTTCCATCGGTTGGCACCAGCGTCACTGTCGACGAAGACAGCTCGGTGGTCGTCGGGCTTAGTTCGGTCCCGCTCTCCATGGCAGAAGGGTGCATGTCGGGTCCCTCGCTAAATCATCCCGGTTGTGAAAAAGGGACCCGGTTGTGCGGGATCCAGCAGTGACTTGTTGTCGGGTTGAGGTGTTGTGGTTCTGATGCTGTTGTGCGGGCGTGTGCTTGTGTGGGGTTTGGGTAGGTAAGGTATGTTTCATGCCCACTGATGCCTTAGGGTGTCGGACTCTTGAGAGGCACAGCATGTTGGATCCAGCATTTCCAGGCAGAAGCCGTCAGCAGCTTGGGCTGAGTGAACCCCTGCTCCTCCTGTCATGCTGCCCGAAACGGATGCAACCTTCTGGAGGCCCAGCACGCCCGCATCACTAATTAAGCTTTGTCTTCATGCTGTATCTAAGAGTGGAACAAAAAAAGGGAGGTAAAATAAAAGACAAGGAAGGGGGAAGAAAACTTGAATCAACGACCCCCAGCTAATGTTTGTTGTTCAGTCTGTCATCGCGCCGGAATATTGTTTTGAGACAGCAAAGTGGGTTTTCCAGGCGCAAATCGATCCTGTTACTCCGTACATCATGGAAACCAAGAACTGTTCAGGGTTGGGGTTTTGTATGGGAAACCCTCATATCACCAACCACCACACCAGTTCCAGTGGTTCAGAACACTTGCCACGATGGGAAACAACTCTCCAATTGGTACAAACGCAACTCAACGCTACCTCAAAATACTCCTTGCTTCCGTATATGCAGCAGAAACTCATAACCCCACCATCATTCCCCGCCCCAACCCCGAAAACACTCCCAAAGCCAAAATATGCAAACTTCCCCCCTTCCTCATATAGAGGCATGACCTGATAAAACCCAACCCAAACCACAAAAACTCCAAAACCCCCCAAGATACACGTCAACACCAATCCTACACCCACCACCAAACACACCACCTCAACCGCCATCCCAGGATGAGTTAGTTACCTCGGCTCCCTCGGTTAACCACAGGGTCTACTCCAACCCCATCCTAACCTCATCCCCCACCCCCCAACTCCCCACTTCAACCCCAGCCTCCTGCAGCGCCATCCTCGCCTGCGTGCCCAACACAGCAGCATCATCCTCACTACTAGCAGCAACACTAGTCCTGCGGCTGCGAGAGCTGCGGTGCGAGGAATCCGTGATGCGCCGCCTCAGCGTGGGCGACTTGAACCGCGTCGAGCGGCTCGACGTGGAGAGGATCGAGGCCGAGTCGAACTCGTCTTCTCGTTCCTTGTTGTCTCTGGCTTCGTCATGGGAGATTTGCGAGATGATGCTCACGGGTGGGGAGAGGGCCATGTCGGGGGAGCTGGGGGTTAGGTCGACTGTGGGGACCGCGGGGGTGGGTGTCAGGCCTGGTGGGGGTCGCGGGGTTGCGGGGGGTTTGGGGGTTGGGGTTTTGGATGTGTCGATGGTGTTGGCGTTGGCGGTGGCGGTGGCGGGTGCTTCTTCTTCTGTGAGGTCTTCTGCCTCGACGAGCTCGGCGTCACGGTACCATTTCCTCCGTCTGGTCCAGCGGCCCCAGCCGTCTTGACCTCTGCGGCCGTTCTGCCACTGCCAAGGGTTTCAGTTTTCCGCTCAGTTGAAGACAGACACACCGGGGGACAAAACAGGAGAACTAACCTTGCCATCATAATAAACCCACCCCATCTTCCCCCCGGGCCCATCATAATCCCACTCACTCGCTTTGTCATCACCAGACATAACAGCCTCGTCCGGAACACCATCCACTCTCCACCTCGACCCTTCGGTCCACTGCCACCGCATGTTGCTCCCGTCCTCCACCTCGGGCAGCTCAAACTCGGTGCGCGGCGGCACGGCGTTGTTGTGCTCGTCCGTCCAAGCTGGCCGCTCGTACGCAAACAGGCTGGCGGTCCATCCAAGCCCAACCCAACGCCGCTGGTTCTCGTAGATGATAAAGGTAAAGCGTACGCCCGTTCCGCGGAGACCCCGCGCGCGACGGAGGGCTTTCGTCAGCTCGGACTCCCGCGGCGTGTTGATGGTTGTTGGTGTCGAGGGCAATTTCGTCTTTGAAGAGGAGGCGCTGCTGGATGCAGACGTGAGGGCAGCGGTTGGGGTGGGAGAGGGGGGCTTAGTGGGGCCTTCGAACTCGAGGCCGGTGATGAGGGTCAGGACTCGCCGGATGGCAGCGCTCCGCCAGAGGATCATGCGAGTGACCCGGATGGACTGGGCGTGCCAAGTCAAAAGTATGCTGCCGAGGATGAGAACCACGCGACGGGTGGTGATGATGTGGAGAGGGGGGAGGGTGAGGAGGATCCAGAACGGCGTGCAGAGCAGGATGCGCACAAAGACGGTGGTGAGTGCCGGCCGGGTGGTTGCCGAGGTCGGCGTACGCTGGGTGCTGAGGAAGTCGGTCAGCTCGAGAAGCGGCTCCAGCAATATGTTGCACCTCGCCGTGAACTCCCGCAATGTCTCGACAATCTCGTCCAGGGTCTTTTGGTGCCGCGTGTTGGTGGCCTCTGATATTGACTTCTGGTTTCTCGTGTGGCCGCCCGGAGCCCCTGTTCCGGCGCTCCCATTGCCCGCCTTGCCGTTCTTATCCGGGAGGCCATCCACCGAGAGATTCTTAGTCCTCCGAGTGGTCTTGGCGGCCTTCGCGTCACCGGCGGCCGCTGCCCCGTCGCCGGTTCCCTGGCCGGGCTCGCTCCATCCGCTGCTGCTCAGGGGACTGAAGCGGCGGCCGTACATGCCGCCGATCAAGACCAGCACGAGGATCAGCGGCGCGGCAAAACGCACCACGATGTCCCCATACAGCACGGCCGCCCAGAAGGCCACCACCATCAAGAAGCTCTCCCAGGGGTCGCCGGTCGTCCATGTCAGCAGCCCGAGAAGCCTGTTCAGGGGCAGGAGGAACGGGTGGCTATAGGCCAAGGCGCGCGTCACCTGCGGCGGTGTGGCAAGCAACAACGGTGACTTTTGGTGTACCAGAATGGTGCTCCTCCTCTTGGCCGCCGAGGTGGCGCTCTGGTTGTTCGAGCTCAGGGTCGCGGGAGAGAAGGAGGCATAGGTCGGGGCGGGGCCATCGTTGCGCGAGGGGGTGGACGGATGTTGGATGGAGGAGGACGAGTCCAGGGGGTCGCCACGCTGGGTGCGAGGGGTCGACATGTGATCCAACCACGGTTCCTGTTTAGGAGAGGAGATGCACTCGTCAGCCGATGTCTAACTGGGTTGTCTGCTCTGTCTGTTCATTGCAGGCTCCACGAGCCGGCGCAGTTGTTGAAGCCGTGCACGGGAACGGAAATAAGGTTAAGGCAAGTCTGTATGGTGTGCTGGGGATTGCGCGTCGTCAACCTCGGCGTCTGGTTCGTGTTGGGAACTTTGGCTAGCGACTGCCGACAAGCGTCCAAGCACAGAGCTGATCAGATGCGAGGGATCGACAAGCCACAATTTTTAAGTTCCGAAGACTCAACAGCCCCCAAGCTTTCCAAATTCGCGTTGAGTACGTGTAATGGAGGCAAACAGTGTGGTCGCCACGAAAGTCGTGTTGAGTAGGTGCAGGGAAAGCAAAGCAGAAAGCAAGTCGGAACTCACAAAAGCAGCCATTAAGGTCGCTGGCTGATGCGCATGTGCGCCTGCACTCGGCTTCAAGGCCGACTCACACACGTCATAGGCCGCGCTGCGCGCCCGGGCGTTGTTCAGCTGACAGTGGACGCTGGCCCTCGATGCGCACGGGCATTTAATGCGGAAAGGAAACCAGAGGAGAGACGGGAGGCAGGAATCGAGGTAAAAAGCGCTAACCAGCGGATGGGATGCGATGCACGATAGGTAATGCTAGCAGGAAGGGGATCAAAAAATGGAAAAAGACAAGGTGCGTCGAAAGGAATGGATGATTGTCAGAGGAAATCGACATCCCGAGCTCATCTCACGTGGGGTGTTGATGGCCTGCTGTCCGTCCAGTGCTCCCGATAGCGCTGATAGGCAGTTAGGTAGCAGCAAGCTGCCCGCAGGATTCAGGACAGGAGGCCCAATCCGGCCGGACCTGGGGAAGAACGACCCCGCCGTGGATCCGGCACAACAGGCGCAAGAATCACATGCAAATTTGGGCCGAGCACCACGCTTTTTTCCGAGCAGGAGGTGTCATCACTGTCTTCCATTGGAAGGGATATTTCCACTGTCACCTCTGGTTAGATACCTTAGGTCTGTACACGTTTGTAACCGCATTTGGAAAAGCACCTCTTCTTTCCTTTCCAAGCACCTTTCCAAGCACCTCTTCTTTCCTTTCCAAGCACCTTTCCAAGCACCTCTTCTTTCCTTTCTTTCCTTCTCTTCTCTTCTTTCCTTCTCTTCTCTTCTTTCCTTCTCTTCTTTCCTTCGTTTTTTGTCTTTTTACTCGTTTTTTCTTTTCCCTCATTTTCTTTCTCTCTTTTTTTGTTCTTGGTCCTTTTCCAAAAGCGGTTACGAACATGGAAATAGCCAGAGGTGACCATAGAAATATCCACTCGATCTTCCATCCTCGCCTTCAGATATTCTGCACCATCATAGTAAAGTGACAACCTTTTTCTCCCAGCCATCCATCGCTCCCTCCGCAAAGCTCGCAGAACTCTCACATATCCAGAACCCCGCTCTCCTGTAAACCGCTGGCTCACACAAGTTGTTGCCTTTGACGACAGGCTCGACAACAAGGCAAGACGTGCGACACAGACGGACAATCTTGCACCAAGGATCGAGCCGCGCGCCAGCCACGTCCAAACAGAGATGCTCCCGGCTCGGATCTGGAACACGGTCGAAGTCTTGTTCTGATTTCAAGAAAATCCCTTCATCACCAACGCGCCACTTTGCTGCTTCTATACCTTCACCGTCTTCACCCCCACGCATGTGCCCATCACGAGAGGACGGCCGCTCCGCGTCCGGATCGTAGTAGAAGGGCATATTCATGACGTCCGCCAGCAGGGTAAGCCTGGCCGACGCGGCGTCGCCGAACCGGTTTGGTCCGGCGGGCACTACCATGGCATCCAGGATCCTGGGCTGCCATTTCCCAGACCAGTTCTCGTTCTCCAGGCGCGTGTACCGCTGGCGCTTGTCTCCGTCGAACCTGATGCGCGCTCCGTCCAGGGAGGCCCACGACCACGACGGAGCCCTGTATCTCGCGGGCCGACGGCCGGGCGTCACGCAGTACCAGGAAAGCTGGTAGAACAGGTCGGCTCTCCAGATCCCTGCCAGATACTCGTCGTCGGGATTGTAGGACGCCCACTCGACTCTTGCCTTGACGACGCAGTCGTTTCCGTCGTAGAGGTAGAGATTGGATCTGTGAGGCGATTCGATTTCGGTTTCCTCGCCGGCGTCCAAGATGACCACCTTGTCTCGCGGTGCCCAGCTATCCAATTGGGTTTCTTCATCTTCCCCAGGGTCCTCAGGGTCATCGGTCGCGCTCTCCCCGCTCCCTTTCCCCCCGGCAGTGACTACATTGGTCTCAGTCACTCGATAGTCTGTTAGAAGCAAGCCCTCCTCACCTGGAAGCGCGTTCTCTTCTTCGTTGGGTCCCCCCGATGTCCCTCCGTCCTTTTCCTTCTTCCAGATTTTGTATGCTCTGAGAAACGCGGCATGGGTATCCGGGTGGGACATGAGGCACACGAGCTCGTCGCTATAGTCCGGGTTGCTCTCGTTGTCCCTGAACTCGAGGTAGGGGCCCAGTCCAGCCTCCTTCATAATCTCCAACATCCTTTCATTCGGCCGCGCAAAAGCCCCGTCTGCCTCGCCGTCTATCCCGCCGAGAAGCCTTCTCGTGAGGAAAGGGTCCACGCTCAGGGGGCCTCTCGTGTGTGTGTACGTCACTTTCCCCGTGGCCGTCTCCTTCGCCAGAATTATGGCTCGGGTCTTCGCATTTGCGTCGTCGTATCTTTGGAACCGGGTTGCGGCCGGGTTCTCGGGGACAGCCCAGTGCCTCGGGAGCTTGGGGACTCTGAACTGCTCCTGCTCCTCCTTCGTTGCCAGACGCCGGGAACGGCGTGCTGTCACATAGCTAGCCACCGCCGACGCCAAGCCGGCGACTGCCACAAGCTTGTCCGACTCGTACGTCAGAGCCCGGTCCGTGAACTCCTCCACCATGTCGGTCCACAAGGTGAATATGTTCATGGGCTCGTCGACATACGAGTCAAAGAACCGTCGGGAAACCGCCGGGTCGTTGGCCGTTACCAGGTTGGCAGGGGTCCGCTCCTGGCGGATGCCTTCACGGCATTGCCAGAAGAGCCCGTTGCGGTCGTAGAAGATGATGCGGGCCGGGAGAGCCGTCTCCTGCAGAGTCCAGCCGCGCCGCTGGAGGGGCCCGCTCTTGACGACCATGCTCCACGGCATGCGCGGAGGGTGAATCCAGCGCCAGCGGACGAGTTCCTTGCCGGCCGGTCCGCGGAACTTCATCTCACAGGGCCGCGATTCCAGGACGTTCCTGTCGATGCCCAGACCGGAGTCCGCACCCTCGCCGCTGTTGGCCGCAATAACGGCATATGCGTTGCGGTACACGTTCATCATGCTGGCAGCTTCCTCCTGCCAGTCCGAGTCCGAGTCCTGGACAATGCAGAGAGTGTCGACCCACAGGTACCGGATCCCCAGGCTCCTCGTTACCCGAATGGCGTCCTTGATGGTGAGCGGTAGCATGTCAACTGGGACGCGTACCAGATGCTCTGCCAAGTTACCCCCAACCGTCTTGTACACGTTCTGAACCTCACCCCAGCAATAGCTGAGAGCAATCCACTTGCCCCGTTCGTGCTTCTCCGGGACGAAAAGCCGGACTTCCTCGGCATCGCCAACGTCCAAGAGGCGGGTTGGTAGGTGAGCATCGAAGGTCCCGGGGCAGAGAGCGTGCTTCTGGATGCAATCCTCGATCCAAGCTCTTGCGAGAGCGTCTAGGTCGAGCCCGACCATCTCGGGCCCGTCGCGGCGTCGGTTTCGGATCTCTCGACATTCCTTCCGGAAATCGAGCACAACTAGGGGTGAACAGCATGTCAGAGCTTGGCCCGAAATCACCATATCGGATTCTTCTCAATGCCAATAATGCGTACGGTTGTGTGGAAGCTCGGAAAGCTGCAGAATAGCCATGTGGCCAGGGCCATCTGGCTGATCTGGGTCACCGCAGGCGACGTTGATGCAGATGTAGTTGTCCTCTCCATAGACGCTCACGAGCCCGCGTCTCTGCCCAGTAGCGCAAGGACAGTCATCTGTGAGCTTGGTGCGGCCATTTGGAGGGTTGTAGACCTTGAGACTGCCGTACAGGAGGCTGCACAGATGGCACCGCCCACGGGCACCCTCCGCAATGGCTGCAAAGGGGGAGAAGGCAACGACTTTGCGCTTTATGAGAATATCTTCCCACACAAGGAGATCGCAGGCGCATCTTATGCGAGTAGCTTCGTTGCTTCGGGACATCTTTTGACCCATTCCAACTCGTGTGGCGATTACTTCGAGCCCGGACAGCCTTCCTGATCTGGTACTTGCAGGTAGGTTACTTGTTAATCGACCGGTTAAAGACGGCCGGACGGCGGCAGGGCAAAAAGAGATGCCTCATTCGCACGCTGTCGAGCAAGAGGCTCACAAGATTTTGATGAATAAGGTAGGCAGGAGCATGGGAAAAGGGGGGGTATACCGGCATGTGGTTCTAAAAGTTGCGGCATGTATTCCGTGTGCGGGTGTCTTCGTGAAGGACCAAAGGTCCTCCGATATCATGCATGGGGTTGTTCGATGTTATCAGGGTCTTGCACAGCCTTGTGGCGTCTGCACTCCGCTCTTTGCGTTCCAACCACAACGAGCCCCTCCTGGACACCCCATGTCTGGAGGATGCCACACACATCCATTTCAGCCGCCAATTCCATAGCCACTGGCTCTTATCACCCGGGAAGCTGGACCTGGAGGGCCGCGGAGCCGTTGAGTGATGGACCGTCAGGGCCTCCGTCTGCTGATTCAAGGAAGATGTCTGAACCAAGGGGTACTTCGGCCCGCAAGGCCGCCGAGCGGCCCAGGTCACTTTGGATCTCATGAACACTCACTGTGAAGCCAGGTTTACCACCACGACAAAACCAAGTAGAATAACAAGATGCAAGCCACAATTATCAACTTGTTCACCTAAGTATTAAGATACCTAAGCCTAGTCCTCAAAATAACGAGTGATCGAAGAAAGGACACAAACAACGAAATTGTGCTCGAAAGTAGCAACGAAACCATATCCCCATTCCCAGTGTTAAATCAGATAATGGGTATCACCAGACGGCTGTCTCCCGTCTTGCTCCCTCAACGGCGGTCCCGTCAAAAACGGGGGGCAAGATGGAAATATTATTACAAAAACCGCACAAAAAAGGCGGCGGCTCCAGCAAACCCCTCAGAGGGTTAGAGGGTTAAGACCACGATGTGACAAAAAGAAATGACGGAAAAATGAAAAGGAAAAAGGAAAAGAAAAGAAAAAGAACGGAGAAAACAGCGCAGGGAGTTTTTATTTCAACGCCTCACCAGGCGTACCCATACCCACAGGCGTCGACGAGCCCGTGCCCACAGCCTCAGGAGTCATGCTGCTGAACCGCCACTTGACCGATGCCAGGCTAAAAACACCACAACATCAGCTTCGTTCTTCTCTCTTCCAAAAAGGACTCCCAGGAAATGAAATGGAAGGGAAGGGAAGGTAAGGGTTTGGAGAGAAGAAAGGAGAAACTTACTCAGTCACCGGCGAAGGACACACAATCTCCCCATTCCGGGCCTGCAGCCTGCGACACAACCGACGGGCATGAACAGCGCCGTTCAGTATGTCGCCGGACCTCGAGCGCGCCTTTTCCAGCACGAGCGTCTGCGTGCCCGCCAAACCCTCCTGGCCGCCCTCGTGATGATGATAAACAATCGTGACCACGCACGCCGCCCCGCCCTGCACCGACAGCCTCTCGACCGTCTTGACCTTCTTGGGCTCGATCCGCACCGAGACGGGGCTGTCCAACGGCGTCGTGAACACCCCGCGCTGGGGGTCGTCGATGAGCTGCAGGGACTGGCCCGGCGAGGCGGACCGGTACAGCTCCGTGCTGCCGTCCATGAAGCCCGCGAGGTCGAACACGTCCATGGTGGGAAGGACCGGGGCCTCCTTGTCCAGGGTCGGAGTGAGGTTTGGTGTTTCGGGCTTGGAGAAGGGGGCGGTGGTGGGCGCGTCCGTCTTGGGTTGGCCCCCGAGCACCGGGGAGTTGGCGCGGGTGTTGGACGCGCTTGTTGTCGGTGTCGCGAGCGGGATAGTCTTGAGTTGCCCCATGGGCGTGAAGGCTGGAGGGAGTTGAATCGGCGGCGGTGGCGGATCTCGCCTTGGTGTCGGCTCTGGCGCTGGTGCGCTGGCTGGCGCACTGGCTGGTGCCGCTGGCTCAGGCGTGGAATGGCTGCCAGGCCCGGGAGCCGCCGAAGCACTCCCCGAGGTCCGAGCAGCTTCTTCTGACGATCCGCTCGGCGGGGGCAGCTGAACTGGCGCTGAGCCCGCACGGCTATCACTCAGCGGCTGGGCGGTGAGCTTAGCATTGACTGCTGACAACAATGAGGACCGAGGAGGGGAGCCGTTCCGTGTTGGCCCCGAGGGAAGGGGTCGCCGAGCACTAGGTGGCTTGGGTGACTGAGAGCTAGGCCGAGGAGGTGTTGCAGCGCTCGGGAAGTCCTGCACAATATTTTGCAGACTAGCCGGGCTTGGTTTTCTCCCCTCACTGTCGGGTCGGCTCGTCGTGGTCCTTGGCGACATGTCCGCCGGCCTTTCGGGCAACACAATAGATGGCGAGTTATTGGTCTGCTGGGCAGTCTGCCGGTTGCTGCTGCGCGCGTGAATCTTAATCACCCGCCTGTGGTTGGGCCCGGCGCTCGACACCGAGCCTGCTCTTGACGGCGGTTCCAGACTCGCACGTGCGCTCCGAGAGGCGCTGCTCTCAGCACTGCCGCCGGAGTTGGAGTTGATTGCTGTGAATCCGGTCCGGGGAGGTGCTTGCAGGTTCAGCGCCTGTGCCGCGATCAACTGCGCTGCTGCGGATACATCGTTGGGCTTGAGACTGGAGTTCTGGCGAGACCTTGTCTCTCCAGCGAAAGTCGAAACGCTAGTCCTTCGGCTGTCTGTCATGGCCCTTCCCATAGAATCTCGGTCGGATTCGCCTCCCGGCCGGCTGTGCTGCATATCCCCGGCATCTTCCATCTCGACGTCCTCGGCGGCACCGTTCGAGGTCCCTTCTTGAGGATATCTGTAAGTGGTGTGTTGTGATATGGCTAGATGCCGTCTTGTTAGCAGAGTCCCGGTACGACATGGATATTGTCCAAGACTTACGAGTCCCATGCCTCTGTGGCCCATGTGAGTCTCGCATTCTCGCGTCCTTGAACCCGTGTTGGCGGAGGACCTTGTTGTAATAGTATTCCCGAGCCTCTTTGACAAACGGGACATTTCGTGAGTTCGGATCGTCAAAGTCGAGGCTGGAGAGCTGGGACGCCTTCGTCCATCCCATAGGCCACTTCCGACTGCTTTCGTTAGCTCCTGAGACAGCATGCAGCGCGAATCCAACCCGAACTCACTAATCGGTACTCTCAACACACAAAACGGGAAACTCCCGCTTCTTCTCGAATGGGCCGCCGTTTTCATACCCCTTCGCCCAGCCCCTGATACCCTTTATGCCACTCGCGTCCTCGTCATAAATGTAGCACTTGGGAGGCGTGAGAACCGCTGTCATGTCGTTGGTAAGCCGGCTGAAGATGCCCGAGTCAGCCAGAGTGGTAGCCAGACCGGCTGACGACATGTCGCCCCAGGGCAGAATCAGGACGGGACGCATCAGCTCCCCGTTCGCCACGTAGAACCGGGAGGCGACCGGGTTAGTAATCCCGATGGTCTGTTTCCGTGGCGTCGCGGTTTTCTGAGACCCCTGTGATTCGAGAGGAGGGAAGCCCAGCTCAGCTCGCTTCGTCTGGCTGAGGTTGTTGGCGTTGAATGCCCTGTAGCCTTCTTTGAACGCCTGTAAAACTTTGGCGTTGTTCATGTCCGCCAGTTGTTTGGTGCAGCCGAGGACCCGATGTCCAAGTGTCTCAATGGCGGTCACGTGGGCCTTGGACATGAAGTTGTGCTGTGCGCTGGCAAGATGCTTCGCCGCCCCCCTGAGCGGATGCTCGCCAAAATGCACCCCATGATGATCGCATCTAAGGATATAGTATTCTCCCGTCCCGCTGGGGAATTGGACAATGACGTGCTTGTACTGCGCTGGTTTCATAGGCGAGCCGTACACATCCTCGAACGTGACTACTCGCTCACGGAGCTCCTGGCGAACCGGTGGCGAGGGAGGATGGATGGCGTCGGCGCGTTTCGGCTCATGGTGTTTGGAACGCTTCGCGCGGCCTGGATCCGAGGTGGGGGATTGGTCGTTTGGCTCGTTATCCGCCTTGCGCTTCTGATTGGGCTCGGGCTTGGGTGCTAGCTTCGGTGGAGGGGGCCGTTGGTCCTGGGTTTGAGGAGATATCGCGGTGCCCGGCGAAGGGCTCTTCTGGTCGCGAACGGCCGGAATAGGGCTTGGGCTCGCGGTGGGCTGAGGCTGCTGAGCGGGTCCCCCAAAGGGGTAGGCAGACGACATGGGGTGCTCAATCTCCTCCTCGTCTTTGCTTGGTTGTTGGTGCAGCATGGGTGAGAGGCTCGCGGCGGGCTGAGGCTGCTGAGCGGGTATCCCGAAGGGGTAGGCAGTCGACATGGGGTACCCAACCTCCTCCCGGTCTTTGCTTGGTTGCGGGTGCAGCACGGGCGAGTTCGCGTCGGCAAAGCTCCGGGGCGGCGTAACCTTTGCATAGTCGGAAGGTTTGGTTCGGAACGGAGGACCATGCTGGGGTGGGAGATCGGTTTGGGACGGAAGGTCAGTTTCCAGCTGGGGTGGGAAGAGTTCCATGTCGGTGTCCCTTGGAACCATGGTTGATGTTAGTACCGGAGATGTAACCTGCTGGGGTTGCGATGGAACCTCGGCTGCAGCAAGCGGACCGGAGCTAGTTTCAGCGGAAAGATCCTGGCCAGAGGCAAGAAAGGGCTGTGTCGCCGCCAGCTCTCGGGGCGGAGACGCCGGGGGAGGTGCTGGCGCCAACTCCGCAGGCTGGTTGGGAGGATGATTAGCGACAAGCGTCAACAACTAGAGAGGGTGCAGCTTAGGTACTTACCCCGGAGGTCATCAGGGCCGTGATGGCGGCGAAGAGATCCTGGCTGTACAAAGTCTTCTGCGCTTCATAGTGCTTTTTTCGTGTATTTACCCCCTCTTGATATGCCCGCCTCAAGACGGCGAGCTCCAAGTCCCTCTTCTCTTCCAAAACCGCCTCGATGGACTTGCGCAATGATTGTTGTAGTCCAGCTATGTCGGATATTTGACTCTCAAACTTTGCATCGATGGCGCTGGACTCCTTCTCAAAACCCGCCAACGCGGCTCGCTCCTGAGAGTCATATTGGTCGTCTAACTCTTCGATTTTGCGCTTTATTTGGGCGTGGTTGGTTTCTGCCTGCACCGTCTGGGGGCGCAGGCTTCTTCTTCCTTGCGACGACGCCGACATCTCGAAGCGGTCCGGCGTCGCCAGGGGCCGCGCGAGCGTCGCCCTTTCCACTCAGATAGAACGAGGAACGATTCGTCAACAGCAAGAACGGAACCTGCAAATGCCGACGCAGAGAGAATCGGGTTCCTCGGGCCAATGGGGACGTTTGATGGCGCACCGTCCCGACTGTCCAAGGTACCTAGAGGGCGAAGTCAGACATACAGTCAGAAGATGAAAGGCAACTTGAAAAGAATGGACGAGACAAAAGAGGTGGAAAGATGGGGTCTGGTGTCGAAGCCTGGACGATGGACTCATGCTCGCGTAGGAATGGCGACTGCGCCCGTTTCCGACTCCAACTTGGAAACCAAAAAGTGTGTTGGGAATAAGATGGGGCCAAGAATACACACAAGTGCCATTCTGAGACAGTCGCGGTACATACAGATGCCTGTTTGCGGCGCTGTTGGCTTTGCCGCACCAACGATTGCTCGGAGGGTTCTGAAAGGAAATGCGAATGGATGACTGTGGCAGGAAAAGAGGCAAGAGCCCCGATCCATCCTACGGCGCTGGTCCCAAACTTCCAGTCGGCACCACGTAATATTGGAATCCTCGTAAAAATGAAGGCAAGGGTTGAGATGGGTTTGGATATGTGAGAAGGAATAATGATGACTTTTTGGGTTGTTCTTTTGGTAATGGATAGCCGAAGCTTGACGCGATGAGGCGGCAAAAGCCCGTCGGCCAGCTTGCGTAACCAGGTCGGCCGACCGCCACCACTTGTGCGGCGGCGATGGTCCGGCGGAGAGGAGACAAGCGCGCAGGCTGGTGCGGCAGGGTGACAGCAAAGAAAAACCAAAATTGAACAAACTCACTCACTTTGATGCTGTCGCAGAAAAAAAGAGTAGATCGCTGCGACCGGTGGGATTCGGGCAACCTGATCGGAGTACGATGCTGCAGGCGAGTAAAGGTGATGGTGCGGGCGCAGGTGCGACGTGATGGAAATCGGTAGAACACCCGCTATACCGTGGGGTGTAGCAGGGTGGAGGTCAATGTGGAAGACGGTGCGTCGAAAAGAGTTACACCTTGCTTATTATTAGAAATTTCTTGCGTCTGGATCGCGCCAGTAGCGGCTTGGAATGCGAGTTAGTTCCAGGTTGGCTCTACGCCGCCCAGATTACCCTAGGCCGCTAAAACGAGGGAGTGGTACTTCGTAGTCAGCCCGGCGGCGGTTGGCGGTGGCAGGGCCGGGTCCCTTATGGAATTTTGCACGGGATAAGTTACCGCAAGCACACACCGCAACCGGGGGGTAGTTCCAGCCTGAGGCACGGCACACAGCTAGGCTTGATTCTGATGTTGTTGGCGCGCACTAGCGAGAAAATACTGGGGCCATGACCCAGGAAACGAGACCGGGCGGCAGGGATTATGGCAGCGGTATAAGATGAGCACTAAGGTGGTGTTAACAAAGGGGTGTAGCAAGACTGGGCACCCCTAGCATTGGTGTAACTGGAAGAAAAGCAAAATAGTCGCCGAGAAATCATACGGACAGTCCAATCCAATCCATCCATACAGAGAGCTCCGTGCACTGCACAGTCATCTGCACAAGCTCGCCAAAAAGGCACATGGAGACGCAAGAAAGAGACAAGTGCAGTTGGGTCATGATGCGCATTCGCTGCAAGCGCATCCTTTCCCGTTGTTTTGCCGCCGTCAATCACAATGCACTCCGCATGTCCTGACACCATGTTTGGGAGCTGCGGCGTGCGTGGGCTATTGCCTGGCGTGTGATCTCTCGGATGCATTGTGAGTTGCTGGGTTTGCTGGGTTTTGCTGGGTTTGCTTTTTATGCTTGGGTTTGGAACACGAGGCCCTTTTTCTCCGGGCAACTGGAGCCCCCAAATCCGATCAACGACCGCCGAGACTCGAAATCCACCACCGGCGTTAGTGCCCACACATCCCCCTCGGATAATCACAATCCTTCTCGCCTCGTGCCTGCTTCTGGCACCCAAGGGAGGTAGGGACGTTACGCCGAAGGAGTTGTCCCTGGTTGTTGGTTTTACCACAAATGAGTTTCACTGCGCTCGCCTGGGCATCAGGCTGATAGGACAATCGGGTCTGAGCATGATGCACACGCAATGCATCTTTTTTCGACTGCTCATCTGCCGTCCCCCCACCGTCACTAGTCGCGCCTAGACGACCCCTTATTATTAACCCTTACGGAATACATATCCCTTTCTCAGCTAACATTGGCCAACATGATGCCCCATCCACATTGGCCAGGACTCTTGCACTTTCGTGATTAGTGCCCCTCTTCCCAAATGGGGTGGCGTAGTCTGTGATAAGTAACGTGAAACGGAAGACTACAGAATACACGTGTAGTGTAATCTGTACAGGGGTTTTTACACGACACGCAGTCAAATCCACACATTGTTGTTGCGCCCCGCCGCGCCTTCCGAAACAAAAGAGTTGATCGTAATCAGCAGCCCCGTATCTGAATCGTCATCCAGGTCTCATCCCTGTCGCTAACCAGCACGTGTCATTATTTATCTCCGCTGCAGACACAAATATCAAGCACTTTGTACGGAATAATCCGCCTCGAAATTTTAGACAAGGCGCCTCTTCCCTATCCTGTGCGCGCCTTTTCTTGTGCGCACTCTGTCCACAGAAATTAATGCACCAACATCACCATCACCAGACCAACTTTCAAGCGCACATCCTGGCTGACGACTGCCTAATCAAAATCCTTTCATGATTCGCCAACAGCCCAAAAAATCTGCAACTAGTCCGACCAGCCAGCCCCCAGCCTCCAGGTGTGGGCAAGTCCGTATCAGTCGCCACCTTGTTCCGCCGAATGAAGTGGCCGAAAATGCTCCAACCTGCAGCACATGTCCGGGAGCCTGCTTGGACTTAGTCCAATCCCATCAACCCACGAGGGCACACACGCCACATTGCGACCGCTGCCTCTTGCTCGGATTTCGGCCGTTACAAATGGACTTGACAATCATGCGGTCCCCGGTCTGTAGTTTCATCTCGGGGACAGGCTGCACTAGCACTGCGACTGTGTGACACATGCGA
The DNA here is from genome assembly GCA_023628425.1 of Chaetomiaceae sp. PYS4301M. Lineage (NCBI taxonomy): Eukaryota > Fungi > Ascomycota > Sordariomycetes > Sordariales > Chaetomiaceae > Chaetomiaceae sp. PYS4301M. Next base: position 237,303 of record JAMAKR010000022.1, read on the forward strand.
CTACACGGGCAAGACTCCACTAGGTAAAAGTGCAGACCCTGGGCCGTCAAGTGTAGCATTTCGGATACATTATGCATTTCCACGCACATATAGGAAGGGAGACAACATCAGCCTCAACAAGAAGTGGGAGGAGAGCTGGGATCCCAGCTCAAAGATAACGGACTTTTTCGTCGCTAAAATCCCGCAGCCCGTCAGCCCAAGCTGCCAAGCAGGTGGTTCTCTTGTTTTTCGAAGCAAACTTGGGGGGTGATGCCGACAGCCGAAACAGGCACGTCAGTTGGTCCTCACGTAATAAACCCTCGCTCGCGCACAGTGCGCAGATGGGGTGACATGCGCTGTTGCGGCTGTGGTTGGCCGACCGCACCAACGGGATTGTGACCGGCGCTAGTCAAGAGGCGACTATTCCCTGTGGATGACGAGGACGCGTTGGCAGACCGCTGGATCGGGCCGGCGTCTTCGGGTCCAGGGTGGTTTCTTGAGGTGTGTTGGTGACACCCCTCCAGGCGAGAACAACCTGGGAGGACAGAGAAATATCTGTTGGTCGCTTGGGACCAAGCAGCCTATCACATGGATTCAAATCACCTAACCGGCCTTGGCCATGGCCTGTCCGGCTTGGTCTTTTTTCTTGGGGCTTTGGCATGTGCTGCCTGGCTCCTTTTGGGGAACCTCGCTGCAGAGAACACATCGCACATCCATGGCTCCAGCCGTCTGCTGCATCGGTATTAGATGGGAGATGTCGGTGGTTGTTGGCAGATCGATAGAGCTAGAATTCGTTGCCACTACAACCTCGGCGTTCCCTATTAATTAAACCGAAGCATTACTTGTGAAACACGTCTATGAATCACGAGTAATTAGCCGTCATACTTTGGATCTTGGACATGTAAGAGGGGCCTCAAACCTCTAAATGTATCAGGTACCTACGGTACCTATTATGATATGATGGGCTTTGTGCGCCCGTGGATCATGTTTCAGGCGAGAGGTCAAACACCCACGATGAAACTTTCAAGTTGAACTCGAGGGCTATCACCTACAGCGATATAATTAAAATAATGACCATAGGGGTTTTGTAGGCTGGAGACCGCGGAGAACTTGTCCTTTTCTAATCAAGAGACCAAGGCTGGGCGAGGCAGGAGTCAATCTCGCAGTCAGTCAGTAATTATTAGACCTCCCGACTTTTCAATGTCAGCCCAATGTCTATGTCTTGTGCCTCAAAAACATTCACTTATGAGCTGATGTGGTTGCGTGAAAGTGAAAAGAAACAACGTTGGGCCGGATCTGGCTGACAACCAACATGAGTTGAAAGAACGTGAAAGCCAATGATACCGACAAAGAAATCCAGAGTACTTCGTACAGAAGCAATCATCCAGGAGTGGACTGCAAATTCAACCTTCGTTTGCAGACGCCTTAGTTCCTCCCAAGCCCCCAGGGCCTGACTACAAAATTCTACGGCTCTTCTTGCGCTTGAAAGAAGGAAGAAAACAAGAATCACTGATCCATCCGCTCTCTCGCCCTCAAGCTTCCCCTCGAGTACCGTCATACTCACGGCAATATATCACACCCTCCACCCCAAAATGGGATTCGAGAGTGAGACCGGGATGGAGACGCCACAATCCTCCTCCTGCAAGCTTATCCCACCATGCAGAGGGCGCCACGATGCCCGCAGCAGCAAGTCAGCAGGCAGACATACCGCTAAGCCAATAGGAAAATATTACTTTACTGAGAATGCAATGCGACACGACCTCGCGGCCCTCAAGAAGGGAGAGGTCTACGACAGGGACGAGTTTTACAAGCGGGCCAAGGCCTGGTACAAGGCCGAAATTGACCGGCTGCTTCATTTGGAGCAGGTGGGAGAGGTAATGACACCATACTTCTCGCCAGACGAGGCCAAAGAGAAGGATGCTGACCTTCCGATCATCAGGAAAAGTCTCAGTCCCAATTCCAGGGGGCCCCAAAGGCCCCAGCCAGCGCACTCGGTGCCGCAACAGCCGTCGTCTCAACCGAAAAGGGGGCTGATGCCACCACAAACCACAGCCCGAGCAATGAAGCATTCAAAGATTCCAAGAACAAACCAGCGCCACAGGAAGCTACAAGCACACCAAATCAAGCAAGCAAAGCCCCAAAGCCAACCCGCGTTCAACCCGCCCGCGCCGCAAAGCGCAAGGCAGCAGAGCCGCTCCCCACAAACCCCTCGAAACGGCCCCCAGCACGATCGCGCAAGCAGGAGGCACAGGCCCGAGCACCGCCAATCGCAAAATCCGGACCGCCGGACCATCTCAGCCCCCAGTCTTGTGCCCACCCTCCACTCATGATAAACCCAACTCCAAACCCAGCGGATCACGAGGGCTCTCCAGACCGTCATCATCTCGGTCGTCCTCAACTCGACACACATGAACAAGAAGGCCCGAAACCAGAGCCAGAAGAAACAAGGGGCGACTACGCTCTAGCCGCGCATGACCTGGGCCCAGTTCCGCAACAGCAACAGGGGCGAGCACAGCTCCTCGCCCTGGTCGTACGTGTGCCTGCAGGGCCTGGACGTGGCCTACTTTTGCATGCGGGTGGAGAGGGCGGTGGGGGCCAAGATCGGCGAGATTCTTCAGCTTCTGACTCCCGACAGTGGTCAGGATCCTGGTCTGGCCCTGTTGGGGGAGCATCATGTCAAGAGCGGACAGGGGTGTGTTTGTGCCTGAACGACACTAAGAACAAGAAAACCAAGCCACACCCGTTGAGCATCACCCCCAACCCCAACCCCCGATGCGCACTCGACCACCAAAGTCACTACTCCAACAGCCCACCCCCCTTCATCCCAGCCGCAGCGCTCGCACCAGGCGAGGACTGGCGCCCCCCGCGCAGCAGCACCAACACCTCCCCCACAGAAACCACCAAAGTAGAAGTAAACCAACGGCCTCATATTGCCAGCCTGAAATGCATCACCAACCTCCCTGTCTCCACACATGCATCCTACACCAGCAGCAGCAGCTGGGCAGCAGATGAAGTCCGCCGGCGTGAGGAGTTGAGCACCAGGAAACCTCCTGAACAGCAGGCGGCGGCGTTGGTGGCTCCCGAGGCAGAGATGGAGATTAGTCCCACGCTGGGACGATGGCAGCGACGTGAGACAACGGTGGGTTGGGATTTGGGGGCGAATGTGGTTGAGGTGTCGGGGTTGAGGTTTGTGGTCGATTTGTGCCGGTGCCGGTGTGTAGACGGGTCTGGGTCTGGGTCTGATGGGGGCGGGACGGTGGGGGTGGGGGTGGAGGACGGGGTGAGGTTTCTGATGTTGTAGGTAGTAGGGGAGCTGGTGCGGTTGGTTGGTGGCTTGGACGGGGTGCGATGCTTTCTGGTCGGGTGAGTTTCGTTATTAGCGGTGGCTGTTTTCTCGAGGTTCGGAGGTTCATTCGTGTTGGATAGGTCAGGGGAAAGGGGAAATGAGAGTGGTGGTTTTATTCCGCGCGATGATTTGCAATAAATAGTAATTAACTAGACTTTGTTTGACGGGCCGACGCCATAAATATCCCGCTCTCCACAAGAGTTCGTGTTCTGTCTATCCTCCCTTCTAATTATGCTAATCCCAAGGTTCAGCACCATCCCTCCTTATCTTGAACTCAGTGGCTGACAGCCTGAGCTCGTTTAACAATACTAGATCACCCCGAGTACGACGTCACGGCAACCTGAATCTTAGTATCCAGAACCGCATAATCAGTCTTCATCGCAGCAGCGACGGTGTCGTCGACCAGGTCAATGATGCCAAAAGCAAGAGACTAGCAATAAAGTATATCAGGATTGATAAGAGAAGAAACACCCAACAATCGGAGGGTGCCACTCACATCAACAACATTCTCAAGGCTTCTAAGCACCGCAGAGACTGGAGGCCCAATAAACGGGATGCTGGTGATGAACCCGGCCTTCCCAATCAAGATGTCGAGCAGCTGCTGGTGCGCCTTGACGAAGAGGCGGAACGCATTCGCAATGGCCGTGGCTTCCGAGCCGACATACTTGGTCTGACGGGCCGTCGACATGGCGGCGACGTAGCCCGTGGCCGTGCTGACGATGCCAGTGAAACCGAAGACGACCGCCTGTTTGTCTTGTGTTAATCTCTCGTGATGAGTGTCAAAGGTGGGGGGGGACAGAAACGCAAGGGGCACACGAACCGCCCAGGGGCCTTGGCCGAGGATGAGCAGGGGGGCGTTCGAGAGGCTCAGCTGCTTTGCAGGCTCGATGAGGGCCTGAGACTTGTCGGTTAGAGCGTTGATATTGGTGACGACGACGGTGGCGCTCAGCTGGGCTGCGGCTAAGGAGCCGAGCGCGGTGAGGGCGGTAAGGATGGAGAAGCGCATGTTGCTTATTGGTATGCTTTAAGCGATAGTGTTATGGCAATATATGGAAGTTGATATCGGGAGTTCGATGGCTCTAATGAAGAGAGTCAACAGAGTTGAGAGAGGTGTTAAAACCTAAGGTTATTGCGCATACTGTCTTCGATTTTGGACGTGAAATTTGGGAAGCAGCAGAGGTTGATATAAGCTGTCAGACGTGTTGCCAGCAACACGCAGGATTGGATGAACCTCAAATGTTTACAATAAGTTCGGCCCGTCACAGAACGAGTCTGAGTTTGGCATGTTTGCTCCCAGAAGTTATGAGATGAATGTAAGCAACGATTGTGACATTGATCAAGATCTAGGGTCGTCCCGATGTGAGACCCCGAATCCAGGCCGGAATGCTCGGGCACACCCCGGCAGTAAACACGGAACGGCAGACTTCCAAAGCACAAAGTATTGTACAGCAATGAACGATGCCCCCTTAAACAACACAGCAAGAGGAATTTCAATGTAATAACCATCAACCATCTCGTTAATCTCGGCCAAGCTTGCCGCCGAAACATCCCGTCTTGTGTCTCTCTCCCGAGACCCAAGGCATGCACGCAGGGTGGCGTATCGAAAAGCTTCTCTCAGACCGGCTGAGGAAACAACCTTGGATTGCCGACCAGTCCCATTTACCGTCTCGGAGGCAAGCCGCTCCCCTTGCCTGATGGCGCGAGGAGCATGGCCAAGCCAAGGGGTATCGGCAGCGGGAAGGGCAAGGGGTTGGCCGGGCTGGCCATCATGGCGACAGCGAAGGTCTGGTTGACTTGGGTTTTGGTCGCGCCGTCGTTGCTGGGAGGTGACCGGGGCGGTGGTCGTGCGCCAGGGCTGGAGTTTGGGGTCTGGGCTTGTCGACCCGTGTTGGCTGAAGTTGTCTTTTTCCTCGGAGGTAGCCTCAGCGGCGGGGGATCGGCGCCCCTGGGGACTCGCGGGAATGGCGAACTCCCTGGGCGAGGGTCGCTGGAGTTTGCCCGTTGCGGGAAGGTGTTTGACCGCTGGGGGAAAGAGGACATTGTGATGGTTCACTGCCGGCAGGGAACGGAGTGTGGTGCGGTGTGCTATTAAACGTGGTTTCCACTGTCGACTCGGCAACTTTGAGGGTTCACGACTTACATGTGGACGTGAGCAGTGCCTACCGGTACTGTATTTTTATACTATTGCTGCTCAGACGGCATATTGAGATGCAATTGCTGGCATGGTTCGACAGGAGACGGCCGCGATTCAAGTCCGTTTCAACAGCCCCTGGCGGCTCCGGGAAACGTACGACCAAGTGTCATAGCTCTCCCGCGCCCGACGATGGCCCTTTCTCCAGGACAAGCGGCTTATGACAAGCACGGGTAGTCTTCTGTATTGCTGGTAGATCATGGGTTGGTGATCGTAAGATTGTGCAGGCACGCACAGACAGGGAGGGGGTTTTGGTGGTGTCCAGCTCGAGTACGCTCGAATTGAGTGATCCAGGGACCACACAGGCAGCGGACAAGAATGGACAGATTGACGTGAAGTGCATTCCAAACCCACGATCAAACTGAGGACACCCAATGTGGCAGAGGACAACTGTCTTCGTTTCCAGGTTCCCCCAAAAGGGCAGCTCAACGCGGAGCTGCAGCCTGTCTCCCATGCCCGCTCGCGGGGATCGCTCTCCACGCCATCCACGAGCATCCGTTGGTGCACGACAAGTGGATTCCGACACATCTTTTGTAAAAGTCGGTGAATTCGGATGCACAGCCGATATTGGGTCCCGTAATTAATCGATAGCACAGATGGCCAGTGTTGACTGTCGCCTGGAGGAGCTTGTGTGGATGACTGGACAAGCTTCACGCACAAATCTCGCATGGCGGCGCTGGAGCGGTGGGACCCCGTCGGGATTCTGGCCAATCAGCCGCCACAGCGAGAGCAACCGGTCAACCTCTCGCTGGAAGGCGCGGCCATGGATTAGATGAGAGCGGCGATGCAGCGGTATCTGCTGAAGATGGCAGTTGCCTTCATTTACATATCTTCGGCTCCAAACTCTGGCGTGACACCTGTCGCTGATAACGTCCATGGATTGGGCGCAAGCCAATTTATGAGAGGATCCTGTCTGGTTGAAAGATTCTGGGTCCCTGAGGCCTTGACTCTTAGTGGATACGGCCAAGGGCGATCCGGCCGTTTGAAGAAGGCACAAAAGACGCAACTCCGCACAAACCGCGCAACACAAGCAGGCAGTGGCCAACTTCAAGGTTGCCTGGCTTCTGCTTTCCTTCCTGTCCGAGTTCCTGCCTCGCGTATAAAGCACCCCAAGCCTTCCTCACTCTGACCAGCAAACTCTTCCACAAACCAAACCATCACCCAAAGTTCCAAATCCAAATTCATCAGTCACCAAGACCTGACTCACAAGTCACAACCAAGTCTCATCAATCAACCAACCAACCAAACAACAACACCAAAAATGGCCGGCTGCGATTGCAAGGGCTCCAGCTCCTCCTGCTCGTGCGGCTCTAGCTGTGCGTTTATCCTCCCACGCCACTCCATCCACACACCTTGACACTGACATCCAACGACGAATTAGGCACCTGCACTGGCTGCGGCAGCAAATAAGTTCGCTCCCTGAGGCTGTCCTTGAGAGACATGCATTTGCCAGTACCAGACTGGGTTCCGCAACTTTCTTCCCTCCTCCACTGCGGGCAAGAGAGACGAATGGGTTTACTTTGCTCGGGAGATAATTAGGGCGTTGGACGGGCTGGGATTCGGGAGTGGGAGGAACATTATGAGGTTTATGACTTGACGGTTATTGGAGGTCGAGGGAAGGCACGGGTAGTTTCGAAATTCTAATCTTTGGTCGCCACGGACTGCTTTGTCTATCGTGTGATGTGTCTGTCCCTTGGGATGAACCACCTGTGTCCCATGTTACTGGAGTTGATATCGCACTTGATGATTCCTCCTTCAGCCGATCAAGTTCAATATGTCCTCGTTTGAAAATTGCAGTGAGGTATGATGAATATCGGACCCACGAGGATTGCCGTGAACACATTCCGCCAATCTATTAACCACACTCTGTCTAATTCTCCACACCCCTCTCAACACCCACTCTCTATTCTTCCCAGTGTCTCCAGAACCAGACTCTCCCTCTCTCTCTCTCTCGGTCTCTGCCCCTCGTCACCCGTCCACACCCCGAAGCTGAAGCTGAACCAACCTCCTAAACCCCTCCCCCAACGCCTCCACCACACCCGTCACATCCACCCTGGCAGGCTCCTCCGCCTCCCTGATCCGCGCCAACAAACCCGGATCCCACCCGGCCCCCTCTCCCGCGCCGCCGCCCCCAACTTTATTACCACTACCAGAACCGGACCCAGCCCCAGCTCCAGCCCCAGCCCCAGAACCAGTCTTCCCCCTCGCCACCAACCCCTTGACCGCCCTCCCACTCCTCAACGGACCCCCGGGAACAGCCGGCCCAACAACCGTGTCATCGAGCAAACCCTGCCAGCGGGCGAGATACATCCCCGGTCCGGCAAACGACCTCTCGCCGCCGCGCTGCTGTGCTCCCGGGTGGTTGTCAGTGACAATAATGCTGCTGCTGCTGGCGGGAAGATCCGGTGGGGTTGGGGAGGTGGAGCGGGAGGTGGGCGTAGAGCGGCTGGATGACCAGTAGGCGGGGGAGAGGTATGAGGACAGCAGGGGGATTGTGGATGCGGTGTTGTGTGCTGTTGGGGTGTTGGCGCCGGTTGCTGTTGGGGTTGGGGTTGTTGTTTTTGGGGCGGTGAGGGGCGTGGCGGTCGGGAGGTGGGCCATGTGGTCTAGGATGCGTTGCATGCGGGTGAGGGAGAGGGATTCGAGGTTGGAGAGGTAGGTTGCGTGTGAGGTAATGATGGGGAGGATGTGGGATCGGGTGGCGGGCGGGAGGGAGGCGAAGAGGTGTTGGAGGGGGTCGCTTAGGGAGCCGGCGGCGCCGGGGCGGGGGGTTTCGTTCGCAGGCGGGTGTTGTTGAGCGGGTTCGGGGTTGAGCACTTGGGACGGAGTGCTCTGTTGGAATAGTTTGACAGTTTCTTTGGCCCAGGCGCAAAAGTCGGCTCTGATCTCCGGGCACTGGCTGGCGACTTGGTGGAGCCAGTTGTAGACGAGCTGACGGTTGTTCCGGAGAAGGAGGACGTAGTCTTCAACTGACGGGACATGGCTTTCGGAGGGGTCGCCTTTGGTGGGGGTGACGGACTTGAGGGATCCAAAGAACCCAGGGGTACTTTTCCTGGCTTTGCTGATGTGGATAAACTCGGTAATGAAACCCTCCGCTGCCGAGAGGTGCTCTCGGAGGTCGACCCGTTGATGGACGGACCGGATCATGGGCTCGAAGCTGGCCACGGCGTCTTTGATGGCGCGGGTAAAGAGATCAGGGTTTTGCCGACAGAGGGCATTCGCAATCTTGTCGCGGTCTCGGGCGGCGAGTAATGCCGAGATATACTCCAAGCAATGTGAGTGTTGTGATTCGGTGATTGAGGACAGCAGGTCTGGGTTTGCGCGCTCCAGTACCGTGACAGCGATGGACTTGGAGCCCTGAAGGCTGGCCTTCCGAGTTTCTTGGTGCTCTTTTGTCGGCTGGCTGACATAGCGCTTGATTGCTGCGAGCTGGGCCTTCGAAGGGGTGGAAGGCCCCTTTGCCTTCTCGATGGCCTCGGCGGACTTGCGAAACTCAAGAGCGTCCCATGATAGAACAAGCGAGATGATTCTACGAGGGTCAGATTTGGTCTTGGAAAAGGTAGGTAATCAAACAGAGTCATACCTTTGAAGAAGATTCATGCCGTCATCAGCGTTGTGCGTGAGGCCAACCCAGTTCGAGAGGGCGCCCACGCCCATCTTGGCCAAAAGTAACCGCACCATGCCGTTGAGCATGCTCGCTGCGTTCCCGATGCGGAGCGTTTGCTTGATCATGGAGTACGGCAAGAGCCTGTGGACATTCTCCAAAAGTTTCAACAGATAAGGCCCCTCGGGTGACAGGACAAAAACATGGTGGACTAAAGTTGCCAGACTGGGAGATGCTCACGTCAACGAGAATTTCCCAAAACGAATCTCTCACTCCCGAGAACTTACTGCAGTATAATGTAGTCTGCGGCAGCTTGTACCCCTGGAGAGTGCTCTTCGAGATTTGCAGTCTTAGCGGCGCAAGTAAACATCTCGTCGACCAGGTTCCCGTGCACAAGCGCCTGCACGGCATCTTCCCACGCCTTGACGAGGTCCCCAGCCCTGGCTCTGTCGTACTTTCGATTGAGGTCCCAGTGGCCAGTGCTTGCAACCCCCCCAAGAATGCCCCTCGATACAGCCTCGTGGATCGCTGACGCAGCGGTAGCTAGAGTCTTTCTAGTCCCCAGCACTCCTTTGTCGTACGATTCCGAGAGCTCTCCTTGGGCAAGTTTTTCCAAAATGCCCTGGAACCGCACATGCCAGAACTCGGGCGGCAGATCCCGGACACCCGGGAATGGCAGAACGATGGGCCTCAGCACGCCGGCAAGGAGCGGTGCCGCTGATTCGGCGGCGTATGACGGGCCGCCGTCCGACTCGGCAGCTGGGCCAGCATGGCGGGCAAACGGGTATCCGTACTCGGAGATGGTAGCGGGATCCTTGAATCGCTCCACCTCGGCATAGGTCTCGTGGTGGGTGAGGATGTCGAACAGGGCATGTAGCTGAGACGGAGTGAGAATCTCGGGGACCACGGCGGCGGAGGTGGGTGTGACAGATGACGCTGTGCATTCTGCAGCTTGCCCCTCCATGACGATGTCTCCGACCCGGTTTTTCACCGGCTACCCATGAGGCGGGAATTGTTGATGAGGCCCCGAGCAAAGGTCTGTGGTCGCAAGATTTTTTTCGAATTTAGGACCTTGGGTCGACCTTGGGTCGACCTTGTGAAGTTGACGTCAGGGTAAGGTGCGGTTGGATTGGGGCTGGGGCCTGGGCGTGTTGATTAGGATCTCGGAGGGAGGTGAGCGAGCGAGGTCAGCGGGCAACGGTATCCACAGGTATCCAGGATGCCAAGTCGACGGCCATGTATTCGGGAGCGTGATTTCATCCAGGGCAGTCATAATAGGTTTAGCAATGCTGCAGGTACTCGGAATCCACGAAGAAGTCATTTTCGTCCGATGTGGGTAAACAACCTGGAAGGGCGAATAACGTGGGGCAGGCAACAAAATCCATGATCCAACATGGGCAAGTCAAGGACTCGGGGTCAAAGGCGGGGCAACCCTAACCCTGCAATTAAGCTCTCTGTCGTGCTGGATTCCACTCCACCCCATGCATGGACCGTTGCTTCGTCCTTCACTCCCCTGCAGCATCTGCAGGATGAACAATCAACTCCATCTTATCCCTGGGCCGGCGCCGATGTGTCAAGGTCTCCCAGAGCCGCAGAGCTTCTTTGCATGAAAGGCGCATACGCCCGAAGTGACGGGCCATCCACAATGCAATTTGGCATGCTTGTTTGCACATTGCAGCGCGGTCCCGTGGGTAGCACCAGCACAGCAGCAGCTTGCGGCGGCGCACTTGCATCGCGGAAGCAACGCGCAATCATGCGATAACCCGGCATCGCTTGAAGGCTGACCCCTGTGCTTGCAGGTTCCAGGCCTTCGAACTTGCTGCGACTTCCAATCAACTTTGCACTTGGTCAAAATGCAGAAAGAGAAAAACCTCGAGCTGCACTTGATGCGGGACGACGGTTCGTCGCTGTGCTTTTCGTCAGGGGCCAAGAAGCTTTGATGGGGCCTCGGACAACTTGGAAGCCCCCATCGAGCACGGGCTGCCCAGGTAAAGAAGTCCTGACAGCAGCCAGAAAATGACACATGCAGTTGCCCGGTTTTGATGAGGACGAGGAAAGAGACGCCGGGCCGGCCATGATGAACCCTTCGGGAAGCCGTTGCGGGTCAGCCGCGGCCGTCTCTCTGCATCTGCCAAGGGGATCCCGCCATGGGCAGGTGCCGGCCGAAGCCAATGTTGTGCATTCGCAACATCCGATTGCCCAGAAGGACTAGACGCTGGCGAGCCCGAGCGGTGGCAGTTGCAGCTGCGTCCCAGGCCCAGCATCACATCCCCGGGTTGGCAGAGAAGGAGGGACCTCGGTATGGGCCCAGGACTTCAACTCGGGCTGGACGTGGAGGGAAAACCGTCCCCGAAACAAACCAACAGGCTTCACCAGCACCACCAATTGACAGCATCACTTCTGCTCTCCCTAACGTGGCGTCTGGAAGCAATCATCATTACGCTACCTACCTCGTTTCTATCATCGTTACCGGACAACAAACATGAAACCCGATTCGGTAAAGGCCTTCCTGCTCGGCAGCTGGCTGTGGTCCACTGCCTGGGCAGGCTACATCCTCCACGATGACTCGTTCACCCCGGACCATGTTCTCAGGGTAGCTATCGCCGAAGTTCCCACGGCTTGCGAGACCCGCGAGGATGTGGTGGTCAACGGGACGTCTCCAGGCCCCTCACTACGTCTGCTCCCGGGGGCCAAGACCTGGATCAGGGTCTACAATGACATGGACGACCGGAATCTCAGCATGGCAAGTGATCTCCAACCCCTGACGCTCCAGTCAAGATGCATAGGAGACGCGAACTAACTCAGGACGCAGCACTGGCATGGCCTTTCCCAACGACTGGCGCCCTTCGCAGACGGAACTCCGGGCATCGCTCAGTGGCCCATCCCCCCTGGGCACTTCTTCGACTACGAAATTGCGACGGAGCCTGATGATGCCGGATCCTACTTTTACCATTCTCACGTCGACATGCAGGCGCTCAGCTGCACCGGCCCCATCATCGTGGAAGACTGCGGACCCTCGCCGCACCACTACGATGACGAGCGAATCTTTCTGTTCCAGGACTACTTCCAGAAGTCGGATGACGAAATGATCGATGGATTGACCAAAGCTCCGTTTAGCTGGACAGGAGAGACTCGCGGCATCCTGCTGAACGGGAAAGGTGTGTCCTTGAACCAGACGTCAATTGCCGGCCCTTCGGGCGACGCGGGCGGTTTCTTCGGGAGTCGCCTCTTCGACGGAGACTACGACCAGGTCACGCTTTCGGACGACTGCACGCTCCCAGTCATTGATGTCGACCCGGACACGACATACCGGTTCCGCTTTATCGGCTCCACTGGCCTCTCGGTCCTGTCGATGGGCTTTGAGGACCACAACGAGCTGACCATTGTCCAAGTCGATGGCAGCGAGTACAACATCCCGGTCACAATCTCCCACATCAACCTCGGCGGAGGCCAGCGGTACGACGTCCTGTTCAAAACCAAGACGGTGGAGCAGCTCGGCAACAAGCAAATCTACTACCTCCAATTCGAGACTCGCGACCGCCCCGAGGTATACCGTGGATTCGCCGTGCTTCGGTACAATGTCGATGCCGAGATCCCCCCGGCGCCAGCGGAGCCGGTTGTCGCCTTCCCTCGAGAGCTCAACAACTGGATGGAGTATACCTTCCAGCCCCTGTTCCCCGACCACAACCACGCCCCGACCGCCGAGGAAGTCACGCGCCGTGTGACGCTCACGGTGCAGCAAAAGATCGAGGAGAAGACGGGCCGTCTGGTCTGGGAGCTCTCGGGCATGACGTGGACCGAGGCGACCCCGCAGACACCCGTGCTCATCGACATCTACGAGCGCGGCGACGCCGCCGTTCCGGACTACATCGCTGGCGTGCTCAACCACGGCTGGGACCCGGAGACGAAGCTCTTCCCCGCGCTGGTGGACGAGGTCCTCGAGATTGTGATCCAGAACACGGGCTCCGAGTACGCGGGCGAAACCGGCATCGTCGAGACGCACCCCTTCCACGCGCACGGCCAGCATTATTACGACGTGGGCAGCGGCGAGGGCCGCTACGATGCCGACGCCAACAATGCCAAGCTGGCCGCGCTGCGCTACCAGCCGGTCAAGCGCGACACGACGTTTGTGTTCCGGTACGGTGCCGGCAGGGTCGCGCCCGGCGAGCCGGCCGGGTGGAGGGCGTGGCGCATGCGCATGACGCATCCCGGCGTGTGGTCGTTGCATTGCCACATCCTGGCGCACATGATCACTGGTGAGTCTTTCTTCTTTGAGTCTGATGCACCTAGAGGCAAGTTTGACGCTGCGGTAATGAGACGGATTGCTGACTTGTTGTGTGTGCTTGGGGCAGGCATGCAATCGGTCTGGGTCGTGGGCCACGCCGATCAGATCACCACGATCCCCAACGACATGAGCCAGGGATACTTTTATTATGGCGGCGACGCGTACGGGAATGCTACGTATGCGCCGTCTGTTTATCACTCCTTTGATGAGAGTCACGCAGTCAGCAAGTGTGTCGTCCCTGGTTTTGGGGCGGAGGACGATGGTGACGACGTCGGCCAGGGAGGATGGCGATGAGTACGACAAGGCGAGACTGGGTCAGCGACTTTTAGCGTTTTGAAGTCTCGTTTATGTTTTGTATGTTATTTTCTTCTTTTCTTTCCTCACTTTCTTATGTGGTATTTTTCTGTGTAGGATGGCTGAAAACGAGGAGCCCCTGATGCCGGCGGTTGTTGGTGTCGGCGATCTCGGAGTCGAGGAGGATGCAGGGGCGTGCTCGTGTAAGCGCTTAGCTGGACTGGTCACTCGCGTTGGAAACCAGCCATAGAATGAATAGTGTAGACATTGTGTCCTTTGCGCATGTGGCGTTCTGTGGGGAATGACCATAACAAGATTCAGGTGGTTTCTCGCCTGGGCGTCTGTCTTCAACGATCAGCATTGTGGTTGTTGATGCGTAACGACCAGGCATGGAGCTTGAGCTCTCAGAAACGAACGAGCGCCAATCGCCCAAGCTGTGCTTGGCGGCTGGTTGCCCCGCTGAGGAGAGGTCGGTGAGAGGCGGCAGTACAAAAGTGGAGCACAAAGGCTAACGCTCTTTGGGATTAGCAGAGGCAGGCCAACCCCTTCTAATTTTGCCCTCCACCTCATCCACGGGGCAACCGCCAGGCACGTCGATTCAGCAGGCTGGGAGTCTCCACCCCAACACTGGCCGTGGCATTCCGCCAACATCCCGCCCGTATCGCATCGCATCCGCCATCACGTTCTTGACGCTTTTGCCGCAGAGAGCTTTATGCGTCTTTACCGACCTTCGCGACCTCGCCTTCTTTCGTCTCCCACGCTCAGAACCCCCCTGCTCGCTTTGAGCGCCGACATAAAGTCGGAGTGACGTGTTCCAGTGCGATTGCGCAGCGCCGATCCACCGAGTTCGTTGCAACCGGCACCAACACATCTCGCAGCCGTCGCTCGACATACATTTTCTGCCGATTACCTCCCCTCTCCAAACCTTCAACACATTCTTCAGCGATTGTCATTACTCGTCTCAGCTCAACATGTCCTCCGACTTGGAGCCTTCGGCTCAGGTCGTCAATGGCATTCACGAGGGAGGGGTCGACCTCGTTGATGGACCAGGCACGCCGTTGAGCGACGACTCGATTGTCGTCTCGTCGCAACAGAGCATACCCCCAACCGAGCCCCCGTATTCGCCGATAGAGCCTTCATCAGCTTTCAAGATGGAGCTCAACGAAGATCGCGCAGCACCCACCGTCATTCCGTCGTCGCTTACCCCGCCGCCGTCGTCGCAGGTCCCAAATGCCGCCGGCGCAGGCGCTGCCAATCCCGCTGCTTACCTCGGTTCACAACGGCCGGGCATCATCTCGCCGCCCACCACTGGCATCAACGGTGTCAAGCGAGAGAGTGTGGCTGCCGATTTTGCTACGCCGACGCCGTCACAGGTTGCGGAGGCCTCTGTCGACGACCTGCGGTCCATGCTCCAGGCGTGCATGGCTGAGCAGGCGAGGCTGAAGATGGAAAACGCGCACCACAAGCTGCAGTTCAACATGCTCAGCATTCGCGCCGAAGAGGACACGAAGCGGGCCGCCGTCGAGCACGAGATGACCAAGAAGGAAGTGCACGTTTTGCAGCAGGCTGAATGCGCACGACAGGCCCGTCGCGACATCACAACGGCGGCCGAATCGAACCAGGCCAAGTACATGCAGCTGCAGGTCCGATACGAACGGACGCTCGAGGAGAAGGATGCGCTGCAGAAGAAGGTCAAGGCCGCCAGGAAGGTCATACAGCAAAAAGAGGAGGAGATTGCGGGCATGGCCGACGAGCGGGAGATGCTGCTGAACCGCATCCGAGAGAACCGCGAGCACTTCCACCTTTTTCGCAGCCCGGGAGGTATGTTTCACGGGGGTGTGACGCCCAAGGCCCAAGCTACAAGCCCTCAGCAGCACCGAGCGACCCCACGACAGACGCCTAGGTCAGCGCATCGAGAGAGCCACCGAGACCACCACCACCAAGAAGGGTTCGCCGTCCTTCTTCAGGCGCTCAGCCAAGACAACAATAACAGCGCCCCGTCGACCCCGCTTGGCGGCCGGCGTCCAGCGCCCCGGGTCCCTCTGAAGCACACACGCAACGTCCAGTCCATGTCTTCCCTCCCATCCACCCCGCTCTCCCACAGCCAAGGCGCGGGCAGGGGGCTTCTCCCGTCCATCGACCTCGTACCGCAGACCGAGCCGCCGCAGCGTCAGCCCCGCTTCGTCCCCGAGACGCCCGCCACACCGAGGAGCCGAGAACGGCGTAAGAGCAGGGAAAGCACGATTTCCGCCGAGGACAACCAGGAACTCGCACGACAGGCACTCCAGTCGTTTGCGTCGCGCGGGTCCCAGCACTCCCGCAGCGCTTCACGCCGGAAACTGTCGGGTGACGCGGGGGAGGACGAGGAAGTGTTTGCGAGCCAGGCCAGCCAGGCCGCGTCCGAGATGCTCCGCCGCGACGCCCGCGAGAGCTTCGAGGTTGCCGCGTCTGCCGGGAACTCGAGGGACGGCACGCCCGCCGCGGCCGACCGGAGCGCGAAGCTGCAGGCGAAGTTGTTCGGCGGGCTGAATAAGAGCGGCCTGTCGTCGTCACAGGCGAAGCGCAAGTTTAGCGGCCAGCACGGCGAGGCGGGCGATCTGTATGGGGGGGTGCATGACCCCGTGACGAGCCCGACCAAGAAGCTGCGCGAGGTTGGGGGTTTGAGGGACTCGGCCCGGGTTGGGCTGGGGATACAATATGGCCGGGATGTCTAAGGCTGGGTATGCTATTGGGATGATAACGAGGGCGCCGGTAAAATTGGAGTGACTTTGTTTTCCTTCTTTGGGGGTTTCTTGGGCGCAACGAGCACCTTTCTATTCTTTCCTCGGCGTTGAACTTGGGGGGTTCTGGCTGCACCATGTGTGTGTATACGAGAACGGCGAAAAACTCGGCTGGGAATGGTTCAGGTTTGGCAACGCAATGAAGTTGGGAACTGGGCGACTGGCTGGTGAAGGGAGAAGTTCTGGCGCTGGCGATGGGTTTCTTTTTTTGGGAGAAGCGGTTGGGTTTGCAAGGAGGGGTTAGTTACACTGTTGCTTCTAGGTCGCTTGTAAGCTCAGGCGATAGCTGAACGTCTTCTTCTCGGGCCATGGGCATACGTTGCGTATGGATATGCACCCAACAAAACGGTGAAACTCATCAATTTGTTTCTGATCTTGAAAGTCGTCACCCCTGGTCTGTCATCGCGAAGCTTCGGAATTCGGAGATCCAACCCACTGCCAAGCTTCGCTAACAACGTTCCGGAGTCGGTACCCCAGGGTGGGGACCCCGCGCTGCCGAAGCGATTGCCGCCATTTTTGCCTCCCGGCTCTGTGTTTTCCCACAATCCACTGCCGGGAGGCTGGACTCTCCACCGGCATCGCGGCCGCGAGTTATCCCGAAGAGGACGTCGTCGGTGAGGCTCTGAAACTTTAGTTTGGTTTTGCGTTTTGCGCTGTCTTTTCCCTTCCTTTTTTTCCCTCTTCCTTTTTCTCCTTCCTTGCTACAGTTTACGATACCCCTTCGGCGTTGGTTCTGTGTTTCGCTCTTGTAAATCGGTGTTGAAGAGTGCTGTCTTAAACCTTTCGAGACAACTGCCGCGCCTAAAGTCTCTTGGGACTTCCTGTGTAACAAAACCCAAGATCTTCCTTTTCACGTAACGACCGCCATCATGAGCGCCGTCCCGAAAGGCATCAAGGCCGTGCTGGCCAAGGCGCCCACCGACGTTGTCATCGTCTCGTCCCTCCGTACCCCGGTGTGCCGCTCCTACCGCGGCCAGCTCAAGGACGCCTACCCGGAAGAGCTCCTCTCGGTCGTCCTCCGTGCCACCCTCGACAAGAACCCCCAGCTCGACCCCGCCGCCATCGATGATGTCGCCGTCGGCGTCGTCCTCAACGAGCTCGGCGGTTCCAAGGCCGCCCGCATGGCCATCAACCACGTCGGCTTCCCCAACTCGACCTCGCTCTACACGACCAACCGGGCCTGCTCGTCGTCCCTGCAGAGCATCGCCCTCGTCGCGGCGCAGATCCGCACCGAGATGATCGACGTTGGCATCGGCGCCGGCATGGAGAGCATGACGCGCAACTACGGCAGCAAGGCGATCCCCGTCGACCTGTGGCCGGCGCTGCGCGAGTCGCCCGTGCAGGACGCGCTCGACTGCATCATGCCCATGGGGCTGACGAGCGAGAACGTGGCGTCGCGGTACGGCGTGTCGCGGGCGGACCAGGACGCCTTCGCGGTCGAGTCGCACCGGCGTGCGGCGGCGGCGCGCGACTCGGGCGCCTTCGACGCCGAGATCGTCCCCGTCACGACGCGCTTCCAGGAGACGGACAAGCAGGGCAACAAGGTCGGCGACGAGCAGACCATCACCGTCACGCGCGACGACGGCATCCGTGCCGGCGCCACCCTGGAGGCCCTCGCCAAGCTCAAGCCCGCCTTCAAGCCCGACGGCGCCAGCACCGCCGGCAACTCGAGCCAGGTCAGCGACGGCGCCGCTGCCACCCTGCTCATGCGCCGCAGCACCGCGACCCAGCTCGGCCTGGCCGACAGCATCATGGGCAAGTTTGTTGGCGCCGCCGTCGCCGGCTGCAAGCCCGACGAGATGGGCGTCGGCCCGGCGCTGGCCATCCCCAAGGTCCTGGGCCAGTTCGGCCTGACCAACGGCGACGTGCAGCGCTGGGAGATCAACGAGGCTTTCGCGAGCCAGGCCATCTACTCCGTGCGCGAGCTCGGCCTGGAGAAGGCGTGGGAGGAGGGCAAGGTCAACCCCGACGGCGGCGCCATCGCCCTGGGCCACCCGCTCGGCGCGACCGGCGCGCGCATGGTCAGCACGCTGATGCACGGCCTGGGGAGGACCGGTGGCGAGGTTGGTGTTGTTAGCATGTGCATTGGCACGGGCATGGGCATGGCTGGTGTGTTTGTTCGCGAGTAAGGGAGGGGGTGTTGGATGTGGTTTTGAAGTTGGTTTAGACTCTCCTGGTATGGGGAAACCGGATCGGGGCGTAATGTATTACTTTCAGTCTTCCAAAACATCTTTTGCCGTGAATGTCTTGCTAGCATATTGTGACGGTAACCACGACTCCTCGCCGGTCTCCGCACCAAGAGCAAGCAAGAAAATACGTGCAGCAAAGTCTTGATATATTTGCCTCTCCGAGTTGAGTTGGACTCGTAAAATTCACAGCCCAGCCCGCATCCCTCGAAACAATCCTCTCACGCCTTTTGGCTTTGGCCGTTAAGGGGTATCAGCGTAACGTATCAGCACGGCCAAAGAATCCGTCTCCGCCCTCCCAAACTCCCTGTCGCAAAGAAAGAAGAAGAAAAAAACGGTCCCAAAAAAAACTCCATCCAGAATCCCGATCCCAAGAACGGCAATTGGCCATCCAGTCCCGAGTCCGAATCGGCGCCGTCTCGACGCTGGCTCCTCCACGACCTGGGATCATCCCTGCCCCGGGAAGGGTCGAGCACAAAAATGGATGTAGCGCTCATGCTTGCTTTTTTTGCTCTCTGGCTCGGTGTGTAAGTGGGCTGGCTGACAGCCCGCCTGCTCAAGCCAACTCGACGTCTCGGGCCTCTCCGCTCCCAAGGCTGGCCATACTCGCTAATTGGTGTCTCGCGATGGTCCTCGTTTTGACAGCATGCTTCTCCCTGGCGCCCATCCCCGTGTGTTTGGGGGTGTGTGGGTGGGGGGACTGGCTTAGACGCAGTCGGTGCATTGGCTGTGCTGGCAGTGAGAGCACGACGTGCTGATGACGAGGATGGAGCCGCATTGGCAGCAGCGAGGTTGGTAGGCACACATTGTGGAACGGGTAGTTGTTGTTTATGTGAAATGTGATGGCGGGTGGTAGTTAATGGGGATGGGTTGGGCTGCTATGTGTTGTTGAGGGCCACTGACTGATGCCTTGTGTGGTTGACTTGAGCGTCGAGAAAGTGCTGTGAGACAGGGAAAGCGTGAAAGAAGGGGGGAGGTCGGCTCGTCTGTGAGCTGGGCGAGAGCACGAGATCTTATACCTCACCCACTCCTGGGGTTGATGTGCTGGTTGCGTCGGAGTGGCGTGGCAAAGTCTGAACCCATGCAGTGCAATGGAAAAGGGGTCTTGGTGAGGCAGGTCTGCACCAATGTGCTGGGGAGAGTTTGGAGAGCCTCACTGCTTTGTCTCACGCGGCGACGAATGGGAGAGCTTGATCATGGGTGGTTTCCCCGGACTGCGGGACAAGTCGGAACCATTGGCAGGCAGACTGGCTCACTGGCTGCTTTTGGCCAGACTAACACGAAAGGACAGCTCGATTCCGTGGGATGTTGGTTGAGGATCGTGAGAATTGGAAAGGTTCGGATGTGGTCCGGTGCAGCGGTCCAGCCTGCAGGAGCTTAGGATCATCACATTTCTCCACATGGAAGTCAAAGCTATCATGCACCCCGGATTGGCTGGGGGGATGCAATGAGGTTTTCCCATTTGCTAACATGGCATTTCGTGGGGGGTAGGACGGTATTCTCCGACCTGGGCTTGCATGTCAGTTCGCTGGAGTGAGTGGGGGTGCGGTACCCTGAAGCGCAAATTCACTTTGAGAGCGTCAGGTTTGAGATGGGAATGAGAATGAGAACAGGAAGGTAGTAAGATGGGGTTATTTGATGCGACCAAGGCGGAGAGGTCGACGCTCTGGAGTCTTCATCCATTGCAGGTTTGCGCGGCATCCTCACGCCGTCAATCTCGGGCATTGTTCCCATGCTCCAAAGTCGGGCGTTGACGAGCATCAAGAACACCGACAGCACCAGGGAGCGCGGGAGTAGCCTCGAAGGTGCCCGACAAGCTTTCTTTGTCCATTTTTCCATTGCAATGATCTCAGAGATGACGGACGAGCGCGTATTCACTGCGTCACCGGCGCACCGATGGACCGATTCTCGTGATAATCTCGATGCAGCAACAGCTCACGTGTCACACAAATAAATGTTGTTTTTGCTGTTGGAAGATGCAGAAGAAGAGTGCCAAGGGTCAAGATCGAAACCGGGGGTCATGTGAAGAAAGATGCGGGAGTCGGCAGAGGAAGCTCGAAAAGGTCGAAGTGGTCTTGCCGTGTCATTGTTCAATCAAGGGAAAATGGAAAAGTGAAGTGTGCCTGGTCTGCGCCAGGAGTGCCAGGAAAGCAGGCCGAAGGTCAGCCTGGCGACCCCACACGGATCCTGGGAGAGCAGTGGAGTCCTGGGCATGGATGGTGGGTGCTGCTGCCTGGGTGGACCCAAAGGCGGGCCAACCTGAAGCCAACGATTTCAATCGGCGGCCTGCAACTTGCAACCTCCAACCCAGCAAGCCACCAACAACACCAACATGCGACGACTGCTTTGCACGAGATGCACCGCCCCATTTGAACCTCTTCTGGGTGTGTCTCTGAAGGACAAACCCTGAAGAAGATACCGGCCATGGCACGCCAAATTGGCCCATTCGGACCTTCCCCAGACTGACGTCTTTGGTCTGTGCTGTTTTGACGGGATGCCGTATGTCAGACGGCTGAAAAACCGTCCACCATCTTCAGTTTTGTCAGTTTGTTGGCCATCTCGCCGATCCAGCGGCCCATCGGGGTGGCGCGCAGACAGTTTGCGGCTGAGAGCCGAGTGAGCCGAGCGGCATTTGGCGGATTGCGGGGCGGACTGACACAGCCCGGCGTGGGAACCAGGGGGGCAGGCACGCTGAGCTGGTCTCGCAGGGAACGCCTCTTGTTGGGCTTCCTATGAGGCTGCCTCGGACTTGAGCAATGGAAACGCCCCTGAATGAAGTTCCAAATCCGGCCATTGAGGCCTATGTTTGGGTCAGCCCCAGTTCATGAGAAAGGAAAATAAAACACGGCTTTTCTTCACTCGGTTTGCCATCATTTGTGTTTTGCTCGACAACGACGCACTGCTAACCTTGAACCGTGCTGTTTCCTTGAGCTGCAGTGGCGTTGCTGCTGCCTGTCTGCCCCCATCCCAACACGAGGCTAGGACCGCAGGACCTGAAGAAGGCCTGACCGGCGACCTGAAAACGAGGACCACATCGACGACAGTCCTACCCTTCAGCTCCGAGTCAAAAGGATTCGACTTGTTACTTCAACCCGGCACAATCAACCCTCTCGAGACATCAACCAACACCCAACAACACATTCAATATTAGCTAACTACCCAGGTGGGCGAATTATTCATACAACGGCGCCTTTACACCATGGTGCTCAAAAGGATCTTTCGCGGTAGCCGCGCCCAAGACACCGACGACAGTTCGAGTGAGAAAACCCTGCTGTCCTTCAGGTCGAAGAAGAATGGTCAGCAGAGTCAGGAGACCCTTCAGGAGAACCCTCAGCAGGCCCCGGCGTTGACGCCCGCCCTCGAGCTCTACCCCGTCGAGTCCGAGAACACCCCGGAGGGCCTGGTGGTCAAGATCCAACCTCCCCAGAAGCCCGCCGAC
Organism: Chaetomiaceae sp. PYS4301M; assembly: GCA_023628425.1. Taxonomy (NCBI): domain Eukaryota; kingdom Fungi; phylum Ascomycota; class Sordariomycetes; order Sordariales; family Chaetomiaceae; species Chaetomiaceae sp. PYS4301M. Next base: position 259,407 of record JAMAKR010000022.1, read on the forward strand.
AAGAAGCTTGGTCATGTCCCCTGCGATATTGTGCTCTGCATTGATGTCTCGGGGAGCATGGATTCCGAGGCGCCCATGCCGGAGCAGGCCGGTGGCAAGGCCCGGGAGGAATCCGGCCTGTCGGTCTTGGATCTCGTGAAGCACGCAGCACGAACGATCCTGGAGACATTGGATGACAAAGACCGCCTGGGCATCATCACTTTTTCCAATCAGACCAAGGTGGGCAGCCGATCGATTTTGTCTTGGGACAAGACGGGCCTCGACTAACAGCAGCAGGTCCTCCTACCCCTCTCGCCGATGACGAAGACGAACAAGACCGCAACTCGCTCGAAGATCGAGGCCATGGAGACCGAGGGCAGTACTGGCATGTGGCCAGGCATTCGTTTCGGCCTTGAAATGTTCAAGCATGCTCCGGCTGGCCGCGTGCCTGCGCTGTTGGTCCTGACCGATGGCATGCCCAACCACATGTGCCCTGAGCAAGGATACGTCCCCAAGCTGAGGTCCATGGCGCCCTTCCCTGCCACCATCCACACCTTTGGCTTCGGCTACAGTCTGAGGTCAGGTCTGCTGAAGTCTATTGCCGAGGTCGGGGGCGGAAACTACTCGTTTATCCCTGACGCGGGCATGATTGTGAGACCATCTCTGCCTTCGACTTATTTGATTTTTTCTTTCTTGCGCTGACCAAACCAGGGCACTGTTTTTGTCCACGCCACCGCAAACCTCCAGTCGACGTTTGCCAACAACGCTCAGCTGTGTCTGACCTACCCCAGCTACTTGAAGCTTGAAGAGACGACGGGCGAGGCTGTGGAGAAACAACAGCCAGTCGAGGTCCAAGGAAGCTTGCCCGAGCCTCTGACCTCGCTCACCATTCCCCTCAGCAATATCCAGTACGGCCAGTCGCGCGACATCTACCTCCGCTACGGCGCCTCCGCAGAGGCCATTCTCGGCGAATCCGAAACCCACCCGCCCATCATCAGCGCCACGCTTTCTTACCAGTGCCTCACCCCGACCACCTACCGGGTCACTGCTCAACGCTCCGTCCTCAACTTCTCCACCCCATCCCTCCCGCCAGCCGAAATAGCCTACCACCAGTCCCGCTCGGCCATCATCGCCTTCCTCTCCACCTTCAGCCCCCTCAACGGCGTAGACGAACACGTCCCGCTCAAACCCCTGCCCCCTGCTATCACAACTCGCCTCCAATCCCTCTTCACCTCCCTCCCCGCCACCAACCCAGCCTTCTCCTCCGACCCCAACTGCCAATCCCTCCTAACCGACCTCCGCGGCGCAATCACCACCACCACCACCACCCCCAACCAAAACAACCCCAAGCAGCCCCAAAACGACGACCCCCAAACCTGGACCGGCCAAATCGCCCTCGCCCTCCTCAACGCAACCTACTACCACCGCTGGGGGGTTCACTACCTCCCCTCGCTTGCGGGGGCCCACGCCCGGCAGGTGTGCAACTCCTTCAAGGACGCCGGCCCGCTGCGCTACGGCATCGACAGCCCGCTGTTTGTGAAGTGCCGCGACGCGCTCGACGCCGCGTTTGACGCGCTGCCGCCGCCCACGCCGAGTTTGATTGCGCGTTTCGGGGGAGGTGGGGGGTCGGTTAGTTATAGTATGGGGGTTTATAATAATGTGGGGAATGGGTGTTTTGCGGGGTGTGTGAAGGTTGCGGTTGTTGGTGGGAAGGGGAGGGTCGGGTTGGTTAAGGTTGCTGGGTTGAGGAGGGGGATGATGGTTGTTACGCCCAAAGGGGCTAGGAGGGTGGTGGCTGTGTTGAGGACGGAGCTGGCCAGGGGTGAGATGTGTTTGGTTGGTGGTGGTAGCGGCAATGCTGGTGGAGAAGGGGGTTTGTTGGTTACGCCGTGGCATCCGGTGGCCGTCAAGGGGGAGGGCGGAGGCGACCAGTGGGTGTTCCCCAAGGATGTGGCCATCAGGAAGGTCCGGTATACGGGCGCCGTGTATTCGGTCTTGCTGGAACCGGATGAGGACGTCGATGCGCACGCGATGCTGGTTGGTGGGTTGTGGGGTGTAACCATGGGCCATGGGATGACCCAAGAGACAGCTGCTGGGAAGTGGCGTGACGTGAGGGCACACTCATTCTATGGGGACTACGACAAGGTCAGCCGGGCGCTGGCGCGACTGCCGAGTCGGGGACATGGCGTGGTGCTGGCACGGGGGTTGACGAGGGATCCCAAGACCGGCATGGTCAACGGGTTCAGTCGGGGGTGTCTGAAACGGACAAAGGTGTCCCCGGTAAGGCAGAGGAAGCGTGCTGCCGTCCTGGCTTGAGGCTGGCGGTGTGTGTCGATATCTGGAGATCCAGTACAGCGATGCACCAACGGGCGTGAATCCGTACCAGGTGCTTAGAAGCACCAGAGGCACCAAGGATACTTTCAGATTGTGTTAGTCATGGATTAGGTTACGGTCAAGTTCGGGGGTAACGTGGTTATTTAATTATTTGCAATATCAACTCGGAGTAACCAAATATTTAACTGGATCCAAAAAAGTGCTTTGCTTTCCGTCTCCCGCCTGATGTTCCCGTCCTTCCCGTCGTCTCCGCCACCGGTATTTTCGTCCTTGCTGCCTCCGTCTCTTGCCACCGATATTCCTGTCCTTGCTTCCGTTGTTTCAGCTGGGGAGTTTAGGAAGCCCCGGGTTCGTGATGGGGCCGTCGTCGCCGCCGGGAGCGCAGCTGTTAAACCAGGTCCATCCCTGGCCCGTCTTGGGGTTGACCTCCGTCATGTCGGCGCGCCCCTGGCCACCGAGGTTGGGGAAGTGCAGGTTAGCGCCCGCGGAAGAGCCCTGGTACTTGGTGCCCCGCAGATCCCACCAGAACGAGCTGCCTGAAGTCTTCTGCTGCCCCATGTTGTACCACACATCCGTGTTGCCGCTGAACTTGTCGACCCATATGAAGTCGGGCTTGCCGTTGCCGTTGACGTCGGCCCACCGGTGGTTGGCCCGGTCCTTGCCGACGCTGAACTTGATCTGGTCCATCCACTGTAGGCCGGTGGGCTTGTTGAGCCATCCTGTCACGCGGCCGTCGGGCTCCAGGCACATGTAGTCGACCCTCTTGTCGCCGTCAATGTCGGAGAACCGGATGCCTAGATCGTACAGCCCGACGCCCCATCCCTGGGTGCACCCGGACTCTACCACCCTGAACCGGCCGCTGAAGGTGAACGAGTCGGTCGCTTTGGAGTAGGACGAGTAGATTACATCGAGCGCGCCCGTGGCCTTGTCGGTGATGATGACGTCGCACAAACCGTCGCCGTTCCAGTCGCCGAGGTGGATGGCCTTGCGGTCCACGCCCCCGAGGTCCATCACCACACCCCTGTCGTACCAGCCGGCATAGTCGGTGTTGGGCGGTGTGTTGACGTTCTGGAAGATGGTGATCTTGCTGTTGTGGTCGATGAAGACGTAGTCGTCGTTGCCCGACCCGGTCATATCGCACCACCAGACACCATCGCCTAGGAGTTACACATGCCTTGTCAATACCAGGTTTTCCTCGGCCAGGGGAAACAATCAAACCCAAGAACTCACCCTTTTGATGAACACCACCGCCTCCTGTGTTCTTCCAGGCTCTCACCTCGTAATCGCAACGCCCGTCCGCAACCGTCATGCACTTGACGTAGACATACTAACACATAAACCCATCAGCACACTCTCTTGGACGTGCCAGTTTGGATGGGACAGCCCATGATGGGAAAACTTACATCGTGTCTGCCACTGTCGTAGAGTCTAGCAAACCGAATCTGGGACCGAGCACCTGCCTCCCCCATTCCGGCGTGCGTGACTCCGACCGAGTCCCAGTACGGGATCAGACCCTTTGTCTGGCCTCGCTGGTTGATGTATGTGGTGATCTTGCCGGTATCGTCCAGCCAGAGCCAGTCGGAACGGAAGCTGTGACGGGGGGAGGATACGAGAGCGGTCAGTCAACACATGCGCTGATAGGGAGATAGATCAGGGGTAAACTCCAAGGTAAGTCAGGGGCTCACTTACTCTCCGTTAATATCCACCAGCTGGACGCCGTCAATGTTGCCCATACCCTTGCCGGTAAAGACGGGCTTGCCCTCTCCCAAGTCTTGCCAATAGGCAGCCGTCTCGCCGACGCCGCCGTTTCGCCAACAGTAGATATCTCCGTTGCCAGCCACAACGCAGTAGTCCAACCGGCCGTCGCCATCGATGTCGCCGAGGCGGACATTGGTCTGTGAATACCCGCTCGGTGCCGTTTTGTACAGGCCAATATCCCTGAATGTCGGAGGCTTGCCACCGTCGTTGATGTAGACGTACCTGTCACATGCAGAGTTAATCGAGCGTCGAGTAACAAAACAAGCTATAAGGGGTCACACACATGTTCCCTTCCGGTCCAATACAAATAAAGTCGTCGAGTCCGTCGTTGTTCTTTTGACAAGAGTCAGCCGGGCATGCTCATTGTAAACAATAGCATCAAAAGTGATGAGGGGGGTAAATAGGGGTTACTCAGGGGTAGGCAAGACAAGGTAAGATACTCACCACATCCCCCCACCGAACGCCCTTCTGCTTGCAGTTGCCGCCCAGAGTGGGAATCTGTGTCTTGTCGCCAAACACTCCACGGCCCAGATTCTCGCGATACCAGATGCTGTTCTCCCCCTGGCTAAAGACCCAGTCGTCCCGCGCGCGGCTGCGGTCAGCGCCCTTGTTGACGATCTGGGCAAACCAGACCGTGTCATCGCCCGCGTACCAGCCCGAGTGAATCGTGCCCATGGATTGCGAGCTGTGGTGGTATGGCCCGCCGTCGATGATGCGCGGTGACAGCGCCTTGAGCACCTGGGTCCGCCCCCGAGAGTCCGTGTTGCCGCTGCCAAACGACTTGTCACAGGTCGTGCTGCCCCCATCTGCGTCGTTGAAGGCCACGTCGTCGCTAGGCGGTGACAGCAAGCCTAGCACCTCGGCCCGCTCGATGCCCTCGTACCACTTGGATGCCATCTTCTTGTATCCGTAGTCGTTGGGATGCTACAACGCCGAGATGAGTTCGTGGTCCGAAAGTGAAAAGGGGTACTGGGGGGATGGTATTCGCTTACAGTGGTGTCCGCTAGATCAGCGGTAGTCATCCACCCATCGCTAAAGTCGACCAGAATAAGGCGCTTCCCCTGCCCTTGGTACTCCTGAGCAAGGCTGCGATATTGTTTGTTGATCAAGTCGACATTATCCTGCTTCGCGGTGTTGGGAATAAGCGTGGACAGCACGACACACACGTCGGGCACCGTGTTAAAAATGAAATCAATCATGGCCTTCATACGGTCCTTGGTCGTGGAGACGTAGTAGTCCTGTGTCGCGTCGTTGGTCCCCGCGTTGATGAGCACCAGGTTGGGCTTGTATTCGGGCACGACAACGCGCGCCCTGTCGTCCACCTGCTCGACACGATAGCCCGGCCAGCCCTCAACGTCCTGGGGAGCAGAAGTTAGCTACCTGTCATAATCCAGGGGCTTGAGGGAAAGGGGCAGGATGGAACGACGCACTCTGTCTTTCATGCTGCCGTTAATCCGGCTGCCCACCATGTTGACTTCCCAGCCATAGAACCGGAGCTGGTCACGCAGAGCTTTTCGATATCCGTTGCCATCTGAAGATTCTTGTCCCCATGTAATAGAAGCGCCCAGCGGGAGAATGCGGAGGTAGAAACGTCCAGCGCGCGCAGACAGAGCGGCTGTAGAGTTGTGGACAATGGGGTAGGCAGTGGCGGTAAGAGAGTAAAACAATATGAATAACAACCCCGTCATCCACTGAAATGGAGACATAAGGCCTGCCTTGAAGACAGCCATGTTGTGTAAGCAATGGACAAGACCTCGGCGACTGGTTTGCCAGAGATGGGATGAGTCTGTTGGCCTCTCCCGTCTCAAGTCTGATCACTATGATGGACGAGATGGGCTCGAGTCGGACGGTGCCTCCTTCTCATATATGTATGCCAGCAATAATGGCTTCAGCCCCCCGTTCCAATCCGGACACTCAATTCAAGTTAGTCAACCAGTCCATATCACCTTACCTGTTCGGCAGGATTGCAGCCACCAAGGGTCGATGGGTATCATCATGTGCCACTGCTGATGTTGCTACGCCTGTTCCCCCACGGCTTCGCCGTGATGGGCTCGGCCCGTTTGTCCCAGTCGCCCCATCGTCCCCATCATATTGGGGGTTATTCTCACTGAGAACCTGGAGCTCAATCATCCATTGTCTCTGGAGGACCAATAGACGGGATCTTGTGCCGGGCTATCTAGCCGGTTGGGGTGTCTAGAAGAGGGGGGACGAGAGGGGTCTCATTGAATCCTACTCTCAACACGACATCCCACGTCCCATTCTTGAGTCTCGGGCACAGCTTCACCGCCGAATAAGCCGGAGGCAATAGCGGATAGGCAGCCTCGAAGTAGTTAGCATAGTTCATTCCTTCTCACAAAGATGTCTTGTTCAACCTCGTGTCTTTGTGTCCGTGTAACCTCGGGTATCCCACGATGTCTTCCAAGCCTTCCACGTTGTCATGTCACCAGTCACAACCATGAAGTCGAACAGGGTGCACGCCGCGAAGGATTGTGTCCCTTGTATGATTTGAGACTCGCGAGAAAGAAAAAAATTCGAGGTGCCGTTGTTCAGCCTGGGCAATACCTAAGAATATGGACCTGGATACGGGATGTAACTGTTAGACTCGAGCAATCAGCAACTATCAGAAAGGCGCATTGACGGTTAACAGGCAAGGCTCAGGGCGCAGCCTGTTTCAGGCAAAGAGAGTCGATTTCAACCAATTACATCCCTTTACTTCTGTAACCCCCTGATTTCAGCCGGATGTGTCCAACCTCAACCGTTCAGGGGTCAGGACGTGCCACTTTCGCCGAGATACGCGCCGCTTCCAACATGTCGTGCCGCTTCCATCCGAAACCAGAACCCCATTGTGCCAATTCCATGCGGATCATCTATGGATATCTTGTGTCCCCCAAACTTCCAGAAGTCCGTCTTGCTGCCGTGCTACGCCGCACCGAGTAAGCCCTCCCGTGCCTCCCCCTGCGGGCCCGCACCAGTCAGCGCCCAGAAGGGCGGCAACAAACACCACATTCCGGCCGCGCGATCCGGGTTGGATCCACGTCTTCCCGCAGGCCAAGATCGAGGCAGCCTCGTGATTACCAAAATGCCTCACTTGTTGGATCATCCCCCGGGGGCGGATGATGTCTTGGACTCTTGGTAGCCTCGGGAGAGCTTAGCTCATAGCTTCACAGTCTGTAACCACTCCATGGCATTACACTATCGAATCCTGCGCCGCTTGAACCCCTCTTGAGATGGGAGTTACATTTGTCAAGTCTTGACGAATTGTGGATAAAGGTGATGACACACATTCTTAGAGTCCTTTCTTTCTCCTGATAGCCAAGTGGTGAATACCACTTGCCACTCCGGGTGATGGAATGGAGCGGGGTATCTTGGTGGCATGACTTCTGGGAAACCTAGGGGTGGGGCTTTCAATGGGTGGGAAAGGGTTGGGGTGTGGAGTGAACAGTAGACAGTGGAGGGGGAGGGGGAGGGGGAGGGTCCCAGATGAAAAGACAGGAGGCGTGGATCATGGTCCCAAATTATTTGACCAGAGTGATATGGAAAGGGACGGTAGAGCACACGGGAGGAGGGACGGCACGGCGGGACGCTGGCGTCGACGGACAGCATTCAGACGTTTAAAAAAAGCCACCCAGAGCAGCTCGTCAAAGCTCTAGAGCGGTAATTAACGTAGGTAGATAGTCCTCAGAGTCGGTGTGTTTGAACAATGCGATCCTGGATGGCATGAATATTCACCACACAACAGCTCTCATTGTCCACGAGATAGCACACACATTAGGCTCGGAGATTGTCTGTTGATAACTTCCAAGCTATTGATCACATAAAAGTACCTGCCGCACCGTTAGCTAGCTTAACATGGTTAAACCTAATGGCCAAAGGCGTAATTTATCAACACCGATTGAACTCGGACAAGCTGGAGTTGGCCGAGGACTTCGACAAACAGAGTCGACAATGTCACAGGTCTTATTGTAGATTTGGCCTTCTAATATCAGATGTCTACATGAGATTGCGGACTTGATACCTAGCCACCTAATTGCCAGTTCTTGTAGTCTAACTGTTGAGAGCAGGGCTTGTCATTATTCCAATGGTCTCGGATGCTGGATTGTTGGCTTGATTACACCGTCTAAGGAGCCAAGCCTGATTTAATGGAGGCGGGTTACTGATATTGTGGTGTAAATTCAATCCTGGTCAAGGAGAGAGAGACTTGTCATGCATCAGAAGTCAACAAGAAGGTGGATCAAAGGCCCCAGTGCCACTGGTGTACAAGCTGCCTCTAAGCCGCGTTTGGTTGCCCCAAGTGTCGAGATAGTGGCCATTCATGTACAACTCTGCTCTCCATGAGACCAGCTGAGATGAGCGGCCCGGAAGACCTACGCGCCATAATGTGGAGGTCATAATTACCTACGCAGTGCCCATGGAAGCAATCCAGCCGGCCTCGCCTCGACGGTTGAAAGGCTGCACTGGAAATTGTCCTTGCCGGTCACGAGTAGAGACCTTCGGCGGAGTGCTTGGCGAAGCTCGGCGATGGTAAGAAAAGAGAGATAGAGAGTCTCCTTCCAGAAGAGCAGCAACATGAAAAAGAGCACCAGGTTGAGCCCACGGTACACCCTTATGAGAGGTACAATGTGTTTATTTCGCAAAGAAAATCACCGGGTGATCCTAGTTCAGGCCATCGCTTCGAACAAGTGAACTTTTCCCGGAGCTGGGGCGGAGGCTGGTCGTCTCAAGAGCCACGACTCAGGACAACACATGAGATCCGCGCTGATGGGAATCACAGCCTTGGGAGGGGAAGTAGAAGAGTTGAATGCTGCAAATGAGACAAATCCTGCAAGTAGTGGAATTTTACGCCATGGAGGTTCACATTGGCTGGAAAAGAATGCGAAGTTCCTCGCCCCTCCAGTCGTCTTGCAATGAAGTTGACGAAGTTGATGAAGTTGACGAATCTGGCCAATCTCGATCTGGAGAGTTTGGTGGGTTTTTTCTCTCGGCCAAGATGCGCAGCTGCTGCCACCTGACTGTGGCGCTGGCTGACAACCCCTGCCCCACCATGGCTGATTTTGGCGAATCGGACCCGCACACCGCCTTCATAGGGTTTCCAAGCCCTGCCAAAAATTTGGTAGCTCCTCCAAGCAAGCGACCTCCAAATTGCATCCGCTTCACGACCGGTGATTTCTTCGACAACCAGAGGGACCGAGGGCTTGATCCACAACCGGCACAATGGTGAGTTGAATGCTCCTCGAGCGATCGCAGATGCGATTGCGTCCCTGCTTCATTGCTGCGGCGGTTTACTGATGCATTCTCTTCCGGCAAACAGGCGATCAAGCACAACCAGCAGATTCCCAACAACCGTAAGCGCGAACCGACCGACGACGACGAGGATTTTGCGAGACGAAGGGGACGAGGACGCTGACGCGAATTTTCCAGACTTCCGCAAGCAGTGGCAGCGGCGTGTGCGGTGCCACTTCGACCAGGTTCGTTGATACTCGAGGAGGCAAACGCGCGACGATTTGAGATGGGACCCGGATTCTGACATGCGATGGAAAATAGCCCGGCAAGAAGGTCACCCGCCGTCTGGCACGCCGTGCGAAGGCTGCTGCCGTCGCTCCCCGCCCTGTCGACAAGCTCCGCCCGGTTGTCCGATGCCCGTTAGTTTTATTACGAAGATATGGCTCTGTTGGAGGACGAACGACTCTAATTGCGCTTCTGCAGTACCGTCAAGTACAACCGCCGCACCCGCCTCGGCCGTGGCTTCACGCTGGCTGAGCTCAAGGTACGAAGAGCCGATCTCGAGTTCCAAGGTCTGGGAACGGGGAAATTAAGGGCAGTTGGATTCTGACACGAAACACAATAGGCCGCCGGCATTCCCAAGCTCTATGCCCCCACCATCGGCATCTCGGTCGATGCCCGCCGCCAGAACCTCTCCGAGGAGGGCCTCGCCGCCAACGTCGAGCGCCTGAAGGAGTACAAGGCCCGCCTCATCGTTTTCCCCCGCAAGTCCAACAAGCCCAAGAAGACCGATACCGCCAAGGACCAGCAGAGCGCCGAGACCACACAGAGCATCCGTGGCTCGTTCGGCATCGCGCAGCCCATCGCTGCCGGCTTCAGCGAGATCGCCAAGAGCGCGCTGCCCAAGAACGTCGAGGGTGGTGCCTACAAGGCCCTCCGCAAGGCGAGGTCCGACGCCCGCCTGGTGGGTGTCCGGGAGAAGCGCGTGCGGGACAAGGCCGAGGCCGAGGCTGCCAAGAAATAGACGGTTTTCGCTCGGGTCGGTGGCGACGGATAGGAAGGTTTCCGGTGTTCGTTTGGCTGGTTTGGTCTGGTCTTGCTTTCTTGCTTTTCCTGATAACCCGGGCGAGGAACATGGGTTCCCTCCCCTATGGCCGTGTAGTTTCGGGGACTTGGTTCAGGACACGGTTCAGAAAGTTTACACGCATCATAGGGATTTGCTAGAGCATCGCAAATGAATGGACAGGAAAAAGCATGACTGATGGGCCAAGCCGAGTTTTTGGTGTTCGGGGACTAATTAACTGGTTTTGACACTCTCTTGTTCCAGCGATACCTCTATGTATGAGAAGCTCATTTCTTGTTGACATTTGTCTCACTGCTCCGTACATGTTTCAGCTCGCTTGCGCTGGCTACTCCCGATCCTGCACCACCAACTCTCCGCCCTTGTTCAGAACCGCCTCAAGCGGCCGCCGCAGGCCCGCCAACTCAGCCGGAAACTGCCTCAGCAGCTCGGCGACCAGCACCATGGCGTTCTCGCGGTCCATCTGGGCCGCCCTGGCCGGCTGCTGTTTCTGGCCCAGCGCATCCAGCTGCTGCGGTTCGAGGCTCAGCCGCTCCACCGTGACGTCCTCGTTTGTCGTTTCCTTCTTCTCCCCTGCTGCTGCTGCCTCTTCTGACTTTTTGTCTCCGTCATCATCATCATGCACCTCCACCACTCGCTGCTGCTGCTGCTGCTGAAGGAAAGATGATAGCTCGTCTGACGCAGACCCGGCGATGGCTTTGGCGAGGACTTGCCATCCCGCTGCTGCTGCTGTCTGGTCTGTGCTGTTGCTGGGCTGGGCAAGAGGAGAAGAAGAAAGGGGAAGGAGGACCTGCAGCGCCAGACGGGCGCCGGCGGCGGGGTGGCGGCTCATGAGGGCCAGGACAAAGATGGTGTCGGAGCGGAGGGAGGGGAAGCGCGGTTGGGTTAGGAGGTGGGTGAGCGCGGGGATTAGGGTGGAGGTTGCGTGGGTTGTGTAGAATTTGGTCAGGGCTGGGTTTTGGTCTTCTGATGATGATGGTGAGGATGGGGAGGACGTGGTGGTGGCGCCCCAGGTCCAGGAGGGGTCGAGGATTGGGGTGGAAGGGGTCGAGGGGGAGGTGGAGTGGAGGGCGCGGCAGACGAGGCTGGCTGCGCGGGCCGCCTCGATCTTGATGGGGTCTTCGTCGGCGGAGGCGGCGGTGCTGGTGAGAAGAGCGAGGTTGCTTGTGAGGGTACTGTTGTTGCTATCCTTGATGGTGGGGGTGTCAGGGAGCGGACTGCAGACGAGGCGGACGTTGGCGGGACAGTTGACAAGGAGGAGTCGGGTTAGGGAGACGGCGGTGAATTGGAGTTGCGGCTGCGTGCGGGTTGAGGTCCACAGACGCGGGAGGACGGGGTTGGTTGGGTCCAGCAGGGCGGCTCCGAGGAGGGGTTTGTTGGCCTGCGCGATGGCGAGGTTCTTGAGGAAGCTGAGCGCCGCGTGTGTAAGTTGGAGGGGAGCCGCGGGAGTTTGGATGGCAGTAGCATCCTGGGAGAGCGTCGGAGGAATCGCGCGCAAAAGAATTGAAACCAAAGAGTCCTGAACGTCTTGGAGAAGTGCAGTGCTGGACTCGTCGGAGCGGCTGAGGTTGCCCAGAGATAGACATGCTGCTGTCTGGAGATGGGAAAAGGCCGGTGGCAACCCCAGCCAGTCGATCAGAGTCCGAATGGGTCTGCTGTCGAGAGGGCAAGTTGTTGGAAAGTCTGGAAGAGATGATATATCGGCAAAGACCGTGAGGAAACCGTCGCCAACCTGCTTGAGCTGTTTGGCGGTGTCCGGATCGAGGTCGGCGATATCGAATCGGGAGTACAGCTGGTGGAAAGCCTGCTGCAGCAGCTCAATGCCGCCAGTCTGCAGAACGACGGGCTGCAGGTCCTGAAAAGTCAGATAGGCCAACGCCGGTGTGCAGATCTCCATGTATGAGTCCAGGTCAGCGTCGTATCGCTCGCTAGTTGCGAGACTGAGAAGGAGGACAGGAGTCTTTGGGTCGGCAAGCTTGGGCTCGGTGTCTGGTTTTCCAATGGTTAGCGTTAGCCACACCATACGCCGCTTGATTCTGTCGTCCATACCCTGGTTACACAGCAACTCCAAGATGGTCATAATGTGGCTGAGAGAGTTCTGGCACGATGCCAATCGGTCCCCCGTCACGATGTCAACAAGGAGCTTGCTCAGTCCGGCCTCGGATACCTGGCGCTGGGCCGGGTCTGCGATAGGTCAGCCAGGAGCATACATGGGAGAGTCCGTAGTATGCCTTACCACAGTCAACGCACACATTTAATGTTGCGGCTATGGCAAATGGAAGAAGAGCATCCTGCTCCTTATCACTCATGATCGCCATGACGAAGTTCGGGAGGGCGCCAGCCTGGACTACACGCACGCGGTTCTGGTCTGTGTCTCATCAGTAAACAAGCACAGCATGCTTGGTTGCTAGGGAACTTGTCTCGTACCGCAATCCGCACATGCATTTCCGACCAGACGGAGGGCCTGCTTATTCAGGGCCTGCTGAGGTTCCTTCGTAGGCACGGCAGACAACACATGCTCCAAGAGCCCAGAGTCTCCGAGAGGCCGTCTCCACGATGCTGAACGTGGGAATCTGAGTGTTAGCTTTCCGTGTCAAAAACAGGGAATTTGATCATCAACATCAATGGAAGCTTACCATCCCTCGCTCCATCGGCCAGTTTCTCGACAATAGCGGCTACACTGTCGTCGTTGTCGTCGTGGCTCTCTCGGATCCCGGCAAAGACCTCCTCCAAGCGGGCGGTGCGCTCACTCGCGTCAGCATCGCAACTGCCAAGAAGGCCTGCGACTTGGTCGGGTGTCCAGGCCATGTGGACTGAGTGATGTGGTTACCTGAAGAGCGGTCAGTGGTCTGTTGACGGGATTCGATGAACAATAAAAGATCGAAACACTGAGAACAAACACCCCGCACTGAGATTGGTGTTTATTTAGGTATTTCTTTTAAGGTTTGGGATTTCTTCTCACAAATATGCCAAATATTGAACCTGACTGGATTTAAATATGCGGCGGTATCAAGGTCTACTGTGTACCCGGCGGCAAAGGAGAAGTATTCCGGATAGAATCGTTCACTGTGTTCAGCGTTGAGTTCATCTCCGTTTGTTTGGTTGTCCGTGGCTGTCTGCCTGCGCTATCGCTGAGCCACCACCCCACCCTGCCCCTCTCACACATAACCCTTGAGAGTTTGGGGGAGACACACAGTTAACCCTGGCGGCTAACCGCCCCAAGACACCTCAACCCCGAGCCCAGAAAGGCAGAATCGCTCTGATATGATACAAATATGCAGCAGCACAATTCTGGAGGACGCTGGATGGAGTACAAGCACGAAAATTGTCTACATTATACATGATACACGGCTGCCACACAGCCCGAGGCTTAGTATACACCGCACCCTCAGCCTTTCCCCAACTACGACGACCTCCCCTCGATCCACTTGTGTTCGACCCGCTTGCCGTGGCCGCCCGTGCCGATGACGGGCAGCTCGCGCTTCTCGAGCTCCTTGACAATGATCTTCCAGCGACCCACCATCTTCTCCTTGTCGATTGGCGTGACTCTCCTGGGGAAGACGCGGACATTGGCCAGATCGTTGAACATGCCCTTGGTCTCGACCAGCTCCGCGAGCTTCTTGGGCTTGGGCGGCGCGACGAGCACCTTCAGCAGATTGTCGATGGTGCCAATGGCGACCAGTTTGCCGTCAGGGATGCGGTATCCCGTCAGCTGCTGGATCCGCTTGGCGACCTGTGAATCCATCGTCAGCAGGGGCATAGAAAGCGGGAACAACACACGGGAAAGTGAGGGTGACGCACAAAGAATTTGACCACAGGATCCCTCAACTGGGCCTTTTTCCAATCCTTGCTCCAAGACGCCATGATGCTGCTGGCCGAGTCCGCCGTGAGCTGAGGCACCTCGCTGGCCTCGACCTGGACCACACCGTCCTCCTGCGCCTCAGACGCCTCGGCCTGCGGCTGCCTCGCCTTCTTGACCGCCGACTTGAGCACGTCCCACACCCGCTGGAAGTCCTCCTTCTCCTTCAGAGTCGCCGCCCCGTCCTCCCCAGCAACAATCTCCGTCCTGACAATCTTGCGCAGGCGATGTGCGCCGTCCGCGTGCGCAAACAGCCGATCGACCGCCTTCCTCTTGTTCGCCCCGGCAAACCGCGCCACAACAAGCGCCTCCACGACCGCCCGCTTGGTCAGAACCTCCAGCACGGCCGGGTCCGTCACTTGCTCCGCGGGTCCGAAGCGGTTCGTGACCGACTGCACGAACCGTGCCGCGCCGCCCTCGCTGCCCCAGTGGGCCGGCTCATCCCACCAGCCGGTCAGGCCGCCAACCTCCTCGAGGCCATCGGCCGTGTCGGCGGGCTTGTAGGACGGGTCGCTCACGTCCGCGACAGGCTCCGCGGTGATCACACCCCGCGGGTAGACTAGTTGCGTGACGACCTCACTGGGTTCTGCTTCGTCGTAGGCGGTAAGGGATTCGAGTTCGCTCTCGGCTTGTTGGGTCTGGGCGTGGGATTTGGCGGCGCGGAGGGGGGTGGTGGAGAGACAGCGGCGGATTTGGCGGGTGTTGACCGTGTTCAACCTCGTGCTCGGGGAGGATGCGGCGGGCGCACGGAGAGCACCGGGGGCTATTGACGACGGGGCAAGGCCCGCCGGCACGGGGGTGCGTAACCTCGGTATGCGGCGCATGATTGTGTGTGGTGTGGTGTGTGGACGACTCGAATTGGGCGGCCCGTTGAGCTTGTCGGTCGGAGAGTCTGTCGAGTCTCGTGCCGCGGCCGCGAGCGACTGAGCTCCAGCCAAAATTTCCATCGGCGACGGGGAGTGAAAATAAGTGGGTCTGCCAGGGGGCCGGGTCGCAGCGACATCAGCCACAGCTGCCACACTCTTCGGCACGGACGGGGATAGATGATTGTGGCTTGCTCAGCTCTCCCGAGGACCAAAGCTCTCGTCAAAAACTTTGGCTTGGCATTGGATCATCAGAGGTCGACGACCGAGCTTCATTTTCTGGGGGCGACGTTGAGCTCGGAAGCTTCCACTGCACCAATCTCCCTCCGTCTCGAACCTCCGGATACGCCAGGACACTACCCGGCCGGCCCCGACGAGATACACAGACAACAGAACTAAAAAAGAAAGAAAAAAGGATGAAACCGGCACTGCGCTTGTGCGCTGCCCCGCGCAGCGTCTCGGACGCAACGCGCTTCACGGCTACGACGCTGCACGCAACCTCCAAGACTGCGACACCACCGCCCCGGTTTACCTCGCCAACATCTGCGCACTCGTCCTCTCCTGTCTCAGCTGCCGGCCCCAGAGGCCCCGGAGGCTCCGCCGGCAGCAGCAATGCCGGATCATCATCCCTCCTCGAGACCCCAGAGCAAAAGGTTGCACGGTTACGGGCGGCTCACCGGAGAGCAAAGGAGGCGGAGGTGTCAAAGCTAGACAAGGTCGTAGACGAAGGCAGGCGGTGGTTTGACTCGGCACACAAGATCACCGTTTACGCGCTGTTGGCATGCACAGGTGAGTGGTCCGCTTCATATGGCGTGATCCGCTTCCTCTCAACTGACCCATCACCCCTCCAAACCAGGCGCGGCGGTCCTCGCAACGGCGTACACAGCATTCGACATGATAATGTACAACAAGGGGCGCACCGCCGAGTGGGTTGAGGCGCAAAAGAAGCTCGAGGCCGACAGTCTGGAAGCCGCCCGCATCGCCTACATGACGGGCAAGGCGACCGAGGAGCAGATCGCCCTGGTCGAGGAGCAGCTGGAGCGCGAGCGCGAATCGGGCCGCAAGACCTCCTTCTTCTCCGACGTGAGCCTTCTCGGCACGCCCGAACCCGCCGGCGCCCCCAATGCCTCCTCACCATCATCACCTTCCGCCACCTCCACCTCTTCCCAACAACCGACCACCCGAAGCACAACCGAAACAGTCCCCTGGCCCTCCCAAACCCCAACCACCCCGCAAGACCAAACCCCACCACCCCCCTCCTCTTCCCTCTGGTCCTGGCTCACATCCAACCTCAAGCGCGAAGAGGAAGGTGAGACGCCCATGTCGGGCCAGCGCCGCCTCGGCTGGGAGTCGCTGAGCGAGGAGGACGACGGCACGGGCGTGCGCGACAGCGACCTCGTGCGCGCCGTCGAGGAGAAGCAGGCCTACCTGGCGGCCAAGGCGCGCGCCGCCGTCGACCGCGAGAAGGCCAACCAGCGCCAGGGCGGGCCGCTCGATCGTGTTGGTGTTGAGCGCGGTGCTGAGGGGGTCAAGAATGTTGATGGTGTTGATGCTGCTGCCGCTGGTGATAAGGCGGATGCGGGCGAGGGGAAGAAGAAGGGGTGGTTTTGGTGATGTTTTGGATCTTGGATTGGTTCACTGAGGGGTGTGTCCTAGAGGAAGTGTAAAAAACGGATGGTGGGCGGGAGTGGAGGAGGGAAGTGTAAGTCAGTCAGTCAGTCTGTTCTTGGTTCGGGGTGGGGGCATAAACAGGCTGGCGCGTGCCGTTGTACAAGACGAGGTCTGTCTGTCTCTTGCTTGCTCTCGTGAGTGGGATGGTCTCAGAAAAGGGAGGGAGAGAGTACATCGAGGGGCCTCTGGATATTTGGGTCAATATACACGGGCAACCAAGGACTACCTTAGCCTCGGCCCAGCGTACTTGACGCCGGAGGATGGTGGAGGCTGGGCCAACTGTATCATAGTGTAGAGGGTATGGGCGTGCATTACTCGGCGCAGAATATGTGCATGTACATAAGTAGACACTGAATCTTTCCACCTTGTTCAATGTCGGGAATGTGAGATGCACATCCAGAGCCCATCACTTGTCAGATGAGAGGAAACACTTGGGTGCAGCATGTGTCTCATCGCATTCAGCTATGACGGAGTATCCCCATTCGCTTCCTCCCAGTGACTCCATTACCCAACGATCCTCGATGGCTAGGTAGCCATAATAAAAGAACCCCCCATCCACGGTCGCCCCAAAACGCCAGTCCCAAATAACTCCTCAAGCAGGCAGTTTCCGCTGTCATAGCCCCCAATCCCCACGCTAAAGCAAAAAAACGAGTGACTCCAGGGATATCCGATCCCCAAACCTGGTAATGATGTCGTTCCCGAGTGTCGTAAATTCTCCCTTCCCGCATTATCCTGGACTGAACAAAAAAGGAAAAAATCACCCCTCCACCGCAGCCTTAGCAGGCCATCGCTCGACGGCGCCGTCTCAGCTGCCCAATCCTCAATATCGCCGGCTCAACCATGCTCACACGGAGGCCATCACTGCGCTTCTAGGAGATGATGATGTGGTTGAAGTGGCCGGGAATCTTCATTCTGCACTTCTCGCAGTCGGCTCGGTATCCTATACTGAACGACCGGGTCATGCCGGGTTGGGCCCCCGTCCACGTATTCAGCGTGTGCTTGTGCCTCGTGTGTCCCTTCTTGGGCGACGGCGTACCCGCGGACTCGACGTCCATTGCGCTGCCGTTCTGGTGGTCGGAGCCGGGGGTGCCCTCTCGGGCTATCCGTCCGTCCATCGCCGAGCTGGCGCGCGGCGGTAGCCCGGCCACCAGGGGATGCTCGTGCGTGACGTGGTTCAGGTGGTTGCCGGGGTGAGACAGGTCAAGCGCCATCCTCCCGCTGCCCTGGCTGTCCTCGGCGCCGCACTCGCTGATGGGTGAGGGCAGCCGCCGGTTCTGGACCACGCTCCAGTCCGCCATGACGGGTGTCACCGACGCCGCGTTCAGATGCAGAGAAGACAGATCCGCCACTCCGTTGCTGCCGAAGGCCGCTGCGTTTGGCTCCTCTGGGGTCGTCGCAAGGGCGTCCCCATACATGGCGCTCACGCCGCTCCAGCTGTTGCCCCGGACTTGCGCCGCAAAACTGCAGTGGATCGGCGTCGGGATGCGGCCGGTCACGCTGGGAAGGGTCTGGTCCGCGTCGTGGGGTGAGCCGTGCACATCCGGGTGATCGCGTCCCGCGGCTGGTTCCGAGGTGTCCATCATGTCCATGTCGCTGTCGAAGGACCCTGCGGCCATGGCCGAAGATCGGTTGGACGAAGTCAGTTCGGGCTCGTCCGCCCACATGTGCTCCTGCATCGGCTCCTGCGGTGTAACGGCCTGGGCCTGGGCCTGGGCCTGGCTTGTCGTAGCGAAAGTCGCGTTCGGCAGCGTAAAGTTTGGCCGATCGGCCCATCGTTTCGAGTTCGGAGACGTCCTAAGTGGGAGTGATTGGAGGCGTTTCTGCGCTGCACGTCAGCATCCTTGAGAGACATGTCGCTTGCGAGTCCAGCATACGTACACTTCTATGTTCGGTGAACCCTACCGGCCCTCCCGGGGACACATCCTCCTCCTCTCTGAACCGCTTGCGATGCTGATCGGGGTGCTGGGTGTTGACGAACATCGTGGGAAGCCGGAAGCCGCGGCACTTCTCAGATTGTATCGCGAAGTGGGCGCTATCCCAATCCGTCCGAAACGATGGCGAGTTATGTCTTGATGCAGACCATGAGGCGCGGGATCGGATCGAGCAGAAGGCGCGGGGTCCTCTGTGAAGTAAAGAATGATTGGATTGTGCTGAGGCTGTGGTGGGAGAGCAAAGAGAAGATGTGAAGAAAAGGAGAGAAGGTGACCGACGACCTGTAAGGTGGTACCGATTGGGGGTTGAAATGGTCGGTCCCAGAGGCCGTCTTCAAAGGTCGAACAGGTCGAGCAGGTCGAGAGCGAGTCCAGGCCGAGAGGTGCTGCTCAGGGAAGGCAGCAGCAGAAGTGGGGCTGTGGCAGGCTGGAAAGTCCGGGGGGCTGGCCTTGTCTGCCGAAGCCGCTTTCTTGGCTCTTTCCAGCAAGGGAGGGCCAACTTGGAGCTTGGTCTGCGCTGCCCTGAAATCTGCAGACAAACGGGGAAATTGTGAAAACAATAATTTATCAAATAGCGAATGGAAGATAGAAGGCTCTGGTTCCAATGGGTCTGTCTGGACCAAGCAAGCCTGGGACCAAGGGGGTTTGCGGGTGGTCGAGTCTTGTCTGGGCCCTCGATGGAGGGTGGTCAATGATTGGCGGGCCGCAACACGACGTCAGATGCTGCAAGGGTGCCGACTGCGGGGAGTCTCGCACGCCAAACAAAGGTCGAGAAACTGTGGTTCCCTCTGCAGGTGAACACCAAACCTGGGGATTGTGATGCAAACGGGACATCAGGAGCTAATAGGAAGCAAACAGCAAGTCAAAAAGAATTAATCCGTAATCGAGACATCATCTTGTCTCCGCTCGAAAACATGACCCGTTCATAAATGATTGCGCCTGTCAAGTTTCAACGCTGCCTGTTGCTGCCACCACCGAGGTGTCCTGCGAAGCCCCTAATGACTTACAGTTTCGATGTGAAAAAAAAACAGAGGCGGCTGCGTCGCCATGACCATGGACGGACCAATGGGCAGCTGGCTAAGAACTTGCCCACCAAAAGACGTTGCTCCCGTCTGGAGCACAGGGCTGTCGGTTTCAGAATTGCTTCACGACGCGTTGTCGCTGACCAAGAGCTTTGAAAGACCCCACCCCGAAGCGCTGCTTCTGATCTGCAGCGTGGATGTCTGCTCAGACAACGACCTTGGGGTCTGTGAGAACGTGAAATGGGAAAGCTGAGGCTGGTTCTCCAAACCAACCCATCGCGAGAGCCGGCGGGCAATAATAATATAGCACAACAAGTGAAGGTGCCTGCCGGTTGACATTGTGGCGCCGATATCCTTCCGAAGTCTAGAGCTCCAGGGGACGAAAACCGGGCCTGTCGGGCGGACAGGCGGAGACCATCATCGAACCATACTTCTTCCGCTGACTCGCGACTAGACAGAAGAGTCTGCCATCTCGCTTCCTCGGTATTTTTGTAAATCTGTGACATCGACGGCAACCGAGTAAAGAAGTACGGACGTATTTTGTCTCTTATAATATCAAGCCAAGCCTTACGGTGCTGCGACCGCGTCGTTGCCTTTTGCTTTGGTTATCTCTGTCTCATGTTGCCACTTCACTCTGGGATTGGCCCTAAAATGGAGCGGCCCGGCATCGCCGCAGTCGAAGAATCGGACCCGACGTGCGGGTCCCCGGACACGGCGACCGTTTTCTTGGAAAGGAAGAGACTGAAGACTTACGGAGTACTGTGTACGAAGTAGGCCCGGCTTGTCAGGCCCTCCGCTTACCAGATAAGAAACTCGGTGCAATGACAAGACCATGACCGTCTCGGCCAAGCACACTTGGATCAGGTCTCACCCACAACCCCGTCCGGCGCAGTCGTCCAATGCAACCAATCCTACTGGGAATGACGGTTCAGGTTAGGCCATGCAGTGGAATGGTGCACCAACCAGGTCACTTGGCGTGTCGGACGGGGCCGGAGCCACGAGTTCACGTCGGTTCGGTTGGTTTGTAATCTGTACAGGTGTAACTCATACCTCGGGCGGGCAGGCGGTGATGGGGGCGTGGTCGGATGCTCGAATCGGAGTGTGTCGTCGGGCGGCGTGGCTGCAGGCTTTTGCTTTGGTTGATCGCGCGACTTTGTCCCTCTGCGGCGAACAATCCCCGTCCAATCATCGATGCAGCCAGCCGTTGAGCAGCAAGGCGGTGAGACGGGCAGAACCGCCAGGGAACAGAAATTTGACCCCTCCCCCACCTTTTCGATGCAACATTTTAATGAATTGACACCTGCGCCGTTGACGTCCAGGGTCCATTGAGCCTGGGTATTTGGGCCCGAATCCGATGTCGAGGTTGGGTACCCTCCGTGCTCGGCCACATGCAACACATGCAAAAAATGTAAATGTAAATGGGCGCCGACCCCACGGCCCCCATCAGGCATCTTCCCTCCAAGCTTCCCTTCTTTCCAAAAAGTTTAGAGGTGCACCTGCTGCTTTGTCTGCCGCCCCTGCTGGCGATTTTCCCTTTCGGTACCCTCACGCCCGGACCGACCACCCCCGTGAACTTACTGGGGCCTCTCTGAGTCACGGAACAAGCTCCCACTTCTCTCCTCTCAAACCGTCCTGCTGTCCAAACCTCCAAAACTTCAATCCTCCACCTAGAGCTACCTCAATCTCCCTCACGGCCCAGAAATCGTGCTCTGAATCCACGAAGCAGCTATATCCTACAGACCTAGTAAATTGCCAATCCACCTTTCAAGGTTCCCGACCTGGCTGCAGCTTCCACTCTTCGCCAAATTATTTCCACAGACCTCGGTATCCTTTTGCGAACCTCGCCGAAACGCTTCAAAAGACGATCTCCGGCGTTTACCTACTTCCAACCCGGAAACCTCTTTCGTCTGACCTCCTACAGAAGTTTCTTGACCATGCCCGGAGTCGAAATGGCGCCCCTCCAGGCCGATGATATGAGAGGTAGGCATCCTTCCACGAGTTGGCGGCAAAAGTTTGCTTGGAGGTTCTCGAACTATCCAAAAGGCAGAATTGGCTACCAGTGCTCCTGGATCTCGGTCTTACACCTCCCCAGCGTCGTGGCCATCGCTAACTTTCCGTGCGCAAAGTGTTGGGCCAGGATCCCCTCATTCCTCCTGCCCTGCTCATCTCAGAGATCCCCATGCCCGACCAAGCCCTCCAGACAGTGGTCAAGGGGCGACGGGACGCCGTGGGCGTCATCATGGGCCGTAACGACCGGCTGCTCGTTATTGTCGGGCCCTGCTCTATCCACGACCCGGCCACGGCCATTGAGTACGCAAACCGGTTGAAGGCGCTGTCGGAGAAGCTCTCAGAAGACCTCGTTATTGTCATGCGCGCCTACCTCGAGAAGCCGCGGACGACTGTGGGCTGGAAGGGTCTCATCAACGACCCCGATATCGACGAGACCTTCAAGATCAACAAGGGCCTCCGTGTGTCGCGCCAGCTCTTCCGCGACCTCACCTCGACTGGCATGCCCATTGCCACTGAGATGCTCGACACCATCTCCCCACAGTTTCTGGCCGACTTCATCTCGGTCGGTGCGATCGGCGCCCGGACCACGGAGAGCCAGCTCCACCGCGAGCTGGCTTCCGGCCTGTCTTTCCCGGTCGGCTTCAAGAACGGGACGGACGGTAACCTTGGCGTTGCCATCGACGCTATCGGCTCTGCGGCCGCCAAGCACCACTTCATGGGCGTGACCAAGCAGGGCCTGGCCGCCATTACCCGGACGAAGGGCAATGAGCACGGCTTCGTCATCCTCAGAGGCGGCACCAAGGGCCCCAACTACGACAAGGCCAACATCCAGGCCGCCAAGGACACCCTGACCAAGAAGGGGCAGAAGATGGCGATCATGGTCGATTGCTCGCATGGTGAGTGCTGGTACAATTTGGTCACGTCGGTGCATGGCTAACCCTCCCAGGCAACTCGAACAAGGACCACAGGAATCAGCCCAAGGTCGCCAAGACTGTCGCCGACCAGCTCCGGGAGGGCGAGACTGCCATTATCGGCGTCATGATCGAGTCCAACATCAACGAGGGCAACCAAAAGGTGCCGGCCGAGGGTCCCTCGGCGCTGAAGAAGGGCGTGAGCATCACGGACGCTTGCATCAACTGGGAGTCGACTGCCGAGGTCCTCGAGGACCTTGCGGCCGCGGTCAGGGACCGCAGGAAGCTGACTGCGGGTGCCACGAACGGCGAGCCGAAGACGACACCGCTGGAAGAGGATTAAACTTTCTGTTTGCTTATGGGCATACACGAAACACGGTGCGAGGAAATTGCTACTTCAACAGGGTATCCAAAACCGTTGGGGATGGGTTTTGGGGAGCAAGGCAGTTTTGGATCTGCCGCTGGAACGGGGATAGAGAGACTGGCCGGGGTGGGCAAAAGTACCTGATGCTTTTCAGTATCCTTTTCAGCAGCCATACTGGCTATCTTGGGATTGCGCACCTCACGAGAGGATTAATAGAGCAGCCCTTGGTGAAACACACACTGGTTCTGATGCTCATGCACATGCACATCCACTTGCCCATGTACGCACTCATTTCGAGGCAAAGCACCCAAGCGTGACACGATCCAATATTCAATCACCGCCAAAACGCCAAAACAGAAGGAGGAAACTCCGGTCCCTAACCACCCGCCCTCCCCCTCCCAACACCACCGTCATGCTCATCCTCCAACGGGCTATACATGCCCCTATCCGGCCCTCCCCCTTCAAACAGCCCCAACCCCGCCCCAGCATTCCCACCACCAGCATTATGCCCCTGTCCCAACCCCAACCCAGTCCCCAACCCACCCCCAAGCTGCCCCCTCCTCCGCTCCCTCGCGCCCTCAACAACGCGCCTCACCCCAGCCCACCCCAGCAGCCCGGCCGTACCAAGCAGGAACCCCCACACAATCACCTGGTCCTTGCGGCTGTCGCGCTGGAAGCACGTCGTCTTGATGTCCTTCTCCTCGGCGTCCTTGCAGATGGGGAGGTTGTATTTCTGGCAGAAGGCGCGGTTGCATTGCGCGCAGGAGGAGGACGTTTCGCGGTTGAGGAGCGCGTGGAAAGTGCCTCCCAGGAAGGGAGGTTGTTGTTGGTTGTTGTGGGGGGTGGAGCGGGGGATTTTGTCTTGGTCTTTTTGGTCTTGCGGGTTGTTGCCGCCGTGGGCAGGGGAGGTTGGTTCGGCTGGTTGGGTGGAGGAGGAGGAGGAGGGGGAGGGTTTCGCGGGAGCGGGTGGCGGTGGTGGTGCTGGTTGGTCGTGTTGTGGGCCGAGGGGGATGATGGTGCTGTTTTGGAAGCAGGTGCATTTGCAGAAGGAGGGGACGGCTGCACGCGGGTTGGTAGTGTGTTAGTGCTTGAGGGTTATATGGAAGGGATTCAAAGGGGATGCAGAGTTGGGGGAGGTTGGGAGTCTGCGCATGGAGATGGGGTGGGAGGGTGACGTACATGCGCTGGCTAGGGTTGCCAGGATTGTAAAGAGAAGTATGGTAAACGGTATTCGCGCCATCGTGTATTGTTGCTGAAGCAGTCTGGTGATGCTTCAGGTTGAGGGTCGCGGCTGTGACTGAGGCCAGGCTGATAACCAAAGAGCCGAAGCTGACGCTGGCTGATTGGTGTTAGCTGGCGGGACCCACAAGGCTGGCACAAGCCACCGCTTTGCCACCAGCCACCGGTCTAAGGTGTGGCTTTGAGCGGCTGCAAATTGCAGGCGTGCACAGACCAGCGGACCTCCATATAAAATATCGCCTGCCCACCCCAAATCTTCCTCCTCTTCTCTTCTTTCTTTCCTCGCCCTTCGGGGCATTTGGTCAATTTGAAACGATACAGAGAAGATTAGCATGGCCCCTGCACTAAGGATGACACGCTACTCAAAGAGACGCTACCAATTTTTTCACTGTGATCGCGGCTGCCGTCGCGCCATGGGGAAGGAATTCGTGTCTGGCGATGGCGACCTGGAAGCGGTTGATCAGCAGTTTCTGGTCATGGGGAGTCTGTGACATGACGCGTCAGGCGCGTCGCACGACACGTCTCGGTCGAAGACTGGCCGAGTTGCCCTGTCCATGCCCTCGTTGGACAATAAGAACACAGTACGGACTGCTTCCGTTTATTAATTTTTTTGCCACCATAAACAATCATTCTGTCCGACATAACAGCCTGAGGACTCCAGATCTTCCGCGACTCTGATGGCCCTTCACCGGCGGCTGCGCACAAGGTTTGAACGACGCATTGGGTTCTCTGAACAACTCAAGGACACAAGCAGGCGTAGGCTGTTCGCTCTCTACTTCCCGGTCCAAACGACGCTGGTTACACAACGGTCTATGGGTATAAGACTTAAGTTCATAGCCAATATGATATGCCGCAATGCCCATCAAAACGCCCGCTGCGCCGTCCACGTTCCTCTCAATGTTATACTCAACACAAAAAGTCCAAACCAGATCCTCCCACACAAACTGAGCCCGGAACCGCTTGCCGGGATACCCATAAAACACTCGCTGCGCTGTGACTTCCTCAACCCTTTAAAAAGAAAAGAAAACATGACTCCCAAGTCCCAAGGTCCCAAACTAGATCCTGCCACCGAAATAAAACCACAACTCCTACTGCGCCGTGCGTGTTTTCTCTCCAAGCACATGGCGCTTGAAGTCTCCTCGGCCTGACCCACTTTCCCTCAACCCCCCGAACCCATACCCTCATCACGTTCATTCTCCTCCGCCCTCATGTTTGCCTCAGTGGAGGCCGTCGCCTCCCCACGCGTGACACTGCGCAGCGGGATAGAGTTGTTGTTAGCGGGCATCTGGGGGTTGCGGATATTGACCCACCCCAGACACAAGGACGACAACACCGCGAGGCCGCTGACGCCGCCAGCCAAATAGAAGACACGGTCGAGAGCCAGCGAATACGCCACCACCACCCCGGGCAGATCTTTCTCGCTGACAACCTCGCGGAAGTGAGTAGCCCCTGCCGCAATGATGGCGGAGGAATTGGCAAGAGGGGCGTGCTTCGGGACTAGAGACCGCAAGCCCCCCTCGAAGAGAGCGTCCGATACCGTGAGCAAGATGGCTGTGCCGAGGCTCTGGGCAAACATGACCATCGAGTTGCCAACGGCGATGTCGGCAGGGCTGAGAGCGGATTGTACTGCGATAACTGCCTGCTTAGAGTTAGGGTTTTGTGCTGAACCAACCACTGTGAAGTAAAAAGGAAAGTCTACTCACCAAAGGCATGCCCACACCTCGGCCAGCTCCGTTGAGGATTTGATACCCGATCCATTGAGCCGTAGACGTGTCCGGGGAAAATGTGGAGTAGAGACCGTTTGAGATGCAGCCGATGACCGCGGCAGCCAGAGCAAAGGGAATGATATATCCCGTCCGTTCCACTGAGAGACTGTTAAGCACGCATCTTGCAATGATCAACTTGGAGGCCAACTTACCTAGCGTTCCTGTAGGGGGAACAACAACGAGCTGGCTGAGAATGCTGGCCAGTACGTAGACGCCGCTCATCATGGGGTTTGCGCCACGAACGGCCTGAAAGTACATGGGCAAGAAGAACGAGGCGCAAAAGACGTTGGTCATGAAAAAGCAGTGCGTGAGCGCGCCAGCCCAAACCCCTCTCACCCTGACCAGGGAAATGGGAATCAAGGCTTCATCGCCTCGGTGCCAGTTCCAGAGAAACCAGAGAAGTGCGGTGACGCCAGCTCCACTGAAAAGTCCGATGATGATCGCAGAGTTCCATGCGTATTGAGTGCCTCCCCATGACAAGGCAAACAGGAGTTGAGTCGTAGCCGAGGCGACCAAAGCAGAGCCAAGAAGGTCGAGTTCGACGTGGAGTCGCCTGAGGACGGATGATGGGCTCGGCTTCTGAGTCTGGCCAGGAACCCGGATGAAGAGTAGTCCGACTGCGAGCAGCCCGCCGATGGGAAGGTTGATGTAAAAGCACCAACGCCACGTAGTGTAGGATGTAAATGCTCCGCCGAGAAGCGGCCCGATGGCGATACCGAGCTGCGCAAGGCCCATCATGGCGCCCATACGTGAAACGCGCGTGGCCAAGGGCATGGCAGACGCCGTGATGGTCAGTCCGCCGCTGATGATGCCAGCACTTCCGACCCCGGCAATCGCACGTCCGGCAATAAGCATGCTGGAAGACGAGGCTGCGCCGCAGATGACTGAGCCGATTTCAAAGATGGCGAGGAATGCGAAAAAAGAGTGTTTGTTGCTGAACTTGTGATAGATCTTGCCCGACAGCGGCTGGACTGCGGCGCTGGCTAGCTGGTAGATGCTCACATACCAACCGACATCTTCGAGGGAGTGGAATTCGTCCGTGATGTGTGGGATCTGGTTTACAGAGAGTCAGTTGGGGTCGGCTCTGGGGATGAAAAGTTGCGATACTCACTGCGGTCGCAATGATGGAGTTGTCAAGCATCACCAGAAACATGGAGACAGTGAGTAGACCCAGAAGAATCATGAGCTCGGTGCCAGTCATCCATTGCGCGTCGTTCTTAGCGGCGGCGATTGCATCTTCGGATGCGCTGCTTGTGCGTCGATGTGATTCTTCGTCTCCCGAGGGCCCCGATGAGGACTGCTTTTGCGCATTCTGGGGAATCTGCAAGCGGGTACGCCCATGGGCAGCATCGAGGGGTCGAGGAATGGTCGACTGGTCGCTTGAGTCTATCGTAGAGGACATGGACATCGCCGCAGTATCCATCGCGGCGGTCCGAGGGGATGTTCGGTTGAAGGTGTTGGTTCGGTTGGATGAAATCGGTGATGAAGAGGGCTGGGCGGAGATGAAGGAAGTTGGGGAGATGGAGAGAGTTGTTTGGGGATAGGGAGGAGATGAGGAATTGGAGGGAGATGGATGGAAGTTTTTGACGTCGCAACGAAAGCAGGTCGCCGTCGAGGTTCAAATTCACAACAACTCTGAGTGCTAGTGGCAGTGGAAGTGCCAGTTACCGTGACAGTCGAGTGGCCAGCCGGCAAGGCAGGCCGGGCTGCTCTTTCCTAACACTCGCCGACGCCAACAAAGTGAGGGCAAGTGCCGGGCCCGCAAGGCAGAAACGGGCCCCGGGTTTCTAGCACGGCAACCTAGTATCATTACCTCGCAAGCCGCCATGGCAGCCGCCATGGCTTCTACCGTCTTGAGTTGCGAAACTAAACACGGAACTCACAGAGACTACAACAAGTGGAAGATAAAGATATCCCAGCAACTCAGAGGCCTTTCCGATGACATCCCCGAATCCCTACCTTAGCCTTCTTAGGCACTTCGGCATTTGGTGTTTCCCTGCAATTCGCAACAGGGAAGGATTCTGCCAATACTGCTTCGCATACAGCAACACCAAAGATTGAGCGCTCGTGACGGCTGGAGATGCCATTATAAGTGCGGTGGTGTGAGGGAGGGAATGGAGCGTTGACTCGGATGAAGTTGACATTGGGAACGGGTTAAGCTTTCTTGGCATCGTGGGTGAATTCCCCTAACCCTCGGTCTCGACGATTGGACCTGGGCCTTGGGCCTCAGGCAGCCACAAAATCTGAGCGGAATTCGGGAGGTGGGGGTTTCTCCGATTTCCGCGCGCTTTCTCGTGGATCATCTCATCAATCCTGGATGCAAGATTCTCTCGGCAGTGCTTCTCGTGCCTCGGCCGGAGGAGTTGATACACAAAATCGCGTTTCCCTACCGCTCAAGGTCTTAGGCTGAGCTCATCCAGTCGCCTTGCCATCGAAACCGGCACCGGGACCCGGCATTGCATGCTGGGCTCAGCTTCTCGACGCTTGCCCGCATTCGCATTGTCTCGCCTCGACTCCGTCATCCCGCTCCATCCGCACCGCACGAACCTGCATCAACCCTAACCCTTGATGCAACACCACCAACAAGAAGAAGTGCCGAAGATGGAGCTGGGCGTTGGTGGAGCGGCGAATGGCACACCAGCCCCCTACGGGAGAGCATGCACCAACTGCGCCCGTGCCAAATGCAGGTGTATCTACCGGCCTGAGGGTGCTGACTGCGAAAGGTTGGTTGACACACTCCTTGCGGACGTCTGTTCACGTGTTCCGGACATACATGAACATACCCTTGTGGCTGCAAGGGGGCTTGTTTTTTGGGGGGGATTCCACTTGCTGGGGATCAACCCAAGTTAAGGTTGCATCTAACGTTCATGATAACGTTTCTCGGGCCGCCGCGGCTCCATGGCGCCTATCCCCTCCGAGACTGGCGGTCCCCAGTGCCGAACCGTTCTCGGCCCCAAGTCCGGCAAGATGGGGTCTCCGTGCTCCGCTCTCGACCCCGAGACAGCCAACGCACCGCTCTGTCATTCGTTCCTTTCTGTTTTTGTTTCTGTTTCTGTTTCTGACCTCACCCTCGCTTCTGCGTATGCCAATGCTGACCGGAGACAGATGCCATCGGCTGAGGAAAGAATGTGTACCCTCAGTCTCCGTTCGGAAGCGCAATGGGAAGAGGGCTCATGTGTCTCGCGCCGCCCAGCTCGAGGCCAAGCTCGAGGACCTCGTCACGCTCCTCCGCCACAAGACTGTCCCGACAGATAAAGCGCCCTCACCTGGCGAGATGGCAGGCAGTGTCTCTGTCAGCACGCCGGCGTTGAGCACTCAATCGGCCACCAGCAGGTCCGAAACCAGTTCTCCTCTGTCAGCCGCCGCCCCGGTCTTCCTCCCTCAGCAGCCCGACTGTGCCCCTGTTAGAGCCCGTCCAGCCCCCGCTCCTCGCGGTTCTGTCGTGGGATGCGTCTTCGAGCCCTCGCCTCCATCCATGCCCACTTGCATCTACCAGCCGAGTCCCCTCGAAGCCGCCGAAGATCTCATGATCTTTCGCAAGTACATGCTCATCTTCCTGCCGTTTGTCCACTTGCCCGCAACCATGACCTCGGAGAGGCTCAGCGAGGTGTATCCGTTCTTGTGGTTCAGCATCATGACCATCACATGCAAAAATGTCGACCGTCGTCTCGTCATGAGCGACGCGATCAAGAAGCACCTGGCCCAGAAGATGGTCATTGAACACGAGAAGAGCCTGGATCTTCTTCTGGGCTTGCTGGTCCTCTTGGGCTGGTGAGTAGCCCCCTTCAGGGCCGAACGCACGGTATTCATTTTATCTAACTCGGACACGCCACTAGGACACATTATCATCTCAGGAGAGAAAAGCCAATCCTCTCGCTGTTGGCTTCACTTGCAAAGTCGTTGGTTTTCGACCTGGGTCTCAACAAGGTACCGAGTGAATCCTACATCTCGGCCTGCCTGAAGACGCCGATTCACCCACCCGCAAAGGAAAAGACTCTTGAAGAGCGACGAGCGGTGCTCGCATGCTTTCTTCTCACCTCACAGTTGGTCTCAACGTTTACCCGATAATGAGACGGTGCAGCTGACATAACCTACAGAATCTCTTATTCGATCAAACGACTTGATGCGCTAGCATGGACATCCCATATGGATGAGTGCCTCCAAACGCTATCTCAGCAGCGGGAATGGGAGGGCGACGATTTGCTCGTGGCACAGGTCAAGGTTCAGCTAATAACTGAACAACTGACTCGCGCCAACGCTCAGTCGCCCGACGGCATACCGCCAGACTACGTCTTGTCAGCCCTCCGCACACAGCTGCAAAACACCAAGGCACAGCTTCCACCCCATCTACAACAGAACGGTATGTCTACCAACGTTTGCGTCGCTTCGTCTGCCTGGTTAACGCCTTAAAGACACGATCCTTAGCCACATATCCTACACGGAGCTTTCGATTTATGAGGTCGCCCTGTCCAAGCCTAAAGCAGTTCAAGGCATCATGTCCGACATGCAGCGCTATGAGGCTCTCGAAGCCTGCCTCAGCGCTGTTAGAGACTGGTTCAACAGACACTTTTCGATTCCTAGCTACGTCTACATCGGCATGACGTTCAGCTATTGGTGGAACATGGCCCACTGCCTCTTGACCCTCTACCGACTTTCTGTCCTTGACGACCCGGCCTGGGACCGTCGCGCCGTCCGAAACAGGATCGACTTGCTTGCCATTCTCGACCAACTCAAAGCGGGGTTCGAAGAGGTAGCGGCGCAGCGACGGCTGGAAACCGGGTCAACTATGGATGAGGACTCGTTCCCCAAGTTTGTGAAGATGGCGTGGTCCATGAAGAACAACTGGGCCCCCGAGCTGGCTGCCGTCGAGGGACCATCAGGGACGGGAGGGAGTGCGCCACCCATGACAGCGGGGCCTTTTATTGACGGCAGCGCCGAGGGGCTGAATGTCCCATTCTTTCAGCATGAAGACTCGGAAGCGTGGATTGCTGGTCTGTTCGACATGAACTGGGACGTCTAGGCTGCTGCACAGTGGCCTTGACCAAGTCAATTCGATGCCGGCGGCCATGTGAAGAATACAGAAACGACGGGTCTATCCTTTGCTTCAGGATATCTCGAAGGCTTCTTCTTCGCCGTCTATTTGCCGCAAACACTCCCCTCCATATTATTACATCATTGCGCGCGCCAAACTCTCAGCACCGCTCAAGGTGGCTGCGCCACGTGGGCGACTGCCCCTCGACAACAACCGCAATCGACGGCACTGGCGGCGGTGGCGATCCAACAAACTGCGCCACCTGTGGCCCTCCACCGACGTGCGACACGCTGGAGAAGCTCATGGCGCGCGACTTGTTGCCGCCGGGTATCATGAACGTGGGCAGACCCGCCGCGTCGGGATAGTACGACGGCACCCGCTGGTGGTACTCCGCCATGATGCTGCTCTCGGGACGGAACGGAGTCAGCGGCGAAACAGGCAGGATAGGATGCCCCGGCGACGGATGCGCGGTGGTCAACGCGCTCACGGGACGCGCCTCGCCCAAATCGCCCCCTAGCCACAGCTGTTGCGGCGGCGGCTGCTGCTGCTGCTGTATTTGCGGCGGATTCTCATACTCCCACTGCAGGAACGCCATCTCGCCGGGCATCGTCCCAGCAGGCGGTATCCGAAACACCGGCTCACTCCTACCACCACTCCCACCATCACCACTACCACTGCCATCCCACCGCCCACCCCCCAAATCTCCACCCTCCAACCCCCCCTTCCCCCCAACCCCACCACCACCACAAACCCCGTCCCCTCGCGAAGAAACCGCTGCGCCCCCCAGCACCGGCTCCCCCCCACCCAACCCCGACACAGAAGACATACCCCGCGGATAGTCACCCGTGACAACCGCGCCGCGAATCCCACCCTCGTGGCGCCGCCACAAGAGGAATGCGATGGCGGCTGCTAGGGCGAGGACGGCGACTGCTGCCGCGGCGATGCCTGCTGCTGCGCCGGGGGTGATGCCGCCTGGTTTTGGGGGTGGGGTTGGGGTTGGTGAGGAGATGGTTGGTGTGGTTGTGGGAGTGGATGTGGTGTCTGTTGAGGGGGAGGGGGTGGTTGTGGTTCTGGTTTTTGGGGGGTTGGCGGTTGTGGGGCTGTTGTCGTTGTTGTTGCTTTTTTGTGAGGAGGAAGAACGTGGCGGTGTGGCGGTGCGGCTGTTTTCCCTCACGGTGCGGGTTATGGTCTCGTGGACGATTTCCAAGCCGTCTTCTTCTCGGGCGTTCAGGGCTGGGGGTTTGACTCTGAGGGGCTTGAGCGCGGGCTGGGAAGTGGATGGTCAGCGGAGACATGCTGGGGAAGGGGTATGGTGATTTGACAGGTAAAAACGCACTGCTCTGGTCTGCGAAGTGGTGAACTGCCCTGATGCCACGCCGACACCCGCCACGACCACGGTCGGAAGAGGAAAGAGGCTTGGCTTCATTGGTTGATTACCCTTTGCGTCAAACTTGGGGCTGTTACTTCGGCTCTTACGACGGCAGCAGCGTCGTAGCCTGCCGTCGCATCCTTGTGAGAGTATGTGTGGAGTTTCTTGCGTAGCAAGATCAAAAAGGCAAGAAAGGAGAGAATGGGCAGGCGGCGGTAGGATGGCTGTGTGTGGAACTTGGGTTATAAAAGAGACCGCAGTGGATCGTGCGGTCTCATGTGGCCTCATGCGGCGTGGGCCGCGAGGCGTGGCCGGCCGTGGAGCTTGTGTGTCGTTGGTCTTCAGCAGCCGGCCACTGAGGAAGCAACGCTGCTTCGGCTCGTGACGATTGCGGTTACTCAAAAATGTCCTTAAGTTAGCATATCTGGGTTTTTAAAGGACGACAGGACACCTGCGTGTGTCACGTTCCACCCTGCTCCGCTGTATTTTGCTGCCTTCATTTTGTGCCTCCATGAACCGCGCGCTGTGTTCTCGCTGCTGTGTGCTGACATAGTGATCAAATGCACAGGGCAATGGGGATTGCCCGAACGTAACACCCTTGTATTGAATCGCGGTGTCGAGGCCGGGACCTCGGTCGGTGTGTTTCGGAGTCATGGTCTGGGCCTGTGAGGTCAGTGTCCGATGGCCGCCGGTTGACCGGTTTGGGGCCGGGTTTGTGGGTCTCGGCAGGCCGGGGGCGGCCCGTTCGGTGGGGTTGCTGCATGCCGGGTTTATCAGCACTACGGACCACGATCATCAAGTCCACGTTCAAGCTCTTCTTCATTCTTCTTTCTCCATTACTTCCCATTATTTTCCAGAAGATTACGGGGAGTTACCTTATTGATTACCAAGGAGTGCAAGTTCATCATTACATGCTTTCGTCCAGCTTGTCATTCTCAATTCAATTCTGTACGAAGTATGGAGTACTCTGTACTCCGTCGCCTCATTCTTCAATGCCCCTAGCCCCAAGCTCGGAACTATTGCCGATAAATCAATTTCCCGCTGGGACGAAGTCCCGCTGCGCCTTTTGCTTTTTCTTTTCATTCTGCAACGTAATGGATGTGAATGTCCGAGATAAAACCGTCATCTGAGAGAATGCCAGACTCCGTCCGGTTGCTAATTCGTGTCGGTGCCAGCACCTGGGCTGCCTCGCTGCGTACAGTACCCGACCTGAGAGATAACTGAGGTGAAATTGAAAATCTTCAGCAACCGGGAAGGTATGCGATGGAACCTCGAAGTGCATCTGCAGGGCAGGAAATGCAGGGAGAAGCTGCAGCAGGGAATCCTCACTTGTGCTGCTGGTGTGGTGGACCCTGTCAACGCGCTCCAGTCTAGCCTTAATGAACACTAGCGCGTTGCGAGGGGTGGTGAGCTTCCATGCCAAGCACCTGCCGATCCGCAATTTGCCCCATGGAAGCTCCAGGCGCCGTCCGCTGTTCTCGACCTTGATCGTCTCCATTCTGGCTTCTTGTCAACGTTCCAAAGCCTTGTGGTCCGCGCTCTTTTTTATTGCTGCGCAATACATCTTCTTCGGCTGTCGTCCTCAGCAAGCCAGGCTGTAGTGTAGGGGCCAAACACGACGAAGCCCCGACTAAGATACCTTGGCTGTTGAAGAAGCTTGCACGACAGCAACTCGTTTGACAAACCTGGAAGCTCTCGACAGGAGCTATCAACATCGGCTAGGGACAGAGCGGTGCTGCAGCTGCCCGCCACTCTCAAGATGGACGAGGCGCGCCAGACTAAGCCGAGCGGTCTCCCGCGCCCGTCAAAGATTCTCTTGCAAGCGTCCAAGCTCCCGGTCCCTCGCGCGAACTCGATACGACCCTCCGCATCGCGAGAATCTTTGGCACCTCCCGCCGCGCCAGGCACACTGCGGAACCCGAAGCTGCGAACGACCCCTTCTCGCGACCAATTGGGAACCTCGACTGCTCCCTCTCCGAATACCCCGAGCCGCCTTCAGCAATCACCGAATGCAGTTCGTGCTGTGTCTTCGCCGCAGACCCGGGTGACGTCGAGTCGAATTCCGGGCGGCAACACGCGCGCCTCCGGACCAGGGCTAAACGTTGCTGCTCCGCCCTCGAGACTGGCAAGAGGAGGACTTCAACCTGCAAACCAGGGCGTTCGCTCCATATCGGCAACCGCAGGCTCGCTTCGGCGGCAATCTTCGCAGCAATGGATCTCTGCTGCCGCGATGCCCGAGGAGGAAGCAGGATTGGGCGAGTCGTGGACCCTGGTCGACGACGAGACGGCTG
Source organism: Chaetomiaceae sp. PYS4301M (assembly GCA_023628425.1). Lineage (NCBI taxonomy): Eukaryota > Fungi > Ascomycota > Sordariomycetes > Sordariales > Chaetomiaceae > Chaetomiaceae sp. PYS4301M. The sequence continues at coordinate 294,107 of JAMAKR010000022.1, forward strand.
AGGAGCCTGTCCCAGCATCTCCCTCCAAGCTGCTGCCGTCGCTTGCCGAAAGGACTATGGAGACGCTGTCCCGCCTGCCATCCTCGCCTTCTGTCAAGGGGAGAGCCACGCTCTCCTTTTTCGAGACGACCACATCAGCAAGGAAGCCACCCTCCCGGCCGCCTAGTCGCTCTTCGAGGGCTGGGTCTAGCCATCAGTCAGACGAGTCAATTGGCCGTCCCAGCGGCAGCAGGCCGAGCTCCGCTGCGGGCGTAGAGGACTCTGCGCCTACGTTTCGCTCCCAGATCCCTTCCTTGAACAGCCAGCTGCCCACCATCGAAGGCACACCACTGCGCAACAGGAGAAGCATTCAGTCGTTTCAAACACCCTCAGAAAAGACGAAGGCCACACCCGCAAGGCAACCTCGGGCATCCTTGTATGGGATGCCACCGCCGAGCACCATATCGCTTGCACGATCGCCGTCTCCAAGCCCCAAAAAGCGCGGCCCCGAAATTCCAGTCCCCAAATCCGCCTCCAAGACTTTGGCACCACGACCCCCGACCAAACGGCCGTCGATGAACAGCTTGTTGAAGAAACCGTCGGCGCCCGCGCAGAAAAAGACGGCCGCTGCAGAGGTTCCCAGAAAGGCGTCCCTGGCTTCACGAGGCTCTTCTATCGCATCATATGAGGGTACAAATACTTCCAGCCCCTCAGTCGCCTCTGCAAGCACGGGGATGACATCAGATTCGACAGAACCTGGGTTGGCTTATCGGAAAGCATCGGCAGCCCTGCGCGAACAAATAGCCAAGGCAAAAGCGGCCAAACGAGCACAGCCGATATCAACCGCCAACAACACGACCGTCGCTGAGGAACCCGCCCTGGCCCCTGCAGACAACGGCTTCGATTTCGGTCTGTCTAACGACCCGTTTAATCAGCACCGCGACGACAAGTCCCAGGCCAAGGTGCTGAACACCCGGCTGGCGAGTGCCAGGACGAGCGGCCGGCTCAACATTGCTGCGATGGGTCTTCGTGAAATCCCGACAGATGTTCTCAAGATGTACGACCTTGAATCCATTGGCCAGTCCGGCGGCGCTTGGGCGGAGTGTGTTGACCTTTCGCGCTTTGTCGCTGCCGACAATGAGCTGGAGATGATCAGCGATGCCCTGTTCCCGGATGTTGACCCCCAGGAGCTTGCCGATGAAGACGATGGCCAATGCAACATCTTTGCCGGCTTGGAGACGCTCGATCTCCACGGAAACATCTTGGTTACGCTGCCCATGGGGCTGAGACGCCTGTCTCTGCTCACCTCCCTCAATCTGGTATGTAGCATGGTAACTTTTCTGACGTTCTTCGTTTCTGACGTTTTTGGTAGTCTTTGAACCGACTGTCGAACAACTGCCTCGAGGTGATCTCCCAGGTCACCTCTCTCAAGGACCTTAAACTCGGGGGCAACCTCCTTTATGGGCCCCTTGATCCCTGTTTCTCTAAGCTGGAGAACCTTGAAATCCTGGACCTCCACGGTAATAATCTGTCGTCGCTACCGACCAACTTTGGGAATCTCTCGCGCCTCCGGATTTTGAACCTCAGCGAGAACAGCTTTGAAGAGCTGCCCTTAGATCTTCTTGCTGGCTTGCCGTTGACCGAGCTGGTTGTGCGCAAGAACCAGCTCCACGGCACCCTGATCCAGGACACCGTTGAGGCATTGTCAACACTTCAAACCCTCGACATTTCATCCAACCAGCTGGTCCACATTTGCACACCAGGAAGGACCGTTGCAATGCCTGCGTTGCACCAGCTTTGCGTGTCCATGAACCGGCTGCAGGCGATGCCTGATATAGGCGGCTGGACCAGCCTGGTGACCCTGGCAGCCGATGAAAATAGTATCAACGCCATTCCCGAGGGGTTCACAAACCTTGAACGCCTAAGATCCGTCGATTTTTCGAGCAACGACATCCGCGTCGTCCCCACCGAGATTGGACGGATGGAGAACCTGGTCAATCTCCGACTGAGCGGCAATCCGTTGCGTGAAAAGAAGTTTTGCTCCATCACCACCGAAGAGATCAAGGAGATCCTTGCTCAGCGACTGGAACCAGACCCAGAGGACGATGAGACCCAGGTCCAGCCTGCTCTGCCTGACACTCAGGGTGCTTCCTCAGCCTTCGAGCCCTCAGTCGAGGTGCCGACCAACCACCACGCCGACGACGATGACAGCCGGTCCGAGCTGGACGACTTTGCCACTCCGCCCACATCTGCGCCCGGCTCACCTGTGCGCGCACGCTCCCAGACGGTAACATGGCCCGTCAAGTCCGGCGGCGTCCTCGACCGGTCCAACACGCAGTCCTCCTCTCTCCACCCTGTCATTTGCTCCAAGCTCGCCACAACCCACAAACTCTACGAGATCCAGCTCCACCACAACCTCTTCACCGCCCTCCCCGACTCCCTCACCTTCTTTGCCGAAACCCTGACCGCCCTCTCCCTCGCACACAACCAGCTCCTCGGTGAAACCTACCTCACCGAGCCCCTCGACCTGCCCGCGCTCAAGGAACTCAACCTCGCCCACAACCACATCACCGGCCTCGCCCCGCTGACCACCCACCTCCGCGCCCCGTCTCTCGAGAAGCTCGACATCAGCTTCAACCGCGTTGCCTCCCTCCCCACTACCCCGGGTAGTAGCCGCCTCCGCGACGCCTTCCCCGCCCTAACAGTCCTCCTCGCGTCTAACAACCACCTGCCGGACCTCGACCCGGAGGCGATTCGCGGGCTGAAGGTGGTGGATGTGGCTAACAACGACATTGCGCATCTGAATCCGCGGATTGGATTGCTCGGTGGGCAGCAGGGCGGCGGGTTGGAGAGGCTGGATGTGAGCGGGAACCGGTTTAGGGTGCCGAGGTGGAGTGTGCTGGAGAGGGGTACTGAGGCGACGTTACGGTGGTTGAGGGGGAGGGTGCCTGTTGCTGAGATGGGGGCGTGGAAGGGGGAGGAGGGAGAGGGAGAGGGGGAGGAGGACTGATTTTTTTTGGCTTCTTTTTTTGGCTCCTTTTTTTCTTTGGTTGTATTATTTCTTGTTGCACTATCCGTTGTTGTAATAACCTTCTTGGCTAGGGATGATCGCGCTCGACTCTGAGGGTAGCGTTTGGAATACTGGGGTTGTATAAAATACAGGTAGCGCGGGATAGATGGGAGGGTGTCGAAAATGGAGGCCGAGGTGCGGTGTCTTTGTGTACGGATACGCTTTAGAGACCGGAAGGAGGTGTTAAATTTAGTGTCCTGGCTTGAGGTCTGTATTGTTATCATTGCAGTGTTGTCCATGGCTTCAGGTTGGATATTCCCAGGGAGAGGTCTTGAGGTGGTATGTGCAAGACCCTAACCCTGACATTCATTAGCCCCTGAATTTCGAGGTGCTCCCAAGACGCGCCGCGCTCCATGCACCCTTGCTGTCATTAGCGAGCGGCAGTCTAAAAAGTGACCTGTCCTCCAAGTCGAGCAACCACCACATCGCCATCCCACCATTCGTCGAGTCCCTGCCATTTACGTACGTCTTGCCATTTTCCGCTCTCCTGTTACCAGTCGCATCGATACAAGGAGGACCCAATACCTCCACAATTGTCCAATTGACTGACACCCCGACCCCAACAGAGCAGAGCAGCCCACGAACTACGATCCCTCCTTTCGTCTCCCCATCTCCTGAAAGCAACCGACATTCGAACATCATGACGCGCGCACAACAAACCATCTCCCTCGCGCTCCTCGTGAGCTCGGTACGCCTTCCCCATTCTTGCGACAGACAAAACAGCCCCCGCCACCAACAACAACGCCCCAACTACGAGATGCACGCAGGACGCTAACCTCGACAACGCACAGCTCTACCTCTCCCTCTTCCTCGAACTGATCCCGCTCCCGGCCGTCATCCAAAAAGACATTGTCCCCGTGGTACGTTCTCCAATTTCCCCTCGGCACCACTCCCACCCAGACAAAAAGGAGACACGTCGCAAGTACAAGTGAAGATGAATCTAACAACGGCCACGCAAAAGCTTCCCTTCTGGATCCTCGTCTCGTTCGGCGCCTGGCTGCTCGTCCGCCTCGGCTGGGGCATGCTCACCTTCCGCGACACACCCGATGCGTACGCCGAGCTGATGGAGGAGATCAAGCTGGCCAAGGCCGATTTGAGGACCAAGGGCGTTGATGTGGACTAAAAACATGAGGGGATATCACATTGTGGGAGGGAAAGGGGGGGGGGGGGGGCACGACGCTGACGATGATGGGCGTTGGTTGGGCTCGGTTGGGTTGGAGAAGGCGGCAGGATTGGGAGGGTGTGGTAATGGGATAATTTGGTTGGTGGTATAATAGGGAACAAATGCAAACGGAGAAGTCTACAAGCCATGGGCGCGCTGTTATTTGGTGGGTGGCTTCGTGCAGAGTTCATGGCGAGGTTGGGAGGTAGGTGAACGTCGAAGGGGAGGGAGATTTTTGGTGAATTCGGTTGGTTATTGGGGCTAAGAGGGGTCGAGCATCTCACTGAGATCACTCCTTTTCAAGAGCAAGACGACCTGGATGACTCCGCCGAGGCACTGTCGGCACATGTTGGGTAGGGCACCTGGCAGACCCTAAATCGATACCTCTTCTCGTAAACCCCCGCTTCAACTCCTAGCAATGCCAACCACACACCTCGCCACCAACAGCCCTGGACGACCGCAATCATCACCTCTGCTCCCCAGCCAGCAAGCAAACCACAGTCCTGACAGCGTCAAGCGGACTCTCGCCGCCCTGGACAAGCTCGTCAAACAGCTTCGGCAGACCGGACAGCTGGCCCCTCTCATCGTGTTTGTGCCCTGCTCTGCATGTCAGCAACCGCTTCACCGATAAAGAAACGACAGGAAGCGGAACTCTAGGAGCGCGACTCACATTTCCCTGGCACGCCAACCAACACGCCGATCTCGCTCCTCGCCTCCCCCGTCCAGTCAAACGCAATCCGCCACTGCACCCTCAGCGCCGACACGTCCCCCTTCCCCCCCACCAGCACCGGCACCTCCAAGTCCATACAGGTCCTCCCCATGTACGGCAACAACCCAACCGCGTCAACTTTCCCCTCACTCTTCCCATCCAAACTCCCCTCCTCCTGCTCTTCCTCCTCCCCCTCCTCATCCCCACTCCCCTCCTCTTCCACCCCTTCCTCTCCACCAACCCTATCCCCAACCAACCCCCTTCCCCCCCTCCTTCTCCTCCTCCTCGCAGCCTCCACCTTCCTCTCCCTCACCCTCCCAACCATAACCCTCAACCCCTCCCTCCCAACCCCCACCACCTCCCTCTCCAAAACCCCCCACACCCTCGCCCGCTCAGCCGCAACACGCAGCCACTCCCCCATCGCCCACGCCAACACGCCGACATTGTTATGCAGCGCCGTGCTCGTTGTGGCAGCTGTTTCGGAAGGGGAAACAATCCGCTGGATAAACGGGCGCAGCTCCCCCTCGGCGGCTGGGTCGAGTTTCGGTACGGCTAGGCGGGTGATGGCTGAGCTTTTCGTGTCGACTGTCATTTCGATGCGGGCTGCGAAGAGTCCGCGTTGGGGGGGAGCGGACAGGGCGGTGATGGTGTGGTGTTGGAGGAGAGGTGGGGTCGGGGTGGGGGTGTCTGGGTCGGTGTCGGTGGGTTGGGGCTGTGGGAGGGGGGAGACGTGCGAGGTAAAGGTGAGTGGCGTCAGGACTTGTAGGTAGGTGAGGGCTTCGTCGGCTGTCATGGGGAGGGGGCGGTGGGAGGTTGGTGGGGCCAGGTCATCGTCGTCGTTGGTGTTGTTTGGTTTGGCGGGTTGGGCGAGGGTGGGAGGGTCGGAGGGGGAGGTCCTGTTGAAGGGGAGGAAGGCGATCGGGTTGAGGGCGGAGGCCAGCCAGTCTTGGATCGGGTCGGATTTCGGTTTGTTGGCTTCTGGAGGGAGGACGTGGCGGGCGAGGAGATCGAGGATCTCCCGTGGGTTGGTGGGTGCGGAGGGGTCCTGTCGGGCGAGGCGGGACTGGCGGAGTCGCTCGTTCTCTCGGCTTGCGATGCTCAGATCGCGCTTCAGCTGGCTGAGCTCGGCTAGCAGGGTGTCTCGTAACCTTTTCTTTTCCGCGTCGGGCTCGGCCGGCTTCAGACCGCGTTGCTCAGCTGCGGTCGGCGCTTGGGGTTGAGATGTGTCGTCTTCCGGCTGTGACGCCTCTGTAATGGGTCCAAGGTCGGTGCCCCCCTTTTTGGACAGTTCTGGCGGCCGTGAAGACGACTTTTTGAGCGGCGAGGAACCCTTAAGCCTCTCAGCCAGCTTCTTGCTCCGCTTCGGGCGCCGTGATGGTGTGTTGTGTATACCGGACGGAGGCGTGCTGACGACCGGGTCGGGATGCTCTGGAGTCGGTGGGAGCTCGGGCTCCGGGACGACCACTTGTGGGAGCACACCGAGCCCTACACCCGGACGCACGCGCGAAGCGATAGCCTTCAACAGCTCGTCGTCTTCCTCGGGAGCGGGGGGCGGAAGTGGTCTCGGCGTCGGTCTGGTCGGGGTCTTGTTAAGACCCAGTCGTCTCGGAGGTGATCGCAAAACACTGTCCGCTTCTGATGCCGCACCTTCGCCTCCATCGCGCCGCGCAGAACGCAGCTCCAACTGAGTCTTCATCGCCCGCGTCAAGCTTCCGGTACTATCGGGGGTGGCCGCGCGCGAGGCGGAAGGCGGCGCATCGGGAGAGGATCGCAGCCTCCTAGGCTGGCTTTCCCTCCGGCGCAGGATCTCGGGATTGTACCGTTCGAGGGTTGATCTGGTCGGAGAGGCAAACGAGGGACGACTGGGCGATGAACCGGGCCGCGGCAGGGTATCTTGGGGTGTCGCCGACTCCGGGTCTGGCTGGATGGGGAGTGCTGTTCGCGGCGATGTCCTTCGCCTCTTGGGCGCCGAGGTCTCCATCGCGGCGCAATTGGGAATCTGCTTATCCCATCATAGTCGCAAGCAGCTTCGACGCGAGATGCTGCCCAATTGACGCGTGAAAGTCCGAGTTCGGGGTCGTTTTCCTTTTCGTTCTTGTCTGATGGTGGGGGTCAATGTTTTGGAATGCGCTGCAGCACCTCGCTGTCATGGGAGGTGGACAGTGTGGATCGCGGTCAGCTGCTAGTGATTACACTGTCAGGCTCCACATTCACCATACTACTCCGTACAGAACCTTGACCAAGCTTGACCTTGACGTTTACTGATAGGATGGAGTTCCCTTCGGCCCAGAGAACAACCAACAGTCTGCAACACTCCCAGTTCTGGCCAATGTGCTGTAATGGATTTACCCCCCGCAATATTTACTCCGACAGCTTGCATATCACGCTCATGCATTGCGATGTCCTTCTGATTGGTCTGGTGTTTTCCTGTTCGGATATGTGTAAAAGTGTACTGTATTCCGTAATAAAGAAGGGACAGGAAGCCGAACAGTTCCCTCCTGGACTCCACGTCTTCCTCGTACTCTCAAGCTTCAAGCTCTGACAGTCACAGTCTTCGGCCTCTGCTCCCTTCGCGGCCACCCCTCAACTTCTGAAGTCCCAGCATGGCGCTCCCACTCCCACCAGTCCGGCTCCTCCGCCCTCGCGCTCTCAAGATCGACGCTGACACCCCATGCGTCCTCGAGATACACATCCCCATCACCCTCCCCCACCAGCTCGACCCGTCGGTGCCCACGCCGCCCTACCACCCGGGCATCATAGACGGCGATGACCTCCTCAGGCTCCACGCCATGCCCGTTCTACGGCGACTGATGGCCAAGATTGTCTTGCACATGTTCGGCCCTGAGCACGCCGCCGCCGCTCTCCAGGCCACCGATCGGGCCCCGCCTCCTACCCCTGGGCCCTACAAACAACCTCTACGCCTCTTGACCAACATCGACACAAACCTCGTTCTCGCCAAGGACCGGGAGAAAGGGTTTGATGTGGCGGCTGGTTACTACAAGGACCAATACGGCCTCGAGAACTACGGCCCAATTGATGCCTACCAGAACGAGCCGGAGGGTGACGTTCTCATTCTCCAAGGATTCATGCTTTCCCTCGTTTGCGGGGTGGAGGATGCAACGCAACTAGTCGAGATGAATCCGAGAGTGCTTCGGTTTCATATCGTAGGAGAGGGAAAGGGCAGCGGCGCATTGGGATTGGGGCATGAACTTGTGTTCGAAGTCCAGGAGTATACCGAGTTCTTCCGGAAGCGCTATGTCAACGACGACCTCGCTTTACCCATGGAAATTGGGGATTGTGTCCCTGGTCCTGCTCTCTCGAAGCTGTAAGACGAAGGGTGTAAGTGACGGCCAGGGTTGGGGTTATGTATGCGGAGCATTGGGAGGTTATGTGGTAAAGTCTGGAGGAAGTACACTGTATCTCTTCAAAAGAACATAAAACTCCGCAAGTCCAGAAACACGTTTTGGGCCTCCGAATGATAACAGCAGCTTCTGGTCTTTGTTGTTGTTCAGAGGGTGCGGCTTTCTGTCCCCAGAGATCCGTTGCCTGCCGCCCCATGCCCAGCTCGTCCTCCCAATGACGTTACCCGCGGCAAAATCCCTGAAAGGCGCTCTCCACTCTCCCGCACACGAGGGACCCCTGACCGATCCGAAAAATCATCAATGGCAAGTCTCGTCCGATAACAAGCCGAGTTCGTCCCGTTCTTTTATTTTCCCACTTTCAGGGTCTTGCCACGGTTTTATGAGTCCGCAATAGCGCGCTTTCCTCAGCTGCCGCTCGAAGTCGCCGAAACACACAATCTACACACTCCGACAATATACACAACCCGACAACATGCGCAGAACATTTCTCAGCGCGCGTCCGGCACGCGCCGCATACCGCGCCTTCGGGAGCCAACAAGCCCGGCGCACCTTTGCCGCTACCCCGTCGCCCATTGAGCCGTCCAAGGAGCAGGCGCACCCGGTCGGCCCCTTCTACGAGGCCATCCTCCGCACCCCGAACCGGCTGCCGGAGACGAAGCCCGAAGAGCCGCCGGTAACGTCCCAGGAGTCGCCCAAGCCCGCGGCCCCGGCGGCGGAGGAGACCAAGCCGGCCGCCTCGGAGCCCGCCCAAGAAGAGAAGAAGCCCGCGCGCAAGCCGCGCAAGCCGCGCACGCCCTCGACGCCCAAATCCGAGACCGCCGCTCCCACCACCTCCAAGGCCAAGTCGGTCCCCTCTTCCTCCTCCTCCTCTCACTCCTCTTCTTCCATTTCCTCTCCTCCTCCTCCACCATCATCCACGCAAGACCCACCATCACCATCACCATCCCAAACACAACCACCACAAGGAACAAACAAAGAACCCGACTCACCATCTAACACCCCCCAGGCCACCCCAGCAAGCCTAGTCTTCGGGTTCAAAACCAGCAGCCTCTCCAGCCGCGCCGACGACGACCGCGCCGAGCGCCTCGCGCGGCTGCGGTCCGAGACGCGCCTGGTCGCGGGCGTGCGCGTGCCCCCCAAGCCCGAGGAGCCCGACAACTGCTGCATGAGCGGCTGCGTCAACTGCGTGTGGGACCGCTACCGCGACGAGTTGGAGGAGTGGGCTGGGGCGAGCGCCGAGGCGGAGAGGCGGCTTGCGGCTGCTGCTGAGGGGCAGGCGAGGGCTGGGCGGGAGGGGGAGGATGTGGTGGGTGTTACGGAGGGGTTTATGGAGGGTGTGGAGAAGGGGAGGGGGATGGAGTTGGGGGTGCATGAGGAGGTTGCGGATCGGATGGAGGAGGGGGATGGGGATGGGGGTGCGGTGGTTGGTGGTGCCCCCGGGTGGGAGGAGGATGGTGGCCCCGTCGGTGCTGCTGCTGCTGCTGGTAATGAAGAGGGGAGGATTGTAAAGGACTTCTGGGATGAGGAGTTGTACAAAAATGTGCCGGTGGGCATTAGAGAGTTTATGAAGCAGGAGAAGCGGCTAAAAGAGAAGCACCTGCGGGAGGGAACCTTGGGTGGTTAGATGGCCCCCGTCCCGTCGGATTTGTACCATATAATTCCAACTTTCACGACAGCCTCTATAGACCGGAAGCGCTTAGAGCACTTGACGATTTTCACTCAAAAGCAGCAAGCACCAGCAGCAGCAGCCGTGTTTGGAAATGGGGTATCAGTCAGTCTTGGGATTCTGGCTATCCCGAAACCCCGCCACGCCCCCGCGTCTAAACTGCCAAGTTGCAGTCCGTGTCAACATGCTCCTCTCCGCCCCGTAACTCCATCGCAAAAATGCTCGCTGTTGCCGAATACACACCCGCCGAAAGTGCACGGCGTGCTTCCCAGGGGATCCCCGGGCCAACGCATATCCGCCTTACGGCCATGCTGCGCTTCAACATGCCGTATTTGGGGTGACGCCGAAGCCCCTCTCGCAGCCCTGTTTGTCCACATCAAAGTGTACGTACGATGTGCTGCTCTTTGTTTTTGATTCCTTTTTTTCTGTTCGGATGCTCGCCTTTCACAGGCCCTTCTTGGCCAGGGCCAGGGCGGCGTTGTTGTCGTGCTCGTCGATGTCAATCGCCTCCCACGGGTAGCAGATCCACTCGTCGCCGACGGTCCGGGCGGCATGGTAGTGGCTGTTGATGATGTCGTCGGGAAGGGTGCCCTTCTTCGGCTTGTCCTTGTTCTGTTCGGGTTTGTCTGGTCAGCGCATGGTCGAGTCTCAAGCATAATAAAGATATCGGGAGGAGATCGAAACAACGAAGGATGAAACGTACGTGGAGGACGAAAATGGCAAACTCGGTCTTGAGGTCGCTGTTGATCTTGGTGCGGGCCTCCTCGACGTCCTTCTGCAGCTCCTTGACGGCGTACTCGAGGGTGGTGCGGGTGTCGTCGACCTCGTCGACGATGAGGATGCGCTTGCCCACCAGGTTGGCCATCGAGCCGAGCGCCGTCAGGTCGAGCCACTGGGTGCGGGTGACCTTTGTGCCGGCGGCCTCGACGGCCGAGTCGGTGCCGTCGGCCAGCTGCTCGTACAGCGACAGGCCGATGGCCTGGATGGGGATGTTGGGGCTGCCGGGCTGCTTGAGGAACGAGCGCAGGATGCGCGCGGGCACGTAGCCGCCGCCGCCGATGGCGATCATGAGCTGCGGCTTGAAGTCGGCCAGGATCTGGGGCGCGGCCTCCTGGCACAGCTTGTGCACCTGTGTCGCATCGCGGGGTCAGCCTGGGATGGTTCCCACCGAGGAAATTCAACGCGCTGGGCGAGATGGGCTTACATCGTTGTACGTGACGTAGAGCTTCTCAACCATTTTAGCGGTTTGGCGGGGCAGTTCTTAGTCTCACGGCAGGAGATAGCGTGGATGGATGGCGGGGTTGGAACGCGCGAGGCTGTTGGATGACGCCAAGGTCGAGGGTGAGCGGACGAGTGGGCAAAATCGGGTTTGGAGGCAGCACGACTCACCAGAGGGGAAAGGAAGGGACGATATATTTACTGTGGGCGAGAGAAATAACGGAATCCGCGAAACTTGTATGCTTGGAGGCAGAAAAAGTTTCCTGAGATCGAAGAACCCCACCGTGGATGGGCCCGGCCCGGGGGGTTCGAGGCGAGAAAAAAAGCAGGAACCCCGCGGCGGCAACAAGGTTCCTAACTTCCATCTTTCCATGTGAGCGAAGCAGGGCCATGTCTGAAGGCCAGTGCCGGACCCACTCGGCGCCCCCACCGGGTCAGCCCGGCGGATGAGGCGCTAAACAGTTAGTGGAAGGTCCACAGGGAGCCCCAAGCGGGATCCGCCGAAGCCCTGAAACCCTTCGTTCGCTCCAGCTGGCGTTTGATTTGAAGTGAAACCCTGGGACAAGATTTCCATTCTGGGAACAAACTTTTTGATTCGAGGCTTCTCAGGACTCAATCACCGATTCTTAACTCTAATGTCACTTTATTGAACAACATGATAATCACATCCTATGCAAGCGACTGAATCAGGCACTCTGGGCGGCTTGTCATGCGGAGAGTGAATCAGAAGAGAAGCACAATGCAACGCAGCCACCGATGGTGTGGTCGGATGGTGGGGGTTGAAGGCGGGGAGCACGCCCTGAACAGCCACTCAACCCGCACACGATTTCCATGTTGAGCCATGGACCTAAGCGAGAGTTCAAACCGTCATGCTGACCTTCTCAGTTCCATGAGTTCCAGGTTGGTGGAAGGTGCCGCAGGACCCTCGAGCTTCATGGCCACCAGGCCTTCAACTTTTCTTTCCTGTTCTTAGACGCTGCTTCCAGTTCCCCTGTCCTTTGTCAAGCAGGGTGAGTTAGGTAAGGTACCTACAGATTACCTACAGATTGCCCCGTATAGGTGAGATGGTTAATTATGTTAGACGTTCATTAGCATTAACCACTCTGTACGGAATACTTTAAACAACTTCTCACACGAGCCAACGGGGAGCCCAGAAGGAGCCAGTGGTGCAGTTCCCGAGCAATAACACGGATACCATGAGCGCAAGGCTGCCCGTTGCCATCAAGACCACCGACCATGGAGACTGTAGGGTTAGGGTTGTACGGCCGGTCCGCATCGCGAGGTCTTCCACCCGCATCGCCGGGCCATCCCCGTCGCTTACCGTACATTATAGGGCCGTTAAAACCATACCTCAGACTAACATACCCCCTTTTCAACATCCTCCTCACAACACCCCACCACTTCCCATCCCACCCGCCAGTTCCCCCACAATGCCCTCCACAATAGAGTCCATCGCGGCCTCGCTCACCCCCAAGCGAAAAGCCCGCCTACACGAGGTCGCCGACCTGATGCTCCAAATCTACAACACGCTCGCCCGCATGCTACCTCGACCCCGTCTGGATCCAGCAGGGCCCGCACGACGTCACCGCCCAGATGCCGCTGTACGAGTCCCTCGGCCTAGACCCGTCCATCATCTACCTCTCCCACATCCTGCCCTACATCGACCCCGTCAAGCGATACAGCCTGGACTTCTACGACGGCGGCTGCTTCATCGACCTGCGCGACCCCGAGCAGATCGAGCAGGCACGCGACCCCATGTGCGGCGACGACCCCAAGGAGAGGATGCGCCCGTGGATGACCCCGCTGTCGCTGCAGGGGAACCACACGAGTGTGATCCTGTACGATGCCAAGAGGCATGTGGTAGGCATTTTCGACCCGATTTATGGGGGCAGCAGCGATCGGAATTTGCACGATTGGGCATTTATGCAGACGGATGAGGACGGGAAGACGAGGTACTTTAGGAGGTGTGACGGTGTGGAGACGGAGTGCAGTAAGGAGGAGTGGGATGAGGCGGACCGGGAGCGGCGGGAAGCGGAGGAGGTAGAGGAGGACGATGGGGAAGAGGGTGACGAAGAAGATGATGACGATGACGCGGACAGTGAAGAGGAAGAGGAGGCGGAAGACGGGGAAGACGAGAACTACTGGGACGAGATGGACGCTCGACCCGCGGCCAAGGTCCTGCGGGACATTATCCGCTGGTACCACGAACTCGTCGAGCTTCCCGGAACCGGCGAGAACGACAGCGGCTGGAGCGAGGACCCCGTGCCGACGCTTTATAAAAAGCACGGCTGGCCCGGCGAGGGCTTTGACGGTGAGGCGTTCCTGGTCGACAAACTGCGAGCCGAAGCCGTGAGAACAGTCCATGAGGACTCCCAGCGTCCGTCTGACGAGGTGGAGTCACTCCAGCGCCAACTTGAGGCCTACCAAGAACGTGTGCCCGCCAACATGGCCAAGCTGCACGAGAAAGTCGCGGCCGCCAGCACGCTCGACGAAGAGTGGTAGGTCAAACCGGATGCAACTGCTGGCACAACCCAACTCACTGACACCAACACCACCAGGCTCGCGCGCTGGGAGCTCCTCCGCGCATCGAAGATTGTCCCGGGGCTAAAAAAGCGCCTCGAACACGCCCAGGAGGCCGCCCGCTCTCACGAAGCACTCAAACCCGAGGACCTCCCGCTCTGGGAACTGAAACGAATCCACGTGGACCTTCTCAGCGCGAAGCGCAAGCTTGCCGAGTGGCGCGGCTGCACGCCCGACACCGAACCAATCCGCTACACCGCCGCCGATATCCGCGAGGGCATCCGCGCCACCGAGCAGAGCATCGCCCTCCGCGAGAAGGCGTACGCCGCCTGCCGCGCCGACGCCGACCGCCTGTGTCCCGGGCGCGCGCCCCTTCCTTTTGTCGGGGGTGAGGAGTTGAACGGGTGGGACCTGCGGGGGAGGGTGGCGGACTTGGCGGACCAGATTGAGGGCTGCGAGCGGGGGGCTGAGGAGTTGAGGGGGTGGATTGCGGCGCTGCCGGAGGGGGCTGTGGAGGCGCGGAAGTTGGCGGAGGAGGACCTTGCGAGGTATGTGGCGGGGAGAGAGCATTGCGAGAGAGCGTGGCGGGCTTGCGTGGAGGTTGTTGAGACGGCGGCGAAGAGGGCGGAGGCGGGGGATCGGGGGAAGAGTTGAAGGACGGCTCTGAGGGGTGGTTATTTAGTACCACAACACAATGGGGTAGTGAGGCCAATGCTTCCGACTCCTGAATTTGTGATGGACCACTGAGAAACTTTGTAAAGTATGTCCTGAATTACCTAAGATTTGCCAATATAGAGACACTAGATCAAAATCCCAAGCATTGTCTACATCACAAGCATCTTTAGAATTACTTTGAGCTACCCTCCTGTACCAGCGTATCAGCAGAGACACGACGAAGTCGATGCATGATACTTTGTAATCGGTCAGGCGCTTCCACTCTGATAGTTCCAGATCGGACGAAAGGAGGGTAGGAGTAATTGGCCATCACGGGAGCCCCAAACTGCACATTGTCAGTGAGTCAAGCGACAAAGAAACCAGCAGCAGGCGCTTCTCCTGTCGTGGATTCAAGGAGAATAGCCACTGCTCTTCCTCTTTCCCAACTCTCACAGTCAAGTTACAACAACCCCCCTCAGCTCAAGTCATAATTAACGAGACTACCAAGGCTCTTTACTGTCTGATCCACATTTCTACTCATAATCAGCCATGAAGGGTTCCACTTCAGCGTGCGGCGGTGTGACTCGTCTCCTTAACCCACGGGCGGCGAAGGGGCCAGCCGGGTTTCCCAAGCTCTTGGAGGCACTCGACCTCAGCTCGGAAGCCTCCAGAGCATCAATATTGAATATTGTGGAATCCGTCAAGAGGGTGAAAGGGTTCGGCGAGGCCCAGGCTAAAGAAGGTGCTCTTTCTCTGGTGTGCTTGACCATATCCGTCCCTGTTGCTTCCTCGCGGTTCCCCTTCTGTATTGCCGGGAGAGAGACACATCCTAAGCGTCTCATAGATACAAAGTTGAGACTGAGACGCTGAAGAATGCCTATCCAAGAGCTGGAAATACGGTGTGACCAACTACGAGTGAACACCAGGCAGCTTGGTTGGGTCAGGACGAGGGAGCGGCTACATGGCGTGGAAAGCCAGGAAATGGACTGACGCTTGTTATGTTGGAAGACAAGCATTCAAATAAAACGCAAAACCCTTGCAAAACCACCAACCGCGACGGAAAGCATGATTCATTGCTGCAAGGAAGAACCGATGACCAAATAATTAGTTAGATCGCCCACTCCCACACTCTGCTCCAGACACACTCCCATACAAGCAACGAGTAACAAGCCCCTAGTCCCGTCTGCCCTTCCCTTCATGACCCGCAAACGTCACGTCCAAAATCCGCTGTCTTAGCTCCGCATCCCCATCCATAACCACCACCTCAACCCCCGCCTCCTCCAACCTCCTAATCCCCTCATTCCGCTCAATAAACGTATCCGGCTCCCGAATCCCAACATACACCGTCTTAACCGCCCCTCCCAACCCCAAAATCCGCTCCACGCACGTCCGATTCCCGCTCACCCTCTCATTGCACGGCTCCATGGTGGTATACAGCACTGTGTTGGGCGGCAGGACCCCGGCGATGTCGGAGTCGTGCAGGCCGTGGCGGTCGGCGATCTTGATGAAGCAGCAGTGCTCGGCGTGTGTTGAGCCTGGGTCGCCCGGGCGGTCGCGCGGGAGTTCGCATGAGTAGCCGGTTGAGAGGATTGTGTTGGTGTCGGCGTCGACAAGGACCGCGCCGACGCAGAATTTGGAGGGGGAGGGTGGAGAGAGGCGGGCTTGGGTGAGGGCATGGAGCATGTAGGCTTTGTGGTCGTTTGGGGGCATGGTTGGGGGGGAGGTCATGGTGTTGGGTGGGTTGGAGGGCTGATGTTGGGTTTTTGGGTTTTTGGATGTTTGATGTTTCATGACTGTTGGTTTCGGATTGGGAAAGTTGCGTTTCCTCACAGCCACTTCCTTCCTGTTGGTGCTCGCTCTTCCGTTGTTTCAACCCCACTTCTCCTCCCAACTTTCGACTCTTCGAGATAAGGTCTTGAACCTCGCCTTTCCATTGCAACTCACACTCAGATCGGTTGCCCGAAGGAGAAAGTCAAGACCGAAAAATAATCAAGATGGACGACAAAACCAGCAATGACAATCTCGAGTTTGGAAATGCAAAGAACAAGCTGGACCCGGCAGTGCTCGCAGGTAGCAACACCGAACCAACCGGAGTGCTGTTCCCCGTGGACGATGGCTGATAAAGAACGTCTCAGTGCTTCCCAGAGATTGCAAAGTCCTGTCTACTGCAGCCCATGGCAAGAGCTTCTGGGCAAAGACCGGCCGCATCCATGTCGAGCTCGCCGATGGGACACCGCAGTCATACTTCATCAAGGCCATCGCAAAAAACACAGGGAAGAAGATGCTGCACTCCGAATTCGAATCCATGAAGGCCATCCACAACCTTGTTCCCGACTTTGCACCGCTGCCCATTGGCTGGGGGACATACGAAATCATTCCTGACACCCACTTCTTCCTGTGCGAGTTTCGGGACTTTGGAGACGAGATGCCCGACCCAGACGATTTCGCCCTTCGCCTGGCCAAACTGCACAAGGACAGCCAGTCACCAAATGGCAAATTTGGATTCCACCTGACCACATATGCTGGTAACCTCGCCCAGATGGTGGAATGGGAGACAAGTTGGGAGATATTCTTTGCCAAGAGCCTCCGCCATGCTCTCGACCTCGAGATCAAAGCCAAGGGGCCCGATCCGGAACTCGACGCTCTGCTTCCAATTCTGTTCAACAGGGTTATTCCACGCCTGCTCCGGCCGCTTGAGATAGGGGGCCGCTCGATCAAGCCCTCGCTTGTTCATGGAGACCTCTGGTTTGCGAATTCTGGGCGGGACAGGCAGACTGGTTGCAGTATCATTTTTGATGCCTGTTGTTTCTATGCCCACCACGAGTGTAAGTATTCTATGCTCATTGAACAACTCAACAGACCACTGTCACTGACTGACTTTGTGTCTGGTAAGACGAATTTGGCCAATGGAGGCCGGCCTGCAACCGATTTGATGAGACATACCTCGCAGCCTACCAAGAGCACATGGACAAATCGGCCCCTAAGGAAGACTACGATGGCCGAATTGACCTCTACAAGCTGTAAGTTAAGTCACGGGCGCAGCGTTCCATCTCATCATCACCAGGACTAATTCTAGCCAGGAGGTTCAACACCCACGTCTCGGCCCTCTTTTTTGACGACATGGCTCTTCGAGAACAGTACGTGCTCCCTGTGGTTTAATAGGGTAACCCGGCATGCGTGCTAACAAGACTCCGAGAATGCTTGATGATATCCGAGATCTGGTACAGCGGTATGGGGACGATGGTGTCTCTATTCAAAACGAAACTTGTATTCCCTGACCTGTGGGCTACCTGGTATCCAAGGTTCAGCCTTGATCCCCAAAGTATTACTTAAAATACCCCTGACACCAGCATTGTGCAACCATCGAACCACGGCATGGCCAGCACGCCATGAGACCTTGCTTCAAACATGGTGTCTGCAGTGCGATTCAAGTCTCCTCACATATCTCAACTACAAAATGGCCGTCGAGGCCAGTTTCATTCATTGTCGCGCTTGGAACTCCCGACGCCACCACCGTCCCGAAGCCGCTGTTGGGCCGTTGGAGGTTCTGAGGAACATGGGGCAGAGGCAGCTGGTCAATCTTACAGGCTGCTGGCGAGGGTGATAAGATAACATGCGGCGGGTGACAATCAATACAGCAAGACTGCTCACTGCTCGCTCACTCACCCGCTTTCTGAGTTCTTCCCGGTTTGGAAAATAGACCGAGTATTAATTGGCAGCAGAATCCCCCAGCCCAGCCCGTTTCATTCAATTTCCATCTCACCCTGGTCCCTGGCCAGTGAGCTTGGCCCGGCATACTTGTGTTGACTTGACTCGACTCACAATGCCGCCTTCCGCCGGGGATTGGCCCGCGGAATCGACGAGGCACCCGCTGCCACCGCGGGTCAAGTTGCGCATCACCGCCGCCACCCTCGTAAGTCGGTCGGCGCGTCGCGGCGCGGGCAATGTCATTGTGCTGCCCTTCAACAAGATCCTCAAGCTGGGCGTTCCGGCAAACGAAATCGCTGCCATGGAATTTGTGCGGGCGAATACCACCATTCCACTGCCAAAGAGTACGGCCTGACCTCAATCTGTCTTGGGTACATAGTTGAATACCTAGGCCAACTTACCTCCTCCCGCACAGTACTCAAGATCTACGGGCGGCAACCCGATGGCTCAGCCCACATTATCATGACGCGTATCCCGGGGGTAATGCTTTCCTATGCCCTCCGCAAAATGACCACCGCCCTGATCGAGTCGGTCGCGTCCGACCTGTCGGGCTACCTCGCCCAGATGCGTCAGCTTGTACCGCCGGACCCGACACCCGTCATTGGCGGCACCGCCCAAGGGCCCGGGTACGAGCACCGCCTCGGTTCTTATCTCTGGGGCCCTTTCCAGACGGTCGCCGATTTCCACACCTACGTCCGCTTCGGCGAGCCTCTCGAGGACTGGGCGCACAAGCCAGCCGTCATGGAAGTGCATGGGAAACCCGAGGGCGCGTACAAGGTCCGGTATTCGCACGCGGACTTGGCGCCGCGTAACATCATGGTCGATCCCAAGAAGGGCAAGATCATGGGGATCATTGATTGGGAGTTTGGGGGATGGTACCCGGAGTATTGGGAGTATACCAAGATGCACTACTGTATGAGGTCACACTGGGGCAAGTGGGCGGCGGCGATCGACAGGGAGGAGGGGATAGAGAAGTACCGCGTGGAGAAGGACGCCGAGGAGGTGATTTGGACCAGGGCGGGGCCATTTGGGTATGGGTAAACAGGTAGCAGTCGATGAGGAACACCAAACTTAAGCTCCCACACCACCTTCGACTATCACATACGACCATACCTACAAGAAAATTTGGGATCCCGTCCGCTCTCCCCTAAACAAGCTTGTAAGGGCCAAACTAGTAGTTGGGTCGGTGACGACCAGCGAATCCTTGGTGTTGTATGTTTTTTTGGTGTTTTTCTCTATCCAAGTCATTGTTGTGATCCGCTCCTATTTCAGCTGCACCACAACACCAAACAAACACATACGACCACAGGTACAAGAGAACTTGGGATCCCGTCCGCTCTCCCCTAAATAAGCTTGTAACCGCCAGATCAGTAGTTGGGTCGGTGACGACCAGCGAATCCCTGGTGTTGCATGTTTTTGCTCGTGGTGGAGTTCTTTTGGTGTTGCGGCCCAACCCTTGAGACCCCCTATTTTAGCTCCACAACCACCACCACCAGACAACCGCACTCCCCTTCACCAACAAACAGACAGACCCATCCCCTAACTACACCCTGCCCGCAGCCGCCAACCTCACCTTCATCCTCACCTCCCCACACGGCCCAGCCGTAAACCTTGAATCCTGAAACGCATGATCCCCCAGCACCAAATCCAAATCCGTATGCCGCATGCGCGGCACCTCCACAGGGCCATGCTCACGCAGCTCAAAGTCAAACCAGCGCGCCAGCACCACAAGCGCGACCTTCATCTCGTGCATGGCCAGCGCCTGGCCCAGACAGGACCGCAGCCCCCTCTCGAAGGGGCGGAAGGCGTTGCGCGGGATGGGGGGCGAGGCCTCGGGCAGGAAACGCTCTGGTCGGAAGGACTTGGGGTCGTCGAAGAGTTCGGGGTTGTAGTGCATTGCGTGGGAGAGGACCGCGAAGGATTGGTTGGGGGAGATGGGGTAGGTTTTGTTTTTGTAGGTGAAGGATGTCCTGTTTTTTTGGGGGAGGGTCAGACATTGTGCTTGGTGTTTTGCAGCAGGTGGTGGGTGCGTGCTTACATTCCGGGGGGGCGGGTCCCGGACAACCATGCCGACGGGAAACAGCCGGAGTGTCTCGTTGATCACGGCGGTGGTGTACGGGAGGTCGGTGAGGCGGCCCGGGTCGTCTCGTAGCATCTGGAGCGTCTCATCGAAGCCCTTGTCAAAAACCCGGTCGTGTTCCTCGCGAAGCTTGCCGAGGGCTTCGGGGAAGGCCCAGAGGAGCATGAGTGCGTACTATCAAGACATGGTATGTCAATATTGGATACGTCAGAGGGTAACACACCGTATATATATACGTACACTTGTCGCATCGGTCGTTGTGCTATAGCCAGCAACCAGAAAACCTTTGGCACTGTCGTGCTTCAATGTCAGCCGCCGAGCAAAGCCAATGCCTAAGATTTAAAGCGGGGGGTTGTTCTTTGCTCCTCTTACTTCTCCAGGATGAGCCTCATAACGCGGTCGTCAAGGGGGAGACCAGGGCTCGCCTGCATGTGCTCGAGAAGCATCCTGTCAAGAAGGCAGCTGGCGTTTGCTCTGGTGGGGAGGGTCTTCTGTGATGTGAGTTTTGCGAACCGAGCGAGGATCATCGCCTTGATTTCCTTGTCCAGTCGCTTCACAATCGTGGCCTGCTCCCTCTGTATCTGCCCTTTCCTGATGGGATTGAGCGGCATCGCGTTTGGGCCACCGATGTCGTTCAAGCGTTTTGAAGCTTCATACAGGCCCAGGCTCGGGTCGGGCTTGTCCGCGAAGAAGATTTGCCAGATGACTGAGAAGGGGTACATGCCCAGGGTGGATGCAATATCGGCGACCTCCCCCGAGACAGCCAACCGTTGGATCCGGTCGTAAAGCGACTTGGCCTCGTTAAAAATGAGGTCGTGGTACGTCCTGGTAGCAGTGGGCGTCAATCCCGGGGCCAGCATGTGATGAAGCTCCTTCCACAATGGTCCGTTTGTTGACTCGATGAAGGTCTGTCCAACCGTAGGAGCGAAAAAGTCCCGCACGACATCAGACTGGGGAAAGGCGGTTACAGTGGTCACCATGGCCGCAGCATCGGGACTGCTGCAGACGATGAACTGGGGACCAAGGGGCCACATGTCCATGTAGAAGATGTCCGGAAGGCCGAAGTCTTGCTTCATCTCTGTCCAGGGCGCCTGTATGTAGGTGCTTTTAATCTTCTGGGTGTATTCCCCCACAAGTTTCAAATGCCCCCATATCGGGTCGTGTGGCCCCTGGGGCTGTGGAAAGGGTGTGAAGGGTTAGCAGACAGCCAACCTGGCTAAATAGACACGGTTGCAGGTAACTTGTAAGTCAGGTCAGGCACATACGATATCATGGACACGGAAGAATCGACGTCTGGCGGACAGGCGAAAGAAGAAGAAGACAACTGCTGCGCCCAGGGCGGGAATTGCGAGCCACGCGACACTCGATGCTTCGCTGGGATTCCGGCCTGGAATCATGCTCAGCTTGCCGAGCTTGAAAACCTTGAGGTGTTTTGCGCCCGACGCGTGATTTGGTTTCGAAATTGGGGACAGACATAAACAACGCAGTGAAAAAGCCTTCGACACTTGGACGAGTCGGATGCAGGCTGGCTGTGTTTATGTAGTATTCGACCCAGGTTCCTAGTCAGGATCCATTTTTGGGGGCCGAATGCCGCGCTGAGGCGCGGCAAGTGTCAGGCTTTTTGGCCGCAGCCGTCACAGCGGCCCAGTGCTTCCAGTCTGTGTTTGGTCGTTTCAAAACTGGGTAAAGGAAGGAAGAGATAAGAGATGAGGTGATCGACTCTAGCTGTTTAGGTAGAAAGTCAATGACTAGATGGCGCCATGGGGAACCGTAACATGTGCATGTACGTCAAACTGATATTGAACTCTATCTCCCCGTCTCTTCAACTGACCACAGCCTCCATACTCCATTTCCTACCCGGGACCCCTCTCTGACTTTCTTCTACAACGACCCTTTTTGTTTTCTCTCACCCCTCCTCGGCCACGGTTTGCTCGCGCCCCTGTTGTTTCCTGGTATGCTTACTTGCAGAGCAGGAGCAGTGATGATACTATTGCAGAGCACAATGTTAGCAATCCTAGCGAATGTGAAAGCCCGACAAAAGGTACAAAACAATAACACAGGAATTAGGTACCTATCTTACTTCCGTCCTGATTGTGATGCCACCCGTTGAGGCCAGGCATTCACAGGCCCATTTCAACCAACTTCTTCTGCCCCTCGTCCGTAAAAAGCAGCGTTCCAGAAAGCCAGCCCGCTCCAAGGATAGCGGGATATCTCAAATGGAACCAGAGGGGATGAGACTGTGCGCCGAAGTAACCGAAGTGCTGATCCAAGCTGAAGCAAAGATGGTTGCAGCTTCCGAGAACCAGGAGAGTAAGAAATGCGGTGAACCACACTGCCTTCCGGCCATAGTAGTGATCCACAAGAAAGTAGTTTGTGATGCCGCCCATGGCACCACCCATCCCAAGCGGACAGATGACCAGAGTCCACAGCAGTTTGTTGAGCATCTCTCGAAAGCCGGAAAAGAACATGGTGGCGACGACGAGAAAAAAGATCTCTGCGGCAAGCGAGTTGAGCCAAAAGAGAATGAATGGGCGAATGTAGATTAGACGCCGTTTGCGAGCCTGCTCCTTGTCTTCTGTGTCCGCCGTGATGATAACCTGGTAATATTGCGGGAGCGTCATCTTGCGGGAACGGATGAGATAAGAGCAAAAACTGAGGTAGGCGAAGAGGAAGCTGACTGGACCCGGGAAACGCCTCGAGAAGAATATCAATGTATGTGCAGAGGTAGGAGTCTAAACTGTCCACGGTCCAATTCGTCTTACAACTCAGCTTTATAAGTACATGACCAAGTGACGGCGCTGCCCGCACTTGACGGTGCCGGACATGGCGGAGAATTACGGCGACTCTTCTCGCTACGCGAGACAGCGCCGTCGGGTATAGCTGATCATTATCGCGAAGGGCGAAGGGCACGCGGCGTTGTGGTTATCGGCCGCCCTGATGTGCCGTCAGTTCCAACGTATCAAGCTTCTGTGAGGTGGCGAGCGTAACTCGTCAAGGGGCATGGACAATCATAGACTCCTCTTTGTGGGGTCCCAACCTCGGCTCGGATCCCAATACGTGGATCATAGTACTGGATCTTCCCCACGCCTCCCGAGCGACCATCGCTTCGTTCCCCCGCCTCGAAGTACAAGGCATCCCCCCATCAAACGTTTCCCCGTCTGCCTTCCCGTCTGGTCCCTTTTTGGTCTCGCCTGAATTCAGCAGTGAGTGTTGTGTATTATATTTAAAGAGAAACCTCCTGACAAGAAGGGCTTAATATCAGAGCAACAATGTGATCATGACTCTGGCCTCTTGGAAGCTTGGGGATGTTCTAGAGAGGAACAGCAAAGACTGCTCCAGCAGTACATATAGCCAATACAAGAGTCACAAGAGGGAGGAAAAGCATAGGGACCAGGATAGATAAGACAAGTAGGACAAGAGCAGGAATCGTGCATCCTGCAGCGGTTGCGCAGCCGATCACATCTGATGCCAGTCCAGCCCCGTTTCCACCCATCTGCCACTCTAGTTGGCTCCCATCATCAGGAATGATCATTGCCGCGAACAGTAAACAGGCCTACCTGTTAGGGCGACTTGTGATGCCCCAGGTATCTTGATTGGTGTGCTGCGCTGTCTGATGTGACCACACCGGAAGAAGAAAGGGGCCGGAAATGAAGTCGGTGATGGGCAGGGCAACCCACGACACATTTCAGTGCAGGCCGTGGAAAGGGAATGAACCGCTCACGTCGCGTAGCACATGCTGGTACACCTTCGCTGCCACAAAGGGCGTAATACCAAACTTCGCAGCCTGGTGTACAAAGAGAGATGGTGCTGCTGCCCAGTCCCTAGTCTCAGCCAAGTCTCCGAGCAGGGCTCGGGTCCCTCCATCGCGACCCGTTTTCCCAGCAGCAGCTTGTCCAGCCGAACACGGTTGAACAAGACATGACGAGCTAGCCCGAATCCACTACCTATCATCAACCATCGTTATCATGGCTGCTTTCACCCCTGTTTGGGCGCGGGAGAGGCCGCCTGTGTCGCATTGCACCACACAAGGCAGACAAGGCAGACAGCTCAGGGAAACCAATATCATGATCTCCTCTCCACGTGTGTCTGGAATCCCTGCAGGGCCACGCACGGCGGTTCTCACCGAATGTGCGTCACGCTCAAGGCTGCTACCGTGGACCAATCCCATCCTAGGTAGATTGCGCCATGGAGGTCCGAGAACTTGCGTTTCGAGCCATTACTCGGGCCGACACAACGGTTGTTGTCAGCTTTGTGGTCTGCGCCACCACCAGATTGGTAGTCCCGTAATATTACAGGTTCCCAAAGGCGTAATTGGAATTTTGACCGGCGCGTCTTTGGACTTTGGTAACCAATCTGGTGCTGCTTCTAGCGACAGCACCTTTCTCACCGCCCGTCTTTTCCATGGCTCCGTTTCTCTCCACGGTTCACCCCCGCCCGGACCTGCTGTCTGAGGTAAGGAGCACTTTATTAACTTCAAAGGTACCCAGGGACTACTGATCGTCAAGTCATCTCCTTAACCACATTTGGCACCTTTCGTCATGGACGTATTCAACGCCTTTGGGCTCGGCGCCGCAACCTTCAGCGTGGTGGACGTCGGCGTCCGAAGCCTCCACGGCACCGTCCAGCTCACGCGAGCCTTGCGGGGTGTCCCGCGGCGACTCAAGGTTCTGCTCGACGACGCCGAAAAATCCGTCGCGCGGCTCCACTCGCTTCACGAAACGCTCCAGGACTCCGACAGCAAAGTAGTCTCTGTTCTCTCCGAGCCCCGGTTACAAGCGCTGAGGGTAACCGTCGATGATGAGCTGGCGGCGGCGACACAGTTGCACACGAGACTCGGCACGCTTCTCGAACCGCATGCGGTAGGGGAGGGACACCATGCGCTGAGTCAGGTTTGGAAGGCTGTCGTGTTGGTGTCGGTGGAGGCGCAAGTAGTGGAAGAGCTTGAGAGAATCCGGCGTGCTGGAGATGAAATGGCGAGGCAGATTCAGTTCGCTAATCTTGAACTTTTGGCGGACACGGTGCACCACATGGTTGGGTTGCAGACGGAAGAGATCAAGATATACATGGCAGCGGCGGAGGATGAAGTTCCCTCAGAAATCCGGGAGGGTCAGCAAGTTGGACGGAAGGAGATCGACGAGCCGAACAAGGCCGTGTTGACGACCGCCGCGGGTGGCTGGACTCCAAGAACGCCAGAGCCTGTGTATCCATATTTCGGCGACCCAAGCGTCCCGACATGCGCCTGCAAACCGGCTCGACATTGGTCCTCCACGGAACACGGGTTCCTCAACATGGCTTATGGGACAGAGACGCTGATCCACAGGAGAACGTGCGTGTACTCACGGGTGGGCCACCAATCGACACGACACGCCTTCTCGATCCAGCTCCTCCCGTTCTGGGGGAAAACGGCGATTCTTTCCTTCACCTCGAATCAAGTCCCGGGTGTCTCCTGGTCCATCCTCCCAGCCCTGAAATTCGTCGCAACCGTGAAGAGAGCAGAGTCACCTGTGTTCAAGCTTTTTGACAGCATCTCTTCAGATTGTGCAGACAAACGCTTCAAGAACGGAGATTACGAGCGGTTCTCGACGCTTAAAAGCAAAGTGCTGTGGCTTCTCGACGCCGATGGTAAGGCATTCTGCTACGACTGGGACATGGGTCGCGTCCGAGACAAGCTTCGGCGGCTTCGCCACGAGCTACATAACTTGTATGATGTGGGATCAGCCTCCTTGAATGACAGGGACGAGCGGGGAAATACAATGATCCAAGTAAGCAGGGCTGGCGCTGCTTTGTTGCTTTGACTGCATGTGCTGACGATGGTTCAGGAGCTGATTCGGCTTGTGATGCGTTTGGGATCATGGCACGAGGAGGTCCAGGAGGAGATCGAGAAGCTCTTCGACTTGGCGAAAGACAATTTCTTATCCCTTGAGCCACCGCATTTGAGTTTATCGGGCGACCCCCATTGTCCTCTTGTATCTGATCGCGTGTAAGCTGCCATTGAACTACGTCTGTTTTGTGGAAGAGGGATGACTGACAAACCGTCCAGGTTCGAGCACGGAACTGCGTCCGCCAGTGCAATTTCGCTTCTCACCGAGTTCTCCGACAAATTCGTGAACTTCCCCGTGTACAGATACCTCGAAAAAGTCGGTCTGCAGCGTGCCTATCCCGCAACCTGCTACATGGCTTCGTACAGAGAAGATATGTGCGCCAACATCCGTGTTCGGCTCTACTATTTCAACCTGTATAAAGAGATTCCCGGGATTCTGGAAGGTGCGTGTTTTCTATCAGCACGAAATCCCGAGTTGGAACGAACTCGGGTAGATTCAATAATAGCACTGGGCGCTTGCTGACGTTCAGCAGATCAGGGCGGGCGACTTCAGTCCATAATCAGTCGCAGGTCTCTCCACGAATTGCGGGCCCTCCTCGATTCGGGGCCAGTTGATTGTGCAGAGAGCGGTCTCAGCCCGCTCGAGTTGTCTCTTGAATGGCAGCCCGGATTCACAGCACTCCTGCGTGACGGGGCCGGGAGCCGAGAACGGGCGCTGGAAATTGGGTTGCTGCTCAATGAACTGGAGCCTATCAGAGAACTGCTCGCCTCTGGCACTGATATCTTTGCGGGAAGTATCTTGGATTGCGCCGTGGAAGCGACGGATGCAGCCCAGACGCTTGTTGTTGACGCCCTCGAAAAGCAAATCCGCAGACAGCATGCAGTTACCCCGGATTATCTGGGCGACGACGACGATGAGGAACTGGACACCTTAGTTCCAAACGAGCGTGAAAGTAAGTGATGCTGGAGTTCACCTAATTGTAAACCTTCATATCAATTCCATTGCGGCATGGTTGACCATTCTTAGACAAGACGGAATCGATGACTGAGTCACCAAATTGGATGAGGATATGGAGTCTGCAAGTGACGGGCAGCGGATCGTCTCTGAGCCAGACTTGCCAACGCCCCTTGTCATTCTTTAGCAAGCTGTATGCCGCTGGCTTCAGAAACTTTGACGCCGCCTCCGGACTGGTACCAACCGGCGCCACACCTCTCTTGCACCATCTCGCTGCCTTCACTCGCTTCGAGGACCAAGACCAGCGAAGAACAACCAGCCTAGAGATCGCCCTGTGGATGATTAAAAAAGGCGCGGCACAGCAGTTTCTCGGGGAGCAACTCTGGCCCAACACGCTCTTCTATCTAGCCATGGGCTTGTCTCAACGCATTCCCAAGACATCTCGCCAGACAGGGGGCGAATTCAATCTTTTGTGCAAGCTTGTGCGCGTCTCGGTTGGCACATGCAATCCTCTGCAGAGGGATTCCTGTCGCTGCTCGTGCTCTCGGAACGGCTGTCTCTCCTCTTCGATGTTTCTCAGGTGTCATCCGGCTCTCCACGCTCACCATGGGTCCACGCCAATCTCCCACGAGAGGTCAAGAGCAAACCTGGATCGGAGATTACTGAAGTGGATGGATCTGTGCCACCTCACCCCTGAGGGAAAGAAGGAATATGTGGAGGAGGCCGTTCGACTAGAGACATTCGAAAGACTTGGACTCGCCCATACCTGCTGCTCTGCGCATCTTCAGGGTCACGACCCTTTGCACTACATCCGGAGATGCGCAGCGAGGAAGGAGCATCAAGAGGACCTGCATGGCGACGATGCTGAGCCAAGGGCGCAGCTGGACCTAATCCTGACGGCTTTTGAGAGATTCCAACGGCTTCCCTGCGAGTCGGATCAGGATCTGCTTGCACGGTGGTGGGCAGAGTTGGATATGGTGCTGCCTGATCTCCAGCCTGGAGAACGCTGTGCGGAATTTCTGACGTCCAGAGTTTTCAAGGGTCGGCTGGATTTGAAGGGGTTTGATCAAGCTGAGATGGGGGGAGGTAGCTGATGGTGGCGTGGTTTCGAATGCGGCATCATGGGCGTGTTGAAGTCAGAGACCCGACGCCGTGCACAGAGACGACACAGACAGAGGACGACATTGTCGTGTATATTAGACAGGGCCACCCTCCATCCTCAGTCAATTCAACTGTGTTCAACGTCATCTAGTCTCTCACACAGGGTGCATCTCAACAAGGTGGAAGTCTGATTCCCTGTTTCGGCAGGATTGAAGATGTGAATCACGTCTAGCATGGAATACAACGTGAGGCCAGGTTCTTGGAATATCGGAAGAGGAGAGATGCCTGTGACGCCACGACATTGGGTTGCTATCAGCGCGTTTTCAGGTACCTGGCTGAGAAGGATTTAGGTGCTGCACCGGATGAGGAGCTGGCATCACCACTTGGGTAACTTTTGGGCGGCTTGCAGGCGGTCAACGACCCAAGGTGGAGTATGCATCTTCGCCTGGGTCAACCGTTGGGTATGTTGAACATTATAGTCAAGGTTTGCAGTCATTGATACTGGATTTGAAGTGTTGTTGCCGAATTTTTGGCGTTGTGCCATTCTGCCTGTGGAACAACGAGGGTCATGGAGGCACAAAAACGTATTCCGTAGTGAATACCTATTGTGGTGGTGGTGTGGAGAATAGACTGCAAGGCTAGTACGAAAGCTGGTAACGAAGCGAGGGAAGTATGAACTTAACCTCCTCCACTTTCCACCATTCCCCCTCCGCAACGAAACCTCAACTTCGCCCAACATGTGCCATGTCTGCGAGCGCCTCGGGATCGACATCGAGCTCCCATCCGAGGAGCAGCTCGCAAGGGAGGCCGCCAAGGATGAGGCCCGGGAGGAAGCCGAAGCCAAGCTCATCGCCGAGGGCAAAAGACCACCACGTGTTGGCAAGACTCCCATGCCCCGGACCAAGGTCGTGGTAGAGCCCGCACCCAGTCACGATGGCGCGCCAACCTACGCCGCCTATGAAATGCAACTGGCGCTGCTAGCCGCCGATCCAGACAACCCAGACGGCTACAGCAACTCCCCGCCGAACCAGGACGCTGCAAAGTACCGGCCTCCGTTCGGTATCCGCATTTACGATACTACAACCAGTGCCACCCGTGACCGTGCAGCGCTTCTCGCACGTCGAATTTCGGAGCTGACATACAACAAACGTGTATCGGACGACACCTTTCGATACAAGGACCGCATCGAGGTTGTAGCGCTACCACTGCCCGAGGCGACGACGAAAAAAGACCGCGTCACTAGATGCATGGCACACAACGATGCCGAGCGGGAGGCTCGGCTCCCTATCGCGGATCCTGCTCTCGCTGCATCGTGGTTCATTGTCGAGGATTTCGACGCCTACTTCAGCAGGAAGCGGGTATTCGTCGTCAACGACCTCCAAGACTCGTGGGAAGAAGCACTCAGAACCCCCGGTAGCCGATATGTGCGTTCTCGAAGCACGCATGGGCATTTTTTCAACATCTCTTATGACTGCACCTCCAGCTCGGACGACGAAGAAATTGCGACGAGCTTGGAAGAGCCCTTTGTTCCTGGCCAGCTTTGCCGTGGTGAAGACCGTCTAGAGAACCTTGGGGCCAACTTGATGGACTTCCGGGGCAATATAGATGAGTTCTATATTAGCCATTTTATCCCAGAGGGCGTGTTGGAGATGGAGCTGGCTTTGGCGAGGGCCGAGGCGGCTGGTATTGAGGTCACACGGCCAGTCGTGATCCCATTCAGGACGTCCCACGGCCATTGCTGATCCCTTTCCGGCGGTGAAGGGACGTTCAAGGCAGAATTCTGTATTGTTTGGCCGATAGCCTGATGGGAACGGCGGGCCTGTATTTGCCTTAAAGAACAACAGTTGCGCCCTCTATATCCAATTCCCAAGAAATAGCCCCTCAAGTTGTGTTTCTAAGTACTTGCAGGTAGGGTACCTTTACCTCCCTAGTGTTAGCTCGAGGCCTTGTGTACCAATCATTATCCCTGTCAGCGCGCAAACGTCCTGGAGAGTCTCGGCACTGGGCAAGCGGGTTTTCCACCAGCCGAACAACACGCACCATGGCGCGCGAAGTTTGCAAGGGCGACATCGTCCTTGCCATCCACCCCAGTCACGTTGCCAACATTGTCGGCCGTGTCAAGAACCACGAATTCCGCAAGTGCCTTCTTTCGGCCGAGGTGCGCCGGCTCTGGATCTACGAGACAAGCCCAGCGTCGTCGGTCAAATAATTATGTGGCCACCATCAGTGCTGCGAAGCGGCCGGGCAAGACCCGCGACCCAAGTGGCCTTCGGAATGACGAGTTTGACGAAGGCCGAGTAGAACATCTTGTCAAGTACGCCTATGAGATTCACAGGCTCGAGGCCCTCACATCGGCCGCCACAGGCTCCTTCTCGCCACCCAACTCGGACTTTTGCAGATGTCAAGAAGAGAAGGAATTCTCCAATAATCTAGTCGATAGCGCGAGGCAAGGGTCGTTGCACAGCTGGCTTGAGAAGCACACCGCGATAGCGCCATCCTAATCGAAGGCCCGGGTGCATTCATGTCCAGAGCCGCGCTATGTTGCGTCAATTCTCAATCGACATCAATCTTATCCCACCTACTTCGTATGGAGGTACTCGAGATGTTTAGCTGTGAAATCAAGAAACAAGGATGGACTGATAAAACGGGAAAAAAACTACCGGGAATTCAGCAGGGAGCATATAACTAGGCAAGTAAACGAGACGAAGATAGTTCTCTCCGTCATACCAAGGTTATTTCCTATGTTGTTTGTCTTTGTTGTAGGTTAGGGAGTTCCATAGCATGTCATTTCTGATTCCCCCGTATTTGACCTCTACCATCGTCAACAAACCATCACATACGACCATACCTACAAGAGAACTTGGGATCCCGTCCGCTCTCCCCTAAATAAGCTTGTAAGGGCCAGATCAGTAGTTGGGTCGGTGACGACCAGCGAATCCCTGGTGTTGTATGTTTTTGCTTTTCTGGGTAACTACCTAAGAGTGTTTTATTTCTCCACCACAGAGGATCAACCCCCTATTTAGCTCCACCATCGTCAACACATCGAGCCCTACAGCTGCCAGTGAGAAGGGGTGGTGCCAGGCCGACGCGGCGGGCCTCATCGGACGGTGATGAGAACATTTCCAGGCTGGCTTCAAAATTCGAATTCTGTTCGGTTTCTAACTCCATCATTTTTCACGCCCATCACATCGCAGATTCAGAGCCGCTTGCCATAATACCTCCCCAGGCTCCTACCGCAGCTACCCTATGTCAACCCAAAAGAAGCTCCTGTGGGATAGCCAAGCAATAGTGCGCACTATCAAGCCTAGTTCGGCCAGCTTTAATCAGGTAGATATTCTTCCTGGGCATCTGTAAGACCTGGAGGCACTGTCCAACAGCGGCTTAAGAAGTTTGTGATTTACATACAGTATACTTGATTGGCCGCCTGTCGACAGAAAAGGCATCCACAAGTCAACTGACAAGAGCCCAAAGGTTTTATTCCATGCACAGTATTATCATACCATTCCCTATGTAACATGTATCTATAACAGCTGTTTTACCAAACACCTTCAGCACCTACCTGGCTGATCTTTGCAAAAGGAGAAGATATCACGACCTGATATTTCCCCTGTCCGTTCATCCCGACGCCTACGGCGAGTTGTTGTTTCCGTCGCTCCGCCAACACTTGAAGGAGCTGATCTGCCTGTCCATGCTGCTGGGGAGGTAGTACACACCCACTGCACTGTAAAAGACCGAGTTGCCGCCGCAGTTGATGTCCTGGTGAAACTCGCAGTTGTCGCCGGAGTTTTCAATGTAAATCACGCTGAGGCGGTCGTTCCAGTCTGATGAAAGGTTTGCTGTGTTTTCAGTTAGCATGTAATTAAATGAGTTGAGACTGGAGAGCACGGAACGTACTGCATTCATTGTCGTTGCCGTACAGGGGCAAGTTCGGGATGGCAGTGATGCCCAGCGCAGAGCCTCCGATGCCCCAGAGCTTGTTGACAAAGCACTTGCACCCGGAATAGTTCTGCTTGCATCTCCAAACTCCGTCGCTGTCACGGGTGCCCGCGCATCCGTTGATGGAGCACTGTTGTCGAGTGCCGCACGTTTTCTGCAGCAAAAGGGGCAAAGCGTCAGCCAGCACTCAGCATGTTCAGACGCAAGTCAAGCCCCGGGCAACGAGGTGATAATATCAGCAATGTCTGGTGCTTACATCAGTCGGCAGACAGGAGCAGCCGAGAAAGTTGCCGCGGCAGTAGGGTACGAGCGAATTGATGTCAAAACTGCCGTTGCATCCGTTCGCGTCGCAGCTCTGCCGGGCTCCACACGTCGTCGACGTGGCGAGGCACTCGCAGGGCTGCCACCAGTTGGTGCAGTGGCCGTAGGGGTTGTTGCCCGTGAAGCGGCCCGCGCAGTTGTTCAGGTCGCAGCTCTGCCGGGCGCCGCACATGGCCTGGTTACCCGTCATGATCAGCGTCCGTCACACCCGATGTCCAGGAACACGAAAAGAGGTAGGAGATGGACTCACCGTCGTGGCGATGCACGGGCAGGTGGCATACTTGCCCTTGCAGGTTGCCTGCCCCGTAGCTGAGTTGAAGGAGCCCGCGCAGCCGTTGAGATCGCAAGACTGGGATGTTCCGCAGGTGTTGAGCGTCGGGTTGCAGCGGCATGTTGCGTACTTGCCCTTGCACGTCGCGTACCCGTCAGCATCGAAGCTGCCTGCGCACCCGCCGGCATCACACGAAGCTTGGGCGCCGCAGGTGGTGGTGGTTGGGTTACACCTGCAGGTGGCATACTTCCCCTTGCAGGTAGCGAGGCCGTCCGAGTTGAAGGTGCCAGCGCAGCCGTTGAGATCGCATGACTGTTGGGCACCGCAAGTGTTTGTGGTGGGATTGCATCGGCAGGTGGCATATTTCCCCTTGCAAGTTGCGAAGCCGTCGGCGTCGAAGGATCCCGCGCAGCCGTTGAGATCACAAGATTGTTGAGCACCACATGTGTTGGTCGTCGGCGTACACCGGCAGCTGGCATATTTCCCCTTACACGTAGCAAAGCCATCAGAGTCAAAAGATCCCGCGCAGCCGCCAGCATCACAGCTCGCCTGGGCACCGCAAGTGTTGGTTGTCGGGTTGCAACGACAGGTGGCATACTTGCCCTTGCACGTAGCAAACCCATCCGAGTCGAACGTACCTGCGCAGCCACCGGCATCACAGGACTGCTGAGCACCACATGTGTTCGTCGTCGGAGTACACCGGCAAGTAGCATACTTCCCCTTACACGTCGCGTACCCGTCCGAATCAAACGACCCAGCACACCCACCAGCATCACAACTCGCCTGGGCACCACAAGTATTGCTGGTTGGAGTACACCGGCAGGTGGCATACTTCGCCTTGCAAGTAGCAAAGCCATCAGCGTCAAAGGATCCCGCACAACCACCAGCATCACAGCTCGCCTGCGCGCCGCACTGCTCCTCCTGCGGCAGACACTCGCACCCGGCGAAGTTGCCTTTGCATGTGGCCTGGCCGTCGGTATCGAACGTCCCGGCACAGCCGTTTAGGTTACACGACTGAGGGGTTCCGCAGGTGATAGGGGGTGGTGAGCTGGAGGTTGGGGGTTTGCTGGTGGTCGTGCTAGTGCTAGACGTTGAGGGCTTAGTGGTCGTGGTAGTAGTGGTGCTGGAAGTTGAGGATTTGCTGGTGGTGGTGGTTGTTGGGGGCGTTGTTGTTGTAGAACGTGTCGACGTTGTCAGTGTTGTTTGGGGTGTGATTGTCGTCGAGGTTGTAGGTGTTGTTGGGGTTGTTGTCCGGGTTGAAGAAGTCTGTGCCGTCGTGGCAATCGACTCGGTCTTGGTCGAGGTCAAAGATGATGATGTAGACTGTAACACTGTGGAAAAGGTAGACATCGTAGGTGGCACCAAGCTGCTCGTCGTCGTCGATCTGCCCTGGACCTGCAGCTCGTCCTTGGTGTACAACGTCAGGCGCCATCCACCACCGCATAGGAGCCCCGCGTTGCCCGCGCAAGGCACAATGCAACCCCCGTCCTCGGCGACCATGGACGCATCGGGCAAGGCAGTGCCGCACCAGCACTGGTCGCCGTTCTCCAGCCCAAAGACTGCAAACCCTCCCGCCTCACAAAAGGCAGCGCACTTCACAGGCGTCATATCCTCGCCATCGTCCATGTAGTCACCGCCCAGCGTCCGTGGGTCGTTGTCGACATAGCATTCAACGTACCTCCAGCCGGGCACGGCGCCAATGAGGCCTTCTCCGCTCGGGTTTGTGTTGCCACCATACAGGGAGATGGCATCCTGCCCGCCGCAGAGCTCGGCCTCGTCCTCGGGGCAGCTGATGTTACAGGCGGAGCTGTCGGCGGGGACGGCGTTGTGGGTGGCGCTGCCGCAGTAGCAGTCGTCCCCGTGGGCCATGCCGAAGAACGCGAACTCCCGGCACGCCGCTGCGCACGCCTCCAGGCTTCCCTGCTTGGAGGCGCCGTCGCGCAGGACGAGGTCCGTATGCTCTTCCACGCAGCCCTGGTAGCTGAACGGACCGACGGGGTCCTTGGGGAGGAGGCCGACGCAACTTGCCTGCTGTTGACGGGACGACCAGTTTGTTAGAGAGAGGGACATGGAACTGGGAAGCGGCCAGCAGCAATAAAGAAACGGCGGTTGATATTACTTACTCCTGGGTTGTAAAATTGGTCTCCCCTCCGTACCGGGAATGTGTTCCCCGTGCTGGGAATTTGGCCCCCGGGGAAAGGAGTGGCCGGCGTATCGCACGGAACATAGTTGTGAGTGCCCAAGACGTTCAGCGGAGTTCCTGCTTCGGGGTCGATCCGGGACTGATCGGTATGGTACCGCGCTGCGTCTTTGACGAACGCCTTGACTCGGGCGGCCACGCTCCCGGGAACTTGTAGCTCCGCTCTTAGATCCTCCCTGTCGAGGAACGTGGCTATCAAGCCCGAGACCAGGGCGGTCGAGCAAGAGGTGCCAGCCTGGGATTGGTCCGCATTTGCATCGCGGGGGTGAGCGCACATCAGGTTGGAGCCGGGAGCAAAGACGGTGATGATGTCGAAGAACCTGTTCGTCCCCCCTCCGTTTTGTCCCTTCCAGATGTTGCCTTCCTTATCAGTTCCGCCGACCACAATGAGGCTGTTTTCTCCAACAAAGCCTTGGTGTGCATGTCGCCGCGGGAACTCGATCCACCACTCTTGAGGGGCGTCGGCCGAGTTGCCTGCTGAGCAGACCACGACGATGTCTTCACGCTCAAAATAAGGCAAGAACCAGTGCCATGGGTCATATTTCAGGTAGATCGGCGACTCGGGGCCTTCGGCATTCTCGACGTCTTCGTCGTCGGCCCACTTGGCTACCGCTGCGCCTGTAATGGGGGAGAACATGACTTGTTAGTAATATGCCATCTTGTCTCTTGATAACACATTTTGGTGAGGAACGATGGCCAACTCACCCGCCGAAAAGTTGATGACGGCCTTTCCCTGCTTGCCGTTTGCCTTGACGTCAGCCAGGATCCAGAGCAGGCCCTCGAAGAGCGAAGCGCCCCTCGTGACAGCCGTCGCTCTGCCCTCTTCCCATCGGACGGGGATGATGTTGTGTCCTGTCTTTGTGACGCCGTATTTCTGCCCACCGATGAGACTCGCCATACACGTGCCGTGGCCTATCAACATGAGGGTTAGTTAGTTAGGCAGTTGAATCGTCACGCAGGTCGGAGTTGGTCCCTACCGCCCGTGTCCTCCATCGCCCCAAGCCTGCTTGCTCGCGTGACGTATGAAAAGAGCCCGCTCGGTCTCAGTCTGCCCGAAATCTCGGAATGGTCGAGATTAGCACCCGTGTCGAGGACGTAGATATCAACGGTGCTGCCGCCGGCGGGATCGTGGAGATATCCAGGGCCAAAGTCAAAGAGGCGGTCGCCTGGCACCGTAGCCGGGGGTGTTGAGAGGGCGAGCAGGTGCCAGATGTCGACGTTGTCGCCCAGCGGGTACAGGTGGCGCTCCAAGTCCAAGTCTGTGTCTGTGGCTGGTGATGGGATCCGCTTCTGCAGAGCACTGGTGTGCGTGGCATTGGGAACGTGAACTCTTGCAGCGTCTCGTGCGGCCACATTATTATCAATCTCGGCCCATGTGGGAGGCAGCTCAGCGTTTGGTTCAAAGAGAACACCAACCACGCCGGGAACCGTGTCCCTGATCTTGCGTGCTGCGTCGACCTCGATCCAGACCGCATAGCCTCTGAGATTAATCCCGGTCTGCTCGATCCGCTGAGCATCCAGCCTGGAGTTGTACGGGAGGTTGACCATGGCATCGAAGTCCTCCAGTGGCCCGTCGTGCATGATGAGGACGCGCCTGTAGTTGGCGCCGGGACTCTTCAGCCGACTGACGATGGCGTCTCTGATCCGGGCGTGGCCGATACTCTTGGGATGAAACGCCTTGCCCCAGGCCTCGGGGATGTTGATGCCGCCCGAGAAATTGCCGTCGCTGTCATCGGTAATCCAGTCGGCGAGCTGCTTGCCCTCGGCAGTTCCCTGCTGCGCCGCGCACAGCATGAACTCTCCCCAGCCGTCGCCCAGTGGAGGGGTGGTCCCATTCAGCAATTCGTCACACTCAGAGGGTGTCAGGTTGACGGGTTCGTCGGGGTAGGAAGGGGGGAGAAGTGAGCCGTCGGGAGAGACATCCCGGCCTTGCAGCAGGAAGAACCACGTGTTGGGAGTCTTGTTGTCGGGCTCCGTAACGCCGGGCTCGCAGAACCTGTGGCCCTCAAAGAGCTCGTCGATCGAGACGAAGACAACCTGTCCAAATATTGACTCCTTGGAGACGGCCTCAGCGGCCGCCTTGACGACATTGTTCATGTCGGTGACGAGCTGGTTGAGCTTCTTTCGGAGTTCGACAGTGAGATACTGCTTCTTGGGTTCGGCAAACCCCCAGAAGCTCATGTGGCGATCGTTGCAGTCGGTTGTCTCTTCGTTGAAGAAACGGGGATAGCCTGGAAACATGAGCATGAACATAGAACTGAAGCATTAGCATCGCAATTACAGACAGCAACATAAATGATGGACCATACTGACCGGTCACAACGAGACGGAAAGTGGTGATTTGTTTCCCTGGAGCTCTTGCCGCGTTCAGTATCGCACGGTAGGCATCCTCCAGGTTCTGGCGCATGGCATCCGAGTTGGCCGTTGTTGCTGTTGCGGCAAGGACCGAGTCGCAACTTGGGCTGCCGACTTTGGCGCGAACGAGGCAGGCCTCGATCACGTCCGAGAAGCCCGCATCGTTGCCGCCAATCGAGATGGTAGCGAAGCCCCTAAGGGAGTCGGGGCCGTCCCGGAACGCGGTTATCTGGGCTTGAACATCGGGGATTTTGGCGCTGGAGCAGGCTTGGAAGCTAAACTCGACGTTCGCGCCCTCTGCCAACGACCCGGCGGCTTGGAGCTGGTTGGGATAGGCATTGACTCTCCTGCGACACTTTCCTGTATCGCTTGCGTGCTTGCCGCCTGCGCCGATTCCGGCTGCGTATGAGTCGCCAAAGGCGGTCCAGCCCCCCTGGACCACCTGGCAATGGGTGACCGAGAGGACTGAAAGAAGTATAGTCAGTGGGGTGACGCTGAGACGCATCGTGAAGGATGTCGTAGGAAACGGTCCAGGGAATCAAAAGACTCCCTTCCCGTTCATGTTCCTAACAAGCAGGCTGAACCTCGTGCACGGCAAACAGAGGTCATCTTTATTTGTGTGTGCTATAATCGATAATACTCACCGGCAGGCACATGATGTCCAGGATGTAAGCTGGATTCTGTACTATAATCTGATTCTTCGGACCAACTGGCATCTCCGGGGTTGCAAAAGTGGCTGCCTGCCAGATGCCGAGGCGCACTCCTTGGTAATTGAGCCCAAACATGAGCTCCCAGGGTCTTTCTAAGTGAAACTAGTAGTTGGGCTCTGAGTAATTCTCCTAACGCTTGCACGAAATGGGCCAGCGGCTTACTAAGTACCACTCCTCCTTGGTAAGGTGTGAGGGAATTCAGCGGAGAGCACATAACTGCCTGGGCAAGTAAATGAGACAGAGATAGCTCTACCCATCTTACCGAGGTAATTTCCTGGCTGCGTTGTTTGTCTTTGTTGTGGTTAGATCAGGGAACTCCATAGCATGTCATGTCGTAATCCGCCCCTATTTGACCTCCTCCATCGCCACGAACCATCATATACAACCGTCACGAAAGGTCTGGTCTAACCACTCTGAAAGGGTTCAGGCTGTCCGGAGGTATTCTTGACAGGTCAAACAATGTTTCGGTAGAGCCAAAAGGTCTACAACAAGTGCAATGCAACTAGTCTTAATAGTACAACTAATTTGTCAATCTATTTACTTTATTAAGGAAGCTCTACTCCGTAACGTTAAGCCCAGCTCCGACCGATCAAGCCAAGCGCCCATAAAAGGAAGTGGGTCAAATCAGGGGCTCGAATGACATGCCCCACATTGCTGGGCATGCCGAGCACGTGCCGAGGTAGGTACATCTGTACAGAATATTCCGTAGAGAGGTCAGTTTCCTTGATTGAAACGAACATTAAGAAAATCCTAACTGCACTCTAAATCTAATCGCACCGGTGTTCCCAGATCAGAGATTTATGATACAATCAACTTCGCGAATCCTGCTTATTAGGCGGTGAGAAAGCGTTTGAGCCGAGTGAGGGCAGGTCGCTGCGCTTCGAGTTGATTCTTGCCCCACCGTTGTAGCCGCGCGGTCTCTCACAGAATGCCTTGATGGTCCACAGTAACGAATCCACTACACAAGTCGGCAATCGTCCTATGATTTCAACAACGCCAGACTCATTCCCTAATGCGTCCCCTACTTCCTTCACAGTCAACAGCCGCGAGTTCGCTGGCGGCCTCATCACGCAGGAGCTCGGTCCGTTCTTCCTGCCCCAGCCTAGGGGGGAGGCCCAGTCTACGAATTGCTCGACCAGATTGCGGAGGAGGCGACTGGCGCCGACGCCTTGTTCCAGATCAGCCCGCTGAAGTGTGAGTTCGACTTCACGGATCCCGAAACGGGCAAGGAGTTTGGCTTCTGTCTACCAGAGCAGCAATGAAACCCCACGCAACAAGGACGGCAAGATGATGTTGCAGTTCGGGCAGAGCAGCCACAACGAATTCTCCATCGGCCTCCTTGTCGACCACGTCGTGCGGCCTCTGGTGTGCAGCTCCGTTTTTTCCCCGCCTAAAAATGCCCAGGTACCGACTTCGAGATGCACTCCATGGCAGTCTTTGTCGACTTTTACAGCCCCGAGGTTGAGGAGCATTACGCAGCATTGGACGGACAGATGGACGAGAGGCCGAGAGACAGTTCAATTTCGCGCAAAACGTGGCGGAGGGCAAGGAAGTGACAACTACCAGTCAATAGGCCGTTTCTCGTATGCTCGCGGTGATGAAACGGCATGCTGGTTTTCGTCGTCGTCGTCGTCGTCGTCGTCGTCGTCGTCGTGGTCGTCGTCGTGGTCGTTGTTGTTGTATACCAAAGTGGGAAAATGAGGGTGATAAGCTTAGTTAGCCTGCGCACAAGGTTAAAAACCTGGCAGCAAGACAGCAGGATGCTTCATGTTAAACGCATTCGCAGGAAATCCCCGCTCTCAACGACAGCTATTCTACTTCCCACCCTTTTTGCATCCTAGGAGCAGCGCTTCTAGGAAGACTACTGTAAGGCTGTTCGGCCCCGCTACGATCGGGTCTCGAGCGGCAAACATTAGGCCTTTGACGTGACGGTCCCGGTGCCGACCAACCTTACTAACTAGAGCTATCACCATCGAGAGCTGGCACTTGGTGGCCAATCGCTCGGCCGTGTAGAAGCCACTATCACCACGACGAGTGCCTCTAACCACCAGCTGGTGGCGTGGAGTCTCCTCGGCGATGGCTACGAGGGCGTCTCGGGCATGAGGCATCTACTCGGCGGCAAAGTCCTACACGTCAACTGTCCCAAAATCCTCGAGAAACAGGGGTAATGTATTTGTCCACCCATTCGCCGGTGATTTCCGCCCTAAAGGCTGCCATCCTGAACGCTAACTAGATGATGGGTATTCCGTTTTCCCCGCTGCAGGCAGCTGCTATACATGGACCCCGAGTTGCTCAACCCCAGAACGCGAGAGCCTGCTTGCCGAGAGAAGCCTGGCCGGCGGTGTTAGCGTGGCAGCCATCCTGGACCTCGCCCTTCATCAACTTGAAATCGCCGGCGTAGGTGACGTTCAGGGCGATGTCAGCGCCAGCTTTCTTTGCGAGATCGACGGTGAGCTGAGGTCCTTGGGCGCCGGCAAGGAAGCAGCTCGACGGGTTGTCGGGGTAGATGGGCTGGCCGGTGATCCAGATCTTTGCGCCGGGGGCGGCGTGCTGGCGGGCGTTGGCAATCAACTGCTTGACCTCGTTGTAGGTGGCGCCGGGGTTCTGGAAGATGCAGATCTGGACCCAAACTTCGGACGGCTTCCCGTATTTGGCAACCTGCTTGTCGAACAGGCCCCAGCTCGCCGAGTTTGTGTCGGTCCAGGACTGCACCACAAGCCCACTGGTGCCGTACGGACCCCACATGTGCTTGCCCCCGCTAGCGACGTAGCCTTGGGCGACGTTCTCGGCCATGGAGCAGCCGATGAAGCCCATTGCGTGTTCGCCGGTTGCCTGGCGCTTGGTGGCCATGGCGCCGGCGAGGCCGACGAGGAACGGAGACAGACTCAGGTGCATGCTTGTGGTTTGTCGGAGTTTCTGCTGTAGTAGTGCTGCTTGTAGATATCTGATGAGACTGATGAGACTGATGAGACTGATGATATCCTCCAGTCACCTCTGGCAGGTGCAGCTTTACTTATACTTAAGCCGGACGGCAGAGCACGCTCGAAGCCAGGCAAATATAGACGCTACTTGACCTTCCCCTGAGGCAAAAATGGCCCGCACCAACACTCGCAAATTCCGGGCCCAGCTCCCGGGCTCCAGGACACTCTACTTTGGTAGGATCGGACCTGTGAATATTTTCTCGCCTGTTCTGAGTCCCGGCTCTTCCATGTAAGCGACAGTCTATCGCGCCGGGAAGCGGACAGGTCGTTGATTGGTTGGCGCGAAATCGAGCTGCTTCTGGTTTAGCGTGTCGATGCTGAAACATCACCTCGAGCTGATCACGAATGTGCCAAGTCGGTCAACGGAAGCACTGGTTGGGCCTCGAGCGCCCAGCGTCAGATCGTTCATGTACCGAAAACATGAGCCGGTAGGTCGTCAATAAGAGGAGCGATGGTTTGCCTCGTTCTAGGCCACGACACCCAAACAACGTAAAAGGACTTCGCCGTTCCCAAAGAAGCCCGAATTCGCGCCCAACCCCCGCCCCCTCCCCGTCGCCAACCTCAGATTGTGCGAGGCACCATGGTAGGAGTTCCTGGTCGCTCCAAGGCATGCATTACCTGCCGAAAGCGGAGAAAAGGGGTGAGTCCGTCGTCGAACCGCTCCGAGCTGAGGCTGATGGAGCCGTTAACGTTTTGGCTAGTGTGATCTCGGAAGGCCCACGTGCGGACAGTGCAGAAATGCTGGCGTGACGTGCGCAGGCTATGATACCCAACGCGTCTTCGTCG
Organism: Chaetomiaceae sp. PYS4301M; assembly: GCA_023628425.1. Classification (NCBI taxonomy): domain Eukaryota; kingdom Fungi; phylum Ascomycota; class Sordariomycetes; order Sordariales; family Chaetomiaceae; species Chaetomiaceae sp. PYS4301M. The sequence goes on from JAMAKR010000022.1 coordinate 335,672, forward strand.
TCAGCACGCCCAACAGCCGGCGCAAAGGATACAGTGTACCCGCCGCCCCCAATACGCCTAGCTCTTTGTGGCAACGCATCTATCAAAATCAGGCGTCCATCGACATCACAAACGTCCGTCTACTGTCACGACCGGAGGACGAGAAGAGATGTATTGACCTCTTTTGGGAGGCCTACTTTCCCTCTGGGCGGCCTATTCCAACGAGTGCATTCAGGAGCTATACCTGTACTTGGACCGAAACTGCGCGGAACTTCTACAGGGATGACGAGTCCCTGCGATATGCCTTGTGGGCTAACTGCCTCCTTATGACCGGAAGACGCCATGGAGTGGTGTGGATGCTAAGGGAGGGGTCAAAATTGTATGGGCAAGCACTGACTTGTCTGAGAAGGTCGTTGGAGCGGTTACACGGGGCTAAAAGAGATACGTCAATCGCAACTATCAAGCTGCTAAGCATGTTCGAGGTATTCTTTGCTCACTACCAGAACCTAACAAGCATCATCTACTGATATTTCAACCTTTACAGGCTTTCTCTCAGGAGCGCGACGGGCAAAGGGCTGATCCATTTCAGGACTGGCAGCGACATCATAGTGGCGAGCTTGCCTTGTTTATCGCCAGAACCCCGGTGGCATATGTCAACGGAGATGCGCATCACGTATTCGCTGATGAGAGAGTGGAGATGGTGAGTTTGCGCCGATAATACAAGCACGACCGATGTTGTACGCGTTCTGATGCTGTTCAGGCCCTATCTGCAGTGCTGTGGCGGAAGCGGTCGGTGCTGAGCACTCCCGAGTGGAAAAGCATCCCCTGGCAGGAAATACCGAAAAACCTCAAGGATATTCTCGTAGACGTCTTGGTCGACATGCCTGGGCTCGTGGAAGCCTTCGACGACATGCGACACTGCACCGAGCCGGGTCGGCAAGCAGCGTTGCGACTCGAGCTCGTACAGAAGTGCTGGGAGCACGACCGACAACTTCTCACTTGGTCCGGCTTGCTATTCCAGGGAGTCAATCCCGGGAAGCAGCCCTGCACAGAACCTCGCTCAGAAGACATCGTCACACACGTTGCCCAGGTTCACGGCATGAGTCTGTTCTGGACTACCTCCCTCATTCTGTACAGCATTCTCTGGATGGCGTCTGGGCCACAAGCAGATCTCCCCGAGCGTGCAAATCCAATGCATCATGCTTGCCATCTCATCGACGCAATCACCATTCTGCTCCAACCCAAGGCGGGACTGTATGGACAACAAAGCGCGGCGCTTCCGCTTGAGGTGGCACTGCAATACACCGGCGCCTTAAGCTCATCGTCACGCGAGAACGAAGCTCTCTTAGATACCTTGCAAGCGCTCAAAGATGACCTGGGCAATGGACTCACACGAATGACCAACGCGAGTGCTGCCCACCGAGGCATAGCGCGACAAGATGCAGAGGCGTAGGATGGTCAGGATATCCAAGTAACTCGAGAATCAGAGTCGAAAAATCTCACATAATGAAGCGCATTGGTGCGCAAGTGGACCCCGTCCTCGGAGCCTTCGTCATCCTTGTAGCTGGCCGGTATTAATGGCACACTCTACATATTACAATTAACGTATGTCCCGAAAGCTCCCCCAGCGATTTCCGTTGCTGTGCACGGTCCTGAGCTGCTGCCGCTTTAACCTGAGCAAAGGTGAGCCTGGTGGGGCTAAACTGACTGAGAGTTCATAGGCCAGAGCTGCAAGCACACCTCGTCAAGCATGAGAACATCCAGCTCCAACTCCGCAGACGGGGCCGCACCTATGGTGCGAGACTCGCCCAAGGAGAGAGACAGGTACCCCAACGTGGGCCAATTCTGCCAACAACAAGCACGACTAACACGACTAGCACACCTCAGGCTCCAGCCTCGGCGGCTGCGACTGCAGACGCCAACGGCCCACACAGTCGGCTTGCCAATGTCATGCGCCATGACGCGAGCTACCTAATATTCCGCCGGTTCACATTCATGAACATATGGAATATTCTCCGAATCCAGTCCGAGCTCGCGCATCTCGAGAAGCGGCTAGAACAGGAAGGCGACGAGACCGGTCACCTTCAGGACCTTGTTGAGACAAGACTGCTCGCATACAGTACGCTCACCACCCCAAGCGCAAGAAATGTGTCTACGGCCGTTCCCTAGTAACCACAGCTTCTTGTTGCAGATGAGTCTCTGGCGCGCTACTCTCGGCTTTGCAGGCTCGGAAGCCCCGACAACCTCGCCCTGTCTGACCTGCGTCGGTGGGCAAAGTCATCCCTGGCGCAGTCTGTCAGCCCTGACCTTGCCTTCCTCGAGAGCACGGAACCCGACGACGACGATCTCGTCACGTTAGGAGAGAGCTCTGCCCAAAAGACGCGGCCCTACCGCCTCGTCGAAGGGTTGGCGTGGCGGTGGCTGTCAACAGTAAGTAGGTGGAAAAGGAACTTGCATCCCCATTGAGGCACCCACCAGCTATACCTGAGCTGGTTTCGTATGCGAGACCCGGATAGAACAAAACAGGGCAACACTCTGATACCCCAGCTAGCAAGCCCTAGGAGGACGGACCGTGTCGGTCTCGCAGTCCGGAAGACTGCATCTTTACGACGACGCCAAGGTGCAACTGATTGTCCGGGTCTTGCTGACTGTGGTCTCGTCCACTCTGCTTCTGGTCCCCGTCGGCATCCTCTCGTGACGGTTGTTGCTCTGTGCTGCATCCTCATGGCTGTGGTCATGGTTGTGGGTACGGCATGTCGAGACCACGAGATTATCCTGGCAGCATCCGCGTATGTGGACCGGCGTTAGACACTGGATCAATATCATTACGAACCCCCGGCTAATCGTTGCCTTTTGACACCACCAGATACGCCGCCGTATTGATTGTGTTTGCCCAGAAGTAGTATGGTACCCAGTTGAACTGCTGAATATAATTCAACAGTTGCAGTCGGCAGAAGAGGTAAAAGAGGAGCTGCAAAAGAAAACGGAGGAAATCTCTTGTCACTAGAGGGCGGAGTGGCGCCTGAGACCGGCCGGCCTGATATTTGCTTTTCTTAGTCTCATTCATCGCAACACTTACAAGCCCGCTCCACAGCCCAGCGGCTGCACTATATTGCAAAAGAGGTGCACCTGGGTGATCTGGGAGGAACTTTGCCATGCGAAGAGACTGTCCGGGATTCAGGGCTTCATGGACTTGGATGTCAGCAGGTCTTGTCTTTACTGTCGCCCAGGACCCTCGGCGGCCGTTCCTCCCAATGAGATATTGGGCTCCTCTCCAGCGCCCCTAATCGTCAGGGCTCGGAGAACAATGCGCAGGGCCCAGGACGCAGGGCCTTCTCTACTCCGCTGCCTGCCTTGTCTTGGGATGTACTTGGACTCTGCCGCCGACCGAGGACTGTCACATACGACCATACCTACAAGAGATCTTGGGATCCCGTCCGCTCTCCCCTAAATAAACTTGTAAGGGCCAGATCAGTAGTTGGGTCGGTGACGACCAGCGAATCCCTGGTGTTGTATGTTCTTTTTTTCGAAGTTCTTCTGATCCCGGACCCCCTATTTCAGAGCCTCCAAGACAGCAAACCACCACATACGACCATATCCGCGAGAAAGTACGGGATCCCGTCCGCTCTCCCCTAGTCAAACTCGTGAGAGCCAGATCAGTAGTTGGGTCGGTGACGACCAGCGAATCCCTGGTGTTGTATGCTTTTTCTCGGTTTTTATCCTCCTGGATCTAGGGAAAGCCCCTATTTAGGTCACAACACCTACCCCCACCTTCACATACGACCATATCCGCGAGAAAATACGGGATCCCGTCCGCTCTCCCCTAGTCAAACTCGTGAGAGCCCGATTAGTAGTTGGGTCGGTGACGACCAGCGAATACCGGGTGTTGTATGTTTTTCCCATTTTTGATGTTTCTGTTGCCTCTTCCAAGGAAGTCCCCTGTTCATCGGAAAAAGTTCCACCACCGCACCAACCACACCTCGCCACCAATGACCGACCCATACACATTATTACCTACACGTGTACGGAATAGATAGCCTGGGGTTATTTGGCATCCCTTGGGATCAAGCTGGAATTATGCTCATTGTAGCCCTTGTTACTTGTTCGTGGTGCCTCAAGGCGGTGCAACGGAAGCAAGGGGGGTGTACTCCCATTCTGTCACTTCCACTCTAGAACACTGGCTTGTTGAGCTGAAATTAACAAAGATTGAGGAGGTCAAGAGATTAGAAAGCGTGGTTCGAGACAGCATGAATGCCCCGGATGAGCATGCCCCAAGTATTATCTACTCAGGGGCAGTGACACACTGTATGAACACTACCTTCTCGTGGTGTGGTCCATCATGGAAGACAAAACGAGAAAAAGAACAAAAAGATATCATAACACGCTATGCAAAGCTCAAAAATCTAAAGTAATTATGGAACATAAATCTGCGGTGGATTCCCGTCCGCATCGGGCTTGTGTTTCCCCTGAGCAACCCGCCTGTTGTGCACCACATAAATAGTGATTTGCAACGCCGAAAAGACGATGCCCACGGCCACCATGCATATCTGGATCAGCAGTCCATTCTGATAGCTAATGACGCATTTAGGTCAGCATTGCACTCTTTTCGTATAGTATGCTCGAGCAAAGAGAAAAAAAGACCTACAACGGCCCATCACCCGCCCGGTAGTACTGCGTCCCAACCATCAGCCCGCTGATAGCTGCCATCACCCACATCCTGTATCACCCATCATGGTCAGCCTTGGGATCTCCCAGAGAAAAAAAAAGGAAAAAAGAATGCAAAAAGGAAAGACCAAAACTCACGCAATACCGATACTCCTCTCCCTCGGATCCCGACAATTCAGCTGCACCCACGTGTTATGCACGGGGTGATAGCCCACGGCGAACGCGTTGACCGTCGTCCACAGGCCCCAGCGCGACCAGGGGCCGACGTGGGGGTGCACCTCGCGGGCGACGACTAGCGCCGTGAGGAAGCACACCTGCGCCGCGATGACGGTGCCGCCCCGCAGGTTGGTCTTGTCGCTCAGGTAGGCGAACAGGAACACGACGATCAGGGACAGGAAGCCGCCTACTGCTGCGAGGGCGTTGGCTGTTATGGGGTTCCAGCCGAGGGAGCTGTTTGGTTTGGATTTGGGTTAGTTGGTTGTTTTTGTGGGTTTGTTTTTGGTTGCAGATAAGGGGGTGGTGATGGAGTAGATGCAAAACAAGCTTACACCATGATCGACGGCGTGTATGTCGTCAGTGAGCTCCAGTTGGAAAAGACGGCAAAGGTAGAAACGTAGTGTGGCCAGCGGCGCCAGTGCGAGACGGTCTTCCAGACGACGCGGAGGGGAATGTGCATCTCCTGGTTTTGACCGGGGGCCTTTTCTTGGTCGGTACCGTCACTGTTGTTGTGACCGAGACTGCGTCGCTGCAGGACCTCCCTGTCGGCAGAGTTGAACCGGATCAGGCCGGGGCTGAGCAGCGGCTCCGGCATGTCGGGTGAGCCGGGAAGAAAGAAGATGAGAATGAAGGAGACGCAGATGGTGAACAGGCCTTCCACTGTGTAGGGGCGCGGTTGTGTCAGTTTAATCATTGTTTTGTTTACCAGTTCAGGGGTAGCCGGTCAGGGATAACGGGGAAAGGTTCAGGGATAACTAACGCAAAAACAGCCACTGCCACCCGCGCAGTCCCCTAACATGATCCATCTTCAGAATCCCCGAAGCCAGCAGGGGACTGATGGCGTTGGCGCCGAACATGCCAAAGAAAAGGATGGCAACGCGCTTGGCGAGCTCACGCTTGGTATACCACGTCGAGAGGGTGTAGATGGCGCCGGGAATGTACCCGGACTCGCAGAAGCCGAGAATGAGGCGCATCGCAAGGAAGCCAGCACGGTCGCGGAGGAAGACCTGGAGGGCGGCGACGAGACCAAAGACAAGGACTTGGCCGGCAATCCATGTTCGGGGTCCAATCTGTGTAGGCGCGGAAGGGTCGCTGTCAGTTCTTTGCTCTGTCTGTCGTAACGGCAAGGTTCGTGTATTGGGATAGTAGTACCCTCTGCAGCGCCATATTGGACGGGATCTCGAGGAGCACAATACCCATAAACATGAGCTGGTTGCCGAGGTTGATGGTGTTGAGGTCCACATGGATATTCTTTGCAAAGCCACCGGTCAGGGCGCTGGCAATGTTCATGCGGTCGAGCTGGAAGACGAGGAGGCCGAGGAAGAGGAGAGGCAAGACTGAGCAGTCGATTCTGTTGTTGTAAACAAAGACTCAAGTCAGTACTCAAGTATCGACATGTCGAGGTTAAGAGAGTGAAGGGGTTGCATTCAGCGTCTCGTACTTTCGGCGTGCCCTCGCCTCATCTTGGACGGTCCATCCCTCCTCCAGTGTTGATAAAGAGGCGTCTGTGTCCCCTCCCGTCTTGTCCTCGCAGGAGGGACTGATGGCTTTTGATAGCGACGCCATGGTGTCAAACAGTCCGACTTGCCACGAGTCGAGGAGTCAGCTTCAAGAAATTCTGGAAAGTTAAAAGAAACAAAAGACAGAGAACAAACAGAAGGACACACCAGCTTGAATACCTCTGCTCTACTACGTACTTCTGGTTTTCCATCTTGAAAACCCATTCTGGGCCTGGTCGACGGTCCCACCAGGACGGTGACGTGATAGAAAGACTGCATGGTTATTCGCCAACCAAGAGCCGGTGCGTGTCGTCTTGCGCGGGACCCAGGCCGAAGGGATCGGGAATCCCAGAACGACAGGGGCAGATCTGTGCCTGGCTGAGCCTGGCAAGATAGCGACCGTGGGCTATCCCCGAGTCCTCCGGGTGCCGAGACCAGTGTATTACGTGGCAATACGGGCCTACAATCCCAGGGCACGACACATGTAGTCAAGAAGGCCCAGCTTGTTGTCATGGAAGGAGGGTGACTGTTTACACGGTGGCAAGTAAGCGTCTTTCTGCCTTCCTTGTGTTATTTTTCACGCCCATCGCTTATACCAGCAAAATCCCTGAACTCACTCGTTCCCTGAATATTTCCTACCTGGGTAATCCAGCGCGGTGGTCCGAAAAACGACATTCAACCTCACTCATGGATCCCACCCCCATTCCGCCCGCAAACACGTGGTGTAACAAACCGTATCCGTTCAAAATACAGAGTTTGTGGGGGACGGCAATAGTCCCTTAAAAACTCGCGGCAATGTACACTACGATGGCGTGATATAACACAATCCGCGCCAGACAGGGGGCAGGGCCGGATCTCAACGGCCAAGTGGGGCCCGCCCGGCCGGGTACCCGCCCGTATCAGGCCGGCGCCCAGGGGTGGGGACGGGCCGTTTCAACATGTTGATAAGGAAGCGCGGTACACTACCACTTTGAATATTTTTATTTTTTCATATGTGTCCGCGCTGTCCTGTTCGCTGCCCAGTCGACATACCCCCGAGGTGCCTTCGGTCTTTAATAATAATAAGAGACAATGTCTAAGATTCCGGTGAAGCGCGTCGCCGTCATCGGCGCCGGCCCGGCCGGTGCCATTGCCATTGATGCGTTGGCCCAGGAGAAGACGTTTGATCTCATCCGCGTGTTCGAGAGGCGCGAGGGGCCCGGAGGATGCTGGTAGGTTTTACCAGAGGCTCACACCCTCATCCCAGCCAAGGACTGGCATGAGACACGAAGCTGACCATACGGAACAGGATCGGCGACGCAACGCGGCCACGGACGCTGACGAACTTTGCGGCCCTTGCCGACCGGACCGCAGACCAACCGCTGCCCATCCCGGAGCAGCTTCCCGCGCAGACGCCCAAGTCGGAGCAGCCCCGGTTCGAGGAGTCCTCCGTGTACCCATACCTGGAGACCAACGTCGACGCGCTGCCCATGGAGTTTAGCCAGGAGCCCTTCCCCACCGAGCGCAGCGCGTGGTCCGTCGGCGTCCACGGGCCCAACACGCCCTTCCGGCACTGGGACGTCGTGCGGCGGTACATCAAGGGCCTGGTCGACCGGAACGGGTACCAGGACTTCGTCTCGTACAACACGACCGTCGAGCTGGTCGAGAAGGTCGGCGCCGAGTGGACGGTGACGCTGCGGAAGGAGGGCGAGAAGGGAGACTACTGGTGGACGGAGTGGTTCGATGCTGTCGTTGTCGCGAGCGGGCATTACTGGGTGCCGTACATCCCGGCCATCGAAGGGCTCGAGGCGTTTGAGAAGGCCAGGCCCGGCGGCGTGCTTCACAGCAAGCACTACCGGGGGAGGGATCAGTTTAAGGGGAAGGTGAGTTTTACCTCTTCCACTTACCAACGCACCCAGATAAAATCAAACAAGACACGCTGACAACCCACCCCCCTTCACAACAGCGCGTCGTCGTAGTCGGCGCCTCCGTCTCAGCAGCCGACATCGCCTACGACCTCGCACACACCCGCACCGCCCAAACCCCGGTGCACACCATCACAATCGGCCACGCAGCCAACGGCTACTTCGGCGGCGGCGCATTCGACCATCCCCGCATCCAACAACACCCCTCCATCAAGCGCGTCGACGGCCGCACGGTGCACCTCGCCGACGGGCAGTGCATCCCCCACGTGGACCACATCATCTTCGGCACAGGCTACTCCTGGACGCTGCCATTCCTCCCCGAAGTAGCAGTGCGCAACAACCGCGTGCCGGAGCTGTACCAGCACGTGGTGTGGCAGCGGGACCCGACGCTGCTGTTCGTCGGCGCCGTCGGCGCCGGCCTGACGTTCAAGGTGTTTGAGTGGCAGGCCGTGTACGCGGCGCGGCTGCTTGCCGGGCGCGCGACGCTGCCGCCGCTGGCTGAGATGCGTGCGTGGGAGGAGAAGCGGATCAAGGCTAGGGGGGATGGTGTCAAGTTCTCGCTTGTGTTTCCTGATTTTGAGGAGTACTTTGAGACGGTGCGGAAGCTGGCTGGTGAGGGGAGGAAGGGTGTTGGGAGGAAATTGCCGCCTTTCAGGAGGGAGTGGTTTAGAGCGTTTATGGAGGGGCATGAGCTGCGCAAGGAGATGTGGCGGCGGTTGAATGCGAAGGCGAGGGAGGAGGAGGCGGCGGAAAAGACTGGTGGGAAGGTGAAGGCGCACTTGTAAGAACAAGGCTACACGCCCATCTGATACCCCTGAACGAAGTAAAAAGAGATATGATGTCGAATGCTGCATCTGCATGTGCGCCTGGGGCGGTGTATGTATTACTCCTGTACAATATGTATCAATGAGCTAATAACGCTTCAACGCATGAGAAGGCTGTTGTTCACAATCAAACTTCCACTCCCCATGCACCGCCCTCCGACTGTCCCGACAACTGTAGCTGTATGTATAGGTCTGTATGTAGTAGGCTTTTTACAAGAGCGAAGCCATCCCACAATGACCAAACAATTACACCCCTGTTGAGGCTGTGATTGCTTTTCTCTGCCCTTGCTGTATGGTAACACGCAGTGAGCCAGGCAAGAAGCCATGTGTGATGGCATTGACTGCATGCACTGCCAGGCGGACTTTACCCCATTCCGAGTCCGACGGACGCCACATGTTTTACGTCTTCGATGTAGTGCACCCGTGACTTGCGTATGGTTTCTGGGAAGAGAGGTTAAAAAGCTGCGAGTCGTTAGGAACGAACGCTGACCATTTTCTTTTCAGACTTTCCCAATCTTCTCGCCTTGTTCTTCGTCAAGAGACCCAAGACACAAACAAAAAACCGGCAGTATGACTCCTGTGGAGAAAACTTTGGTGGCCGTCCTCGGTGAGTAATACGTCCGATAGCTTACCCCCACCGTCGCCGACCTCACCCCCTGGCCGCTGATAATAGAGCCGCTTGCTAATCCCAACAGCCTTCGCGCTGACCGTCCTGGCACAGGGGTTTTCAGAACCATATGGCGGCGGCGCCGGGCTCCCGTACAGCGCGGCGCCGGGGTCAACTTCTGGGGCTGGGTCTGTGGCTGTGTCCGGTTCTTCAAGTTCTGGCTCCAGTTCCCCTGGTTCTGGCTCCGGTGGGAGTTCCGGTTCTGGGTCGAGCCAAGGCGTCGGGCCGGACCCCGACAGCTTCAATCCGGGCCCTGGGATTTCGACCTTCGGGGCGAACTTTGACTTTGAGGAGGCCGCGCGTGTACGGGCCATCCACGGCATCCTCGGAGCTGTCGCCATGATTGTTCTCTTCCCGACTGGCGCCATCCTCATGCGCGTCATCCCAGGTCAGCTCGCGGTCTGGGCGCACGCCGTGATGCAGATCCTGGCGCTCGGTGTGCTGGTCGGCGCTGTCGGGGTGGGCATCCATCTCGTGCAGGATGTGAAGGATATTGGGTTGAATCTGGTGAGCATTACTTGTGATTCACAAGAGACCTCACAGCAAAAGAGGGGTTGCTGACAACTAAACCTTGACCAGATGACGGACCCAAGCACCAGCTATCACCCCATCATCGGGCTGGTGGTCTTGGTGTGCCTACTTATCCAGCCCGCGCTGGGCCTTATACACCACGAAAAGTTCAAACGGCTGCAGCGGCGGCAGATCTGGTCGCACCTGCACCTCTTGAACGGGCGGGTCATCATCACTTTGGGCATCGTCAACGGCGCCCTCGGGCTGTGGATGGCTAGGGCGTCGAGCAAGCTCAAGGTTGCCTACATAGCGGCAGTGGCGTCGATGTGGGCCATCTGGATGATGACCGCTGCTTGGGGCGAGTGGCACCGCTGGAGAGAGGGCCGGCGGCAGCGCAAGATGAGCGCGGGGCAGGTGATGACTTTTTGACTTGGCTAATGGCTTGCCCGGACTTGGACCGCTTGCCCGTGACGGGAGGTGTAGTCGGGGGTTGAGAAAGAAAGGGTCGGAATCAAGACATAGTGTACATTTCAAGTAATCGCATCAAGTGTAATTGACAGTCCGGAGCAATGCATGACGTTGAGGAATGGAAAATGGAGAGAAGAATGGATGAAATAATTAAAGGCCGGTGTGCATCAATTGCAAATATCTGACAGGGCATAGAACAACTTGTGTGACATCTGATTTTATTCTGTGTGTCTTGCGAAAAGTTTTGTGGCTGTCGACACTGAGCCCACTGGTCACTGTGGTGAAGGTGGTGGTGCAGAGGCTGCGGTTTCCAAAACAAAGTGCCACGCGTCGATGATGGAAGTTGCAGAATGCTAACTTTACAGTGCGCTTCTCAACGCAGCAACACTGTATGGACCCCGACCGAGCCAATTCTCAATCGCCTTTTTTTTCATCTCAAATGCCGGGACCAGCCCAGACCACCGCTCGCCAAACTTCGCTCTTAGATCGATTACTCCGTACCGGCCCCGCAACCTGGGCTTGCTTGCATGGGGGTTCAGACGAGGGAGCGGTGTGCAGTCCTCTCGCTGCCGCCAGCGACATGACCTTGGACGAGGCCGCGCCCGCTCCGGCAGCGACCGACGACGACAACATCAAGGGCACCGTCCCACATCTTCATGCCGACCTCCTCACCCTCATCATCACCACATCGCCAACCCCCTCGGCACCGTCAACAGAGTTACTCTCGCAAATCTTTGCCTCCTTTCACAAGCACTGTCCGGAGTTGATAAAGTGCAGAGTCATCCTGGTGCTCGACACCTACGACCACATCAGCTCGACTGCGCGGCTAAAGAAGGGCCATGTGACGGCCGAAGGAGCCAGGAAGTACGCTGAGTACAAGGCGAATGCGAAGCGCCTAGTGCTCCAGGAGCACACACCCAGCGGGGTCGACTGGCGTGAGCAGGCGCTGTTGGAGGAGTACGGCGAGGCCGAGTTCGGCTCTGAGGCCTACGCTCAGCAGACAAACGCGGTGCCCCTGACCATCACCAAATCCGAGGATGGCCGTATCATGTTCATCGAGCCCCTGCAACGCCTGGGTTTTGGACTCGCCGTCCGCTCCGCCCTCAGGCTAACCGAGACGCCCTACGTATGGATCCAGCAGCACGACTGGAACCTGATCTCGGACCTCCCTCTCGGCCCGCTCCTGACGGTCATGCAGCAGCATTCCGAGCCCGCCGCCGACGACCCGGATGATCTCGAGTCTGTCAAAGTGCCGATAAAATACGTGTGCTTCCCCTCCATCCGGATGGTGCAGTACGCGACATCCGACCACGTCATGCAGTTCCCCGCCCTGCGCGCCCTGACATATCTGCACAAGCAGAACTTCACGGTCAGGTCCGAGCATGGAAGCACCACCAAGATCCCACTGACGCCGCTCTTTTTTTGGCACGACAAGCCGCATGTTGCCGAGACGGCACACTACCTGGCTGAGGTGTTTCCCAGCCGTGCTGCACTTCCCAGGGGTGCGTTCATTGAGGACACCATTGGCCACCGTGCCAGGACGGAGATGAAGGATGGACAGTGGAAGAAGTGGGCCTGTTGGCTGTACTACCCTGACGAGGGGAAGAAGCTCTGTATGCGCCATCTCAAGGGGAGGACATGGCGGGGTGCCGAGGGCGAGCTGGCGCAGAAATTAGAGTATATGCGGCTGAACCAAGAGGAGACGGCGTAAAATCATTGGATACGAGTTAAGACCGGCACTATATCCTCACATTAGACCATCAAATACACCTCGCTGTTAGAGACTTCAACCCAAGTTTCCGCTTAGAGTTGCCTTGTCGCAATCGGCGTCCCCCATTCCGAGATGGGTTTGTCAGTCGGCACCAGCCAGATGACTCCGCCGTCCCAGCCTTCCCATTCACCCTCGTTTCCGTTGGGTTCGTCAGACAGCGTGATGCCGGCTTGCTGGACCGCTTTGGTGATCTCCTTAAGCGTCTCGTCCGCGATGGGCTCGTCGCCGCTGTCGGCCGTCAGCTTGGCCTTCACAGGATTGGGAAAACGGGTCTCGCACTTACTACATTAAGCTGACATGCGGTCCAAACTCTTCCCTCCACTCACTCAACCTAACTCCCATCGTGAGCACCCACTCTTTAATTATCACAAAGTCAAAGAAAACACGAAAACTCACCACTCATCCGTCCCCTTCCCAAACCTCACCCGCCCATCCTCCCCCCACGCCACCTCCTCCCCAACCACCCCAGCGGCCCTCGCCACCCCAGCCAGCACCCGCACGCCCTCAAACCCAACCCGCACAAAACACCGCCGGTAAAACACATCCTGACTGACCACCCTCTCGAACCTCACCTCAGCCTTCTTTACTCCCACAACTCCACCCTGCTTCCCCTCGCCCCCAGCGGCACCCTCCCCCTCACCCCTCTCATCCCCTTTAGCAGCATAATTGAAGGGAAAAGCCTCAAAAACACGATCAACCCACCCCTGCGGATCCCCCGCGTACACACTTTCATCAATCCCCGACGTGAGCGTGACATGCGCAGGGAAGAACTGGGGGACGACTCTTGATGAAGAGGCTGCTTCGCGCGGGAAGTGGGCGGGGAGGGTGGTGTTGATGAGGGTTGTTAGGGTTTTGTGGAGGGGGTGGGTTGGTGGGGGGAGGAGCCAGAGGGATGATCCGGGCATTTTGTTTTCTTTTTTCGGTTTTTTTTTTTTCTTTTCGTTCTTTTCTTCTTCTTTTTTTTGGTGGTTTGGTGCTTGGTTGGGGTTTGTTTTTGGGGTTGGTTGGTGTTGAGTGGGGTTTGAAGGTATGATTGTAATTGTAAGAGGAGTTTGGAGTGAGGTTTTGGCTTGGTTGGGTTAATGAGAGGTTGTGGTGAGGACTGGGGAGACGCTTGATGATGTGATGAGTGGAGGTCGAAACGTGCAGAGGTCCAGGCCAGGGATTGGGCCAGGGTGAGGTGGGCGAGGTGGGGTATGTAATGTACTGTACCCCGCGGGCCGTGCCGTCGGATCCCTCGGTATTGCGAGCCCTTTCAACGACCTCACCGTAAGGCTGTCCTGGGTATCTGAAAGGCACAAAGATTTACAGAAACATCATTAATTGTCCAATAATACCCTGCCAGAGAGGAAACTTGGAAAGACATCAGTTCATTACAAACCCGGCACGCTCAAAAAGCCCTGCGGTCCTCTCTTACCCCTTCCATCATCCCTCATCGAAGCGCCAACCCATGAGTCCGTCCCCTTGGTCAATGACCGGTCCATGCGACGCCAGTCATCCCCGGGACCCCGTTTTCAAGAAGCGGATTTCCGATATCAAGCTTGAAAGCGAAAATCTGGCCGGCTTTCCCATCTTGTCACTTCCTCTTCCTGCGTGTCTTTTTCCCAGTCGAGGGCAACGGGTCGGTGGGCTTTCCTCTGGCTACCCGTGGGCTCTGGCAGACACAGATGGAAAGTAATCGTTGAAGCGGTGGCGGACAAACTCCTCGCTGTCCTTGTCGGGATCGTGCATGCGTAGCGCCCGGTCGTAATCATGTCCGGCGTCGTCTATAGCATCGACGAACTCCTGGGTGAGAGCGAAGTCCGGCGCGCGGCTGAGTATCATCGATTCTTCGCCGGCTGGCATAACTGCCTCTTTACCCCCCCCCCCCCCCCCCTCTCTCTCCCCTGCCCCTGACCTTCCACTGGCGTTCAGCTTCTTCCTGTTGTTACACCCAGAGCCACGAATCGAAACAAGGGTTCCAAACCTGCAAATAGTCAACTTCTCGAGCTCCTCGCACCCCAGACAAACATGCCCTTACAATGATGCCGGATGCCTCACCTCCCGAGGACAAGACAGACGGTGCTGTTCGCCTCACTCGTCGCAATCTGAGAGAATTAACCACCGAGCAACGACGAGCAACAGCCCACCGGAGAGGCCGGTCCACTCTCTCGCCGTCACCCGACTTCCACGAATACAGGACCTACTCTAGGTTAAGGGTAGGGAGACGTAGGAAGGGATTAAGCAGAAGTAGTAAAGATAGGTTTATAATTGTTAGAAACACCTCTCCAGATAGATTACTAAGATATACCAACACCCAGTGAAAACACAGACGAAAGTATCGCAGTAGATATCCCTGATTTTACAAATTAGGTATAGCTATAGTTCAATTATAAATCACTCTTTTTCTACCCAACTATATCGATGACAAGGGGAGTTTGTTTTTGACTCATTTCATGCTAGAAGTGCCTAGCAGGTCATCTAATGTCCCTGCTAGCGCTAAGACATACATAAAAGAAGACAAGCGCGACTATATAACCTTCACTCCTTCGTTCCCTCTCGCCTCTCATCTTACTAGCCTCGCCGACACTTAGGTCTACAAAAGATATATTTCGAATCTCTTATCTACATTATATAGATTAGGACTAAGGGTCAATCCAACAGTCTAGCCAAATATAGATTCAGCTACAATCTATCATATCAACACCCTCATTGTCGGCAGTAGAGCCACAGGTCTTACAGCTACTACCATCGTATAGTTCCTCAGCCTAGACATAATACTTATTAAGCGAACTGACAAGATTGGAGGCACAACTTCGTATTCCAGCGGCACTATTTGGATCCCAAATAACAGGATTTCGATAGGACATAGGGTCCCCAACACAAAAGAACTCCTATAGAGCTACATCAGCCAGTCGCTTGTACAACATAGGTGGAAGGGGCGCGAGTCTTCTGACGCTAGGATCAACACCTTTTTAGACAAAGGACCAGACATAGTCGACTTTCTCATCCAACGAGGATTCAAGTAGTCGCCAATACCATCGCCATTTCCCAACTACCATCCTAAGACAGAGGGCGCCTTACTATCCAGCAGCCATACCTTAGATCTAACAGTATTCGACGCCTCGATCTTAGGAAGCTAGAACAACAACATTCATCGACCTCTACACTCGGCGCCAGCCAAGTATTTCCATGACTTTTACATTCTTACGAAGCCCTATACATCCTTTGTAGATTTCCTAAAGACCTACTAGATGAGGTTTTACACTATACTATTAACAACAATAATAGGCTCTCCTATATTCATAGGATATTCGCTTATAGTACAGCTTCTAGCATTGTTTCTACAAGACAAGATATACAAGTTCTCAATCCATCTAAATATATAATTAAAGGACCTGATCACCGAGGATAATCATATTCGAGGCAGCAATATAGAGCTTACTAACAGCTAAATTACAACAATATACACTCAATATAGAGTTATTCTCGCAGCTACCAGCTTTACACAAAGATAGGATTTACATAACAAACACCTGCTATATACACAAATATAATAGACTCTCACCCAGCCCTACAGCAACTCGGGCGATGCCTTGTATACTGGTCAAAAGGCTAGTACAGCTACTACCCTTTTGGGAGAGGTATAGTAGATCCCAACAATAGCCGACCCACTAAGTAGGCAAATGATTCCCACGATGTTCGAAATTGCTAAGCTACACTATATGATTATAGATAGATAGAGCTTGAGATTCTTCTTAGAAGCAGACCTATATAGTAATACCAGCCATTCTTTATACCAGCATCTCGTCAAATGCTACAGTCAAGTATAGCTAATCCTGGATTCGCATTATCGAAGACGTTACACTCTTAGATCTCTTAGGCCAGGAATCGCGCCCACAGGCGATGCCATAGCGGCCAGCTACATCTTTAAAGCGGATACAATATCTAAATTGGCAGATCAGATCCATATTGATAGTACCAGGCTAACCTAGTCCATCGATAAATGGAATGAAGCGTACAAGCTTAATATAGACAAGAGATTTAGCAAAGGTCAAGGCGAATATCAGGCATTTATTGGAGATAGCTCGGCCAGTCACCCCAACATTAGGTCTATTATACTAGCACCGTTTTATACAATTCTAGTGCAACCTAGTGACGTAGGAACCAAGGGCGGGCTATTGATAGACAAGTTCGCCTAAGTCGTCCAGCTAGACAGCACCTTTATACTAGGCCTCTATACTACTAGAAACTCTACTATATCTATAATAAGTACGACGTCCTTGGGGGCCAGGGTTACGATTAGGCTAGCTATAACATTTATATACATCGTAGTCCAAGACATCTAGAGAAGGAAAAGCAAGTCCTACGCCGAGTAGACCTAGGCGGGTTTTATTAGACGAAGATTATTTTTTCAGAAAGGACTTGGAAAGGCAAGAAATTTTACTATTCTTAGGCAGGCAATAATATCAAGAAGGTCACAATAGCTCTCGGACTAAACGCGGCTTAGAATACACTAGCTAAAAAAAGTAGAGGCTATAACTTAGTATAGGGTAAGAACGATCTAATTACCTTAGGATACTACAAATATACAATCAGAGCCAGGTCCACTTAGATCGAGTTAACCCCACTAGGCAGAATAACAAGTGTATATGTACATACAAGTGTACATATATATAATCGTTCCTATAGTAGTTATATAAAGAACTTAATATCGCTCTCACTCACTAGTTTCTATAGTATAATTCCATCCTCTCTCATCTACGCCGATTATAGAGATACAAAGTTCTATATTTACCCTCTTTAGTTTTACTAAGCTTATATAGTCAACTTACCTACAAAAGCCCCAATTATATAGAAGCAGCGACCTAGCGTTTCCAAAACCTCCACCCTCCTCTCTACCCGCCCTATCTTCTATACTATTATACTAGATTACCAGTCCCTATAGTAAAAACACCCAAGCCATCCCACCAGATCTAATGATCATCACCTCCTAGACTAGCATAGAATTCAAACACATTGCCAAGTACACCACACTATACAACGATTTATACCCTAGAGTGCCTATCCTATTTATCACTACCTCAATTATAGACCTAATTATACGATCGACTAGCTAAAACATCGAGGCGCTAAGCCCAGCAGTCAAGTATCTTCTCTCACGAGAGGCCGCAACGGCTACTTCTCGCAGTCCGATTTACCACACTTACTTCAACTAGCAGCGCCTAGAACTAGAACAGCTTTCTAAACCCCAGTTTTCCTCCATTCTATTACATATATTCTCCAAAGGAGGTACATACAAAGCGGTATACCTCGCCTAGACCTACCTCAAATCAACTAATCTTACCTTCCCCTTACCCATCGCGACCCTGATCCTAGACAGCACGCCAGGGACAGCCCACCCAAGGAACTTAGCAATCGGTCTCCAGCAGGCACTCCTCAACTCCAGATCAGGCCGCACTATAAGAGCCTTCTATACAAGGCTCTCGGCCAGCGTAGTTTAGCTGGCGTAGGCAGCACTCCAGCTACAGCGGCGCACAAGCGGGGACAAGGAGCGGGATTTCATCTCCTAGACGCGAAAGGCCTTAAATGACAAGCAGCTTTAGAGAGATTTACGTAGCGTTCCAAGGACCTATCTTTTCAATGAGCAAGATGAGATTATATAGTAGGGTGATATCTATTCGTATAGCGTCGAGAGCGTAAAGGGCGGTGTTAGGAGTTTGATAGTTAGATTCAAGAGGACAGGATATAGCGCTCACGTGAGAGAGGAAGTAAATAAGAGAGGTAGAGATAGGCAACAAGGGCAAGGGGAAAGCGACAATAAGATTAGTAGTATAGTGATAATTTCCTAGAAGGCTGTGAGGAAGATGTGGGAGGCGAGGTAGGACAGGGGTTTGGGATTTGATTTAGGCTATAGGCCGTTAAGTCTAGATTCGCTCTACTATCCTAGGGACACTGACGACAGGCCGTACCAAGTATGATTACCAATACGAGGAATAACGTAAACGATAACTACAAGTAGTCAGTGCTACTTAACTATATACAATGCCCTGATCGTCGAGCTTTAGATAGACGTTCACGCCCTGATATCTCGATGCGAGAGGTTAGGAAACGACACCACTTCACCACTCGACTTTGGAAAGTATAGAGTTAGTTAGATTATGATCATTGCCCTTTAAATTTGCCTACTAGGAGTTAAGAAGTTATATATAACTAACTATTGGTTAAGTATAACGTCAACTTTATATCGTTGCATCACCAAACATTGTTCTAATAATTCCAGTGTATCGTGTCATATATCACCAACCTAATTTTAGACAACGATACAAGGGACACAAAAAATAATCACATTGGTGAACAAATAGCGAGAACTAGGACCTAAAATTAGAATTTTCTAATTATGGAGAATAGGTAACTATACTAGTTATAGGAGTGGGAAAGTAGATGTACATACACCCTCGGCGGTTTTAAGTCTACTAACACACAGTCTTTGCCAAACACGCCGACCTTTCCCAACAGGCAAAGAGTTAACTAAACACTATCTTATAAAGCAGCCACTTCCACCTAAAAAAAATCAAGAAACTCACTACTCAAGATTAAAGAAGATATAGCTATAGAAAGACTTTGCATAGCTTGTAGTATTATCATTGACCGGTCTAGTTCCTAAAGAACTATATTTGTGATCAAGAAAGCTAGAGAAATTAAGTGGCTCGCTAGCTTGGTACGGGAGGAGAGATTGGCAGCTCGCTACCAATGTAGGGAAGAGCGGCAGCTAAAGGGCGAGCTATATACGGAATTGAAAAGAGTCGAAGATAGTATCCGGTTGGAATGTTTGCTGCTGACAGAGCTTGCCGAATGGGAAAACGACGTAATAGAGGAGAAATTCGGAGCGTATGGAGTGGACGCGCAAGAGGCGCTTAATAGACGTAAACTAGAAACTGCAGAAGCTCTAAGAACATCTCTCTTTGGGAGAAGGGAGTAAGTTGTTCATAGAGAATTGCCTACGATATAAACTTGGATTTTTATTAAGCTGCGTTCTTGTGACGAATCACTAGGTCAGCCACTTCTGAAAAGGCTCCGGAGGTATTACTGCTGATGTCATAGTGCAACACAATGGAATTTGGGGCGACGTTGCAGTCGGGTGAAATTAATCCGATTCCGCTGGCGGCTGGAAGGTGCGTCGACTGCCCTTGGCGGCCGTTGTTGAAGCTTCGACGGGAGTTTAAAACCCTCATCGTCGCCGGCTGCTAGATCCAAAGGCGTTGTGTGTCATAACCTGACAACAAAAGAGGCCGCAGGGCTGAGTGGCTGCAGGAGGGGACGCGGGAAGGCGCCCCAGCCAATCGTAAAATAGCCAATCAGGAGAGGAACGTTGGCACAGTTCAACGTTCCCAGCAAAAGCCCGATAACGGGCGCCGTTCTTAATTAGGTACAAAAGGACTTAGGAAACAAAGGAACATGTTAAGTATATTAGATAGCTAGTCACTCGTTGAGGAGGAAGCCTAGGACTTCTTCAGCAAAGTAATTTAGATCTAAGAACCGGACTCACATCTTGTGGGCTTCACCGAATCATCGTCCACCGGCCAGCACGTACCTTCATCGGCCTGAACCCTGTCAGAAGTGGTTGTGACTGCACGATTCGTCACACTACTTTATTTGATCATTGATAAGTGACCTACTAAGAATCATATCTCAAATTTGCTCGTGCTGAGAAAGTGAGAGGTTTGATGCCATGTTTGCGGGTTCTCAAAGCAGCTTGCTGCCGATGGTTGGGAGTGCCAAGTTCGGCGATGAGGTCGAGATTGCGGCTCTGCTTTCCCACGTGGCTGGATTTTTCCAGCTAGTATATTTTTGGATGCATATCAAGGGGGATCACGCCACGTCTTGCAAAACGGGTGGATCGCACTGCGTCAGAGCTCAAAGGGGATCTATGGTCCGTGCTCGGATTTTTTCTTCAGTGCGTTGGGGTGAAGCCGGATTTGCAGGCGACTGTACGGAGTACTGGAACCAAGGCCGGTGGGAGGCGGAGGAGCTAGAGGTGCAGGTGATCCTTGGGGCGGATCATCCGACACGCTGACGCTAATGGAGGACTGTGCCTAGATTCGCGTCGCATCTGGACATAGTGTCGTCGTTGGCCACTGTCGCTAAGTGGAGGAGCTAGCTGTCTTGTTACAATACAATACAATACAATACAATTTTATTAACGCCCGGCGGGTAACCCGAAAGGGCAACTATTACAGTCTGACTATATACATTTCCCAAGATATGTCCTGATCTCCTTGAAGCCCGTACAAAGTACATTCTAGTTCATGCAGCCTCTTGTGCCATTTCTCTGCGGATTCTCGTGGGTTAGTAGGGTTGTTAGGCTGGCTTGAAGGCGATTCTTCAAGTGTTTAACGTCCTATCTTCGGCGGTTAAAGCGGCGCCTGCTGTCCGTGGCACGAGGTGAGGGTGTAAGTTCGGTCGGGTGTGGTGGATTAGGTGTCTTAGTCGGCCTGCGGTTGGTTCGTGTCAAGCCGGCCTGTGGCCATTGCGAACCGTATGGTTGCGCGAACGGCTGCCATGTTAGGAGTCCAGTCTTTCGTATCCGATGATGATTTCCCTCCTAGGTAGAAGGAAATGTTGCTTCTGTGCGTGTCTGTGCATTGAAGCATCTCCGTTCGGTATGCCGTCCATTTTCTGCATCGGAAGAGGAAATGGTCTACTGTCTCTCTTGCTTTTCCATATGCGTAGTGATCTGACGGTACCGCGTCGATGCAGTGGAGGTAGCCGTTCAGTCTTGTCATGCCTGTTCTGAGCTGAGCAAGTATGCTAGCCTCCTTTCGTGACAGGTGCTCGTACAGCAATTCGGTGTGTTTGCCTGGTAGTGCTGCGTCGACTCGCTTGGAATGAGCTCCGACTTTGTCTGGTAGGTGATTTCTGGTTTCTCTCTTGGACCATGCTACGCTGAGCGTTGTTGAGTGTGTTCGGGGTGTTTGGGTTTCTGGAATAGCACCCTGTCGAGTGGTATGTTTGGCATTCTCCTTAGCGATTTTCCAGAGTCTGTCCTCTTCTCCCGCAGGGAGCCACCGTATTGTTACTGTGTTGCTGTTCGTGTGTAGTGCTCTGATTGACTTGTAGATGCGGCAGATGTGCTGTTGCCCAGACTGCTGTCGAGGCTGTCGGAGCGTGAGAACGGTCGCTTTGTTCCGCGTTGAGAGCTCGATACGGCTAGACCTAAGCACTGGCATCGTGCCTAACGCTCGTTCTATCGCTGCAAGCTCCCCGGAGTATGGATTCTGTTCTGATCTCGGACCTAGCGTCGAGGAGAAGGTTCCAAGCTTTGGGCTTCCGTATACTGACGTCGGCAGCATCGTAGCCCCACCCACTCCTACGAGGCCGTTTCGCGCCGAGCTGCTTACGGCGATCCTTACGTCGTGGTCGACGTTCCACTTTGTTGTTGTCGTCTCATTCGTGATGGTCAGTACTCGGTTCTCCCAAGGTGTCAATGTGAACGGGTTGATCGTCTCTACCCCGTCCATTGCTATGCCTTTGAGTGCGTCTGCCACCCGGTAGAGTGGCGAGCGGTGTTTGTTCATTAGTTTAGGCATCCGAGATGTATTTCTGCGCAACGGGTTGGTGTCTGGGAGTGTGTGGATGTTCGTCTATAGTTTTATCGCCCGTTTCCAGAACCGATCTTGGGCGGTGACGATATGAGCTTCTGCTTCTGCTACGCTCGTCGCTACCGTGAGGAAGGTCCCCACGATCGCCTGTGCCGCCATTTTCTGGACCCTGTTGATGGGCCCGACGAGTTTGTCGTTGTATGCGTGCATCCACACATTGGAGGCGTAGTCCACTACCGGGACGACCGTGGATGTAAACAACCGCCGCGCTGTTGATGTAGACAGGCCTCCGAGATGTCGTAGTTCCATTGCTGCCTCCAAGCCCCTGGACGCAGCCCTCCAAATATGTTCTTTATACTTGAGTTTCGTATCTATGACCACGCCAAGGATCTTGATATAGTCCTGGGGTTCGATAGTCTGCCCCTTAATCGTGAATGGTTGTGCATTGGACTTGTAGGTCTTTCGAGTGAAGTGTATGATTGATGTCTTCTGTATGTTGAATGTCGCACCGCTCCTTCTCTCCCAATCCAAGGCATTCTTGATGATGGCTTTAATGCTTTCCCGGTTGCTCTGCGCCGTAGGTCCCGTGACCCACGCGGTGAAGTCGTCCACGAAGGCTATCGCACCGCCGTGGCTGTCGATTCGTCGTTGTACTAGGTCCGCGTTGAAGAAGAGGAACAGGATCGGGGATAAGGGAGAACCTTGGGGTAGACTAGCCTGTGGTAGGCTTTGAAGCTTGGAGGTATGTCCGTTGACCTGGATAGTTGCTGTTCGCTCTGAGCAGAAGGCGTTAATCCATCGAAGCAGCTCCTCTGGGATGCCTCGTGCTTTCATCCGCTGAAGAAGCCTTTCCTTGTAGACCCCGTTGTATGCCCCTTTCACGTCGAAGCTGATCAGGCTTGCTATTTTTCGACCTCGCCAGGCAGTATAGATGTGTTCCTGGAGGAGCAGTAGCGCTTGTTCTGCCGACTGTTGTTTGCGGGCCCCGAAGTGGTTGGTCGGGAGGAGCCTATACGTTTCGACCGCATGTGAGATCCTCTCCGCTACAACCGACTCTAGCAGCTTTCCAAGCGTTGCGAGGAGTGAAATCGGTCTCCAGGCTTTCGCCACAGTGTAATCGTCCTTGTCGGGCTTCTTGAGCGGTATGATCTTGGCATGCCGCCATTGGGTGGGCAGTGTGCTGTTATCTAGAGATGCTTGGAATAGGGTGAGAACGTGGTGCTTGACCACCGGCCAAGTCTCTTTCCAGACTATCGCAGGTAGGCCGTCCTCCCCAGGTGCTTTCTAGGATTTGGTTGCAAATAATTGTCGTTCCACTTCTTCTATGGTGATCGGCGGCATCGCTAGAGGAGCTCTTTGCGGTCGGGGTCCTTTATCTTCAATCCTCTTTGGGAGAGGAGGAAAGAAGGTAACTAGGAGTTCTTCTTCCTGTTCTATGTGATTGGTTGTAACTGTTCCGTCTGCTTTGACGAGCTGTGGCACCTTCCCAAACGCCGCGTCGTCACTGGACTTCAGATACTTCGCGGCCTTCTAGATATTGGTATTGTCGGCAAGAAACTCGTCCCAATGCTTCTTCTTCTGTTGCCGGATGGCGTCGTGATACTGCTTTGCAGCCCCTTTTGCTATTTCCTCTAGGTCTGCTAAGGTTCGACCCGCTCGTCGTTTAGCCCGGGCGCGGTTCCGCCAGTATGTGTAAATACAACGCAATTGTGTGAGGTCTGTCGTCCACCACCGCTTGGTATATGGTGATGGTCTCGCTTTCGGTGTCAGGGCTTGGACTGCCTCCTGGACTGTCGACATCAGTCGGTCCGTCTGCTGTTGTATCGTCCCCCCAGAGGGGTTGGCGTTCAGTGCTCCCGCGATTCTAGTGTTGATTGCCTTCCAAGGTGCATTTTTGAGCAGAAGCCGGTCCTGTTGCTTCGGTGTTGGTACCAAGGTGTCAAAGACCGTCTCTATCGTGCGGTGATCCGATCCGTGTTCCGTCCCGTGGATCGTACACTTGACTGTTGTGTCCGCTAGATCGGTAGACGCTAGGACCAGATCAATGGTCGTGTCGTAATCCCAGCCGTGCCATGTCTTCGTGCCTCGTCGAAGCAGACTGCGAAGGGCGAACTCGTCCATTAGGTCGATGATCCGATCCGCCTCACCTTGTCTTTCCAGAGATACATCGTCTCCTCCCCACAACTGGTCGTGCCGATTGAAGTCTCCAGCAATCACCACGTCCACCGGTGTGCCCGCGTTTCGTCTTGTGTCTATAATGATCTTGCGCAAATCGTTGCATGTACTTCGTAGGGCCCCGAGATCCTGCTTTGGCATATAGACAGATACCACCAAGACTCGCCGATCAGGGAGCCTTAGGATGGCTGCTGTCATGTCCGGGGATCCTAGCGGTACCTGTTCCGCCTCCACGTCCTTGTTCACCCAAAGCATGCTTCGAATTGCCCATCTACCTTCCCTCCAAGTCGATGGAACCATCTTGATCCACTTGTGGTGTCCTATAGGGGTAGTTAGGAGTCGGCCCTGGACCCTTCGTGCTTGAGGCTCCTGGATGGCTAGCACCGTTGCGTCCTGAATTTCCTTCTCGTTCATCAAGCTGTCGTGTACCACACCCCTCTTTCTCACGTTAAGCTGGATCATGCGGAGCGTTCTACTTATGGTGAGATGGGTAGAGCCTCTGGCAGTTCCTGCTGAATGATTCGTGCGGGCCGTTGCACAGGACGCACTGGACAATCGCTTCGCTGCAGCTGCTGTGGTGGTGGCCCTCCTTGGCGCACCTGGCGCACACTTGAGGGTTCTTGCACTGGAAAGCTTTGTGGCCGATCTTCTGGCAGTTGTAGCATTGCTCTGGTCGCATCCGACGTTCGAAGGTTCCCGTGTATCCTGATTCTCCTCCGGCATAGAAGAAGCCGTCGTTGAGGAGCTTCCTGGCGTCGCCAGCTTTGGTAACATAGACCACCATGGATCCGTATGCTTTTGCGGTGTCCCTTCGGCTCAGCTATGCCAGCTTGGCAATTTGCAGCTCGTTTTCTTGACCTAGGGCCTCTGTGGCTCCAGGAAGGACCTTGCCTTCGTGATCGATGACAGCCATGCGGTTGACGTTGTCGACTTTGACTGGGTACAACTGGTCTCGAAGGACTCTTGCGCCCGGCGTCTTCTTCGCTTCGATGATGTTCTTGATTTTCTTGACTTCCTCTTCGTTCCTACCCATGATTCTGAGGCGGTGGATGTTTCCTCTGTCTCTGGTGACGGCAACGCAACGCCACTTGGGTTGGTCGCCAGGCGTCTGCATTTCGTTCTCAATAAGCTTGCGAAGGGCCACTGGTGTAGCCTCTCCGCTGTGTTCCTCTGGCACCCTGGTCATGTCCACTGTGCAGAATGCTGGCTCCGGTGTCGCCGTCCGACTTGCGGAGGGTGTCAGACTAGGAACGCTGGCAGGAGGTGTATGTCTGGCGACGTCCGCATATGCAGGTCGAACAAAAGGGCCTTCTTGAGTCTCTTTCATAGCTTGAAGCTGTAGTCTGGTGTCCTCCAGCTCGCGGCGGGCCTGGGTGAGCTGCTCTCGCGCTTGCGACAGTTCTTCGGTCAACTGGGCTGTCATTTTGGCCATCTCTTTTGCAATATCCTTGGCGATCTCTTCTGCAAGCTGGTCCCTAAGCTTTCTGAATTGCATCTGAAGTTCTGCGTTGGTAATGTCCAATTTGTTGTTCAAGTTACGGTCCTCAGGTTGCTCTGAGCATCGGATTTCCTCGCCCGCTCTTTCGGCTGCTGTGGCCTGAACTGTGCGATTTTTGTGATTTCTCAATGTTCTTTCACTGCTGTTTTCTTCATCCCAGTCCATATCGTTTTCTTGTTGCATTGATTCCATCGCCCTCCTGGTTTTCACCCTCTTGCGCTGGGGGAGGCGACTTCCCACTCCTGGGGATCCCGAATCGCCTCTCATGACGCCGATGACGTCTGAAGCGCCGCGCGCCGCACCAGACATCTGGAAAAGACCAAATCTTCCACCAGGTGCCTCAAAAGATGAAACTAAGACCAATATCGCAAAGATGCAAATAATAGTCGTCGTTTTCCCAAACGCCTATAGTAGAGACCGAAATCAGTGTCCAGATTTTCAGCGTTGAAAGTCCGCCGTCTTGTTACAGTCGCGTTCGAAACCGGCTTCCGGTTCCTCTGGGTCCAGATCTTCTTCTCCGCACAGACCCTGTTGTCTTGGCGCTGACAGGTACATCAGTTGATCTACCAGGTACCTCCAACAAGAATGAATCCCAAAGCTTCCCTCGTCATCGGTACAATGAGAAAAGCGATTTATGGCTGAACTGTGATCAGTGTGCTTGTACACGTGTAGCCTCAACATTCCCACAGCTAGTGCAAGACCGGACGGTGACTGTAAAGTACGGTAGTATTGTGCGATTTGATCCACTTCCGGTGGTTATTGTACCCGCACTACTTTTATCGAAATAACCTCTATAACTACATCTAGTCCTTCGCATATGCGGTTACCCCAATGTCTCTAGAAATGGCTGCGCAGAGGGCGACCCAGGTTCCTCAACGTGTCATCTCCGTCATCAATTTCCCAGCGCCAGCAAATGCAGTGGTCAACCATGGCGCCGAATCTCGGTGCCGCTCAGCACGATCAGATCCGGGACATGATATTGAGTGGGGAGCTTACTGACGTTCAAATGGCTCAAATCGTCGGATGCAGCGCGCGCTCGATTCAGACGATTCGATTGAACCTCCGACTCTTTGGAACCCCGAGAGCCCCCAGAAACGGGGGGGGGACGTCCCAAAAACATTTCACCGCCTATGCTACCTTGGGAGAGGTTTTACCCTGACTGTCTGATCAAAAAGGACGAGCTGGCTGAACGAGACTCGTTCAAGGAAGAGCCGAAGTCATCATCCAGGGTTCTCAGTGGATAAAACTCATGATTGATGAGTGTTTGTCGGGGAAATATAGAAAATGCCTTATTCCACGTGATGAAGTTGATGTTGGCTGTTGTAGACGCCGAAGTGAGGACATGTTGAATAGGCAGCCCGCTCGTCCGAGTAATTCGAAGCTTTCTGCCAGGCCGCGCGCTACTGCCGTAGCAATAACGTGTTCGAGCCTGTTCAAAGAGTTGGCAAGGAGCTGCAGACTCGAGGGTTTTTAAGAGATGGTCTCTTTACCATTTCAGCCGGGTTCTCATCCTGGTAATTCTCGTCTTCTTGTATATAACGCGTAAGCCGATCGGCGGCAGGCCCATCTTCAACGAAGACATCCAGGTTTGAGACCTTCTAATAGCCCATTTCAAAGAGATTAAGCGCGAAAGATCCCGATATCAACGCCCCATTGTTCCCTAGATGAGATCGAAATATAATAGGGTCGTCTACAAAGTCGCTTAGCCGGACATTGATGTTTGAAATCTTGCTCAGCATACAGTGTTTAAGCTCATCAAGCCCTTTATACACTTGACACAAAACCAAGAAGTCGGCAATAGTCAAGTATGAAGAGATCGCCTCCTAGATTGGGTATTGACAAAAAAGTTCGAGCTATTTCGACTAGAGTTGAGATCCGAGACTTTGATCCATCGCAACGGCGCACGTTTTCGTTGGGCAAGTGCTGGTGGGATGAGCAACTGGATGTGGAATGTCGCTGGAACGCTCGAGCCAGGGCGGGGTGCATGCTGGGTTGGTGGGGTGCACAGGCTCTGGTGGGGCCGGCGATAAGCGAGCACCAGTAGATAAGGGTTGTGGGGTTGACCTAGATTCCTTGGTTCAGCGAGAATAACGTCAGCACTTCAAGCGAGATGTTGAAAATTGCCGAGCCATCTTTTGCGGCTGCGTAACCAATAGCTTTCTTCTGGTACAGTATTAGCCTGGGTTTATCAGGCGTCAGCCGCTGCTCGATCATCTCAGAGGATCAATTTCGCTTCGTCGCGCCCAATACCAAATCTGCACCTTTGTCTCTCAGCTGACTAAATCTTGTGTTGCTGCAACTGCGTCATACCTGGAAGAGGCCGATGACTGGTAGCGGCTAACATTAGAGAAGTGGCAAGTGTCATCGATCAGAACCACGTTAGTGGTGAAAAGTAAATGATACAAAGCCGGTAAGCAGAGATATCAAAGTATATATGACATTCCAACACTACAGAAATCCATCACTCCATAACAGCAAACCGAAAGAACGTCACTTGGCCAGAGGCATGTCCTAGGTTGAGTGTTTGACCATGAACCGCCACACATGTTGCCCGATAATCGGCGGGAAGCCAAAGAATGCTCTTCCCATTTCTTGTGACCCAATCGTTGCCGACGAAGAGAAAACCGCTGCCGGGATTCTGGTCTCCAGACCTGCTTGAAACCACGGAGTTTATGGTTACGCTCAGCAGCCCTCGGTCTGTCTCGAGACATTGACCATTCCTGGTGGGAGGAAAAGGCAGTGTGGGCTGGCTGAGACTGAAGATGGTGGGGTAAGTGGGGGCTTGGCCGCACCCACCAACAGAGCCCGATTCGGATATGCAGTAGGGAGGAAAGCAGGCTTGATACGGTAGCGGCAGCGGACCTCGTACCGTAGAGGCCAGCCGGGGGGCGAAGCGATTGCGATGTCGTACTCTCCCATACGGCCTTGGGTGTACGAGTTCGCGTCGTTTGGGTGCTGCAAATAGCCTTGTAGCTAGTCGTGGCGCTCGAGATGAAGAGGGCCGCGATTTACCCGAAGGTGTAGGGATCGGGGCTGCCCACATCGTTCCACGTCATGATGCGTCCGAACGATCTACCACGCACATCTCTATTCCCACATATACCCCTCCACCTCCGAGCAAAATGACTTCCCCAATATCTCCTCCAACCCCGCCACTGCAAGCCGCCTCGCACATTGAAATCCCCTATTCTACTATTCATTGGCGGCATCAGCCATCAGACACTCAGGCCGTTGTCCGTCTCGCACAAACGAAACACAATGAGTTCCACAGACTACGCGCATGTCCCAACACCAGCCAGGTGCTATGCCGACTTCTGTCTCGTTCCTGTACTCTATGCCCCAACCGTGTTAGTTTTCTTACTGTAACCCCCGCAACTGACAATGCCATCCAACCAGGTCGGCACCGGCACCGCCTCGGTGGCGCAAGAAGTCGCTGAGGTGCAGAAGCTGCTCAAGGCCAGCGGGTTGTCGTACACGATGCATTCGGCTGGCACCACCATAGGTAAGTCGCATGTTGGGGTTTATCACAACTGTCCTCGCCTCTAGAGCCTGGGCATAATCTAAGCCGTGGAAAAAATAGAGGGCAGCTGGGATGAAGTGATGAAAGTCATCGGGCAAGCCCACTCGGTCGTCCACCAGAGGGGCTGTGTCAGGGTGCAGACGTCGATGCAGGTTGGAACTCGGTGAGCAGTCCCTGCCGATTCTACCCTAACCCCTTCGCTCCGCGCTGCCGTGTAATCTATATTCCGTACTGTGTAATGAAAGCTGACCCGCCTCATCGGCGGCACCAAGGACCGACAAGACCCAGACAGAACAGCAGAAGGTGAAGCGGGTCGAGGAGCTGCTAGCCAAGGATAGGGAGTCGTCTTGATCCCTACGTACCTATCTCGGGTATATACGAGGCCCCATCCAACCAATGGACGATATTTACCTACTTTGGCACAGTTTTCTTGCTTCCCAGAGAAGAGACAGCAACAAGACGTTGATGATCCTTGATTCTCGCGGAATCCACGTTCCGCGACGGTGTAGAGATCGGGGCTGTCCAACATCTTTCTACGTCATGATGGGTCCGAATGGATTGACAAAGACCCGCGCACCCAACACGTTCTAGGGTCTGTTCGCTTAACTCAGGGCCATGACTGCCGCTCTCACCCACGGTCTTGATCGGTTCCCCGCAAACTGGCAAAACGACATTGCTGTGAGCCTCCTTGCGTGTCTCGCAACACGCGTTTTGTCCCTGACCACAGCCCGCCCGCTCGTCGACGCACTGCTGGGGTTCCTATCCGAAGTCAGAAGAGTGACTCTCAAGTGGGCCAGACAGCTTCTCGAACGGATCACAGGGTGCCAGAGCGAGGCCGAACAGACGAGCCTGAACCAACGGGTCTTGATGGTGGCATTGGCGTGCATGTCGACATTCGACATCGAGTCCGGCCTCTTGGAACCGCTGCTGCATTTCGCGCCCGAACTAAGTGCGTTTATTGAAGCTGCCATTCTCGCCCAAGACCATTTTCCGACCACGGGTATTGTCTCCGACCCCGATTTTTTTGTCTCATCGACGGCGCAGGGCGATGCACAGAACACAGGGGCTTTTCAAGGTTGAGGTTGTTGCGCAGAACAACCCGGGCTTCCATGAGGCTCTCCGGCGGTTTTGGGCAGACTACTTGCCTTCTGCAGCGAAGTGGTCGGCTTCATCTGACCGCAGCGGTCATATTCTGACTGCCGAGATGGCTGAGAAAAAGGCTGCGCCCACTAAGATCTCCTTCAGCCTTCTGGAGGGCCGCCTGCTCGTCAACGGGTACCCCTTGGCTCACCTTCCACGGAAGTACGAGCCCCACTCGACATACAGGCTGTGCCGGCGGAGAGACGGAGTATCTGTCCATGAGGTCTGCGAGTTCATTCCTTCTCAGAAGCTGAAGGGCGACGTGCCCACTTCTTTTGTTCAGAATTACTCGCACTGGTTGAACACTTCCACCGGAGCCATCGAATTTTTCGACCGGCGGACAAACCGTGGACGTCGTCTCCTGACAATTGGTTCTGACCCAAAAGGATGGCCGAAACATCCTCTCGCGAGACGGCTGCTTCCTGATCGATCCTCACAGTACAACCGCGAACACCCTCTCGGTGATTCTGAGCCTCACTGAGTCGGCATTCAACATCCTTCGTTCAATCCAATCGTGCCTTAGTCCTGGACCAGCCGAGGTTCTCTCTTTCGTTCACGCGAGTCGGTCATTCGGTCGAAGCACTACACTGGCATGTGCTTTTACTTCCTCGTTGTCAATCGTCCCGCCACCCCGAATTTTTTTTTGAATTTTTTTTTTTTTTTCACTATCGTTCGATGCCAGACCACTCTGTGCGGACAATGGAGTTTTATGCTCTCAGCGAGGCAGCAACGACGGCCCAATCGGCGCAGCACTCTATCACGTTCCCCTGGACCAAGTATCGCCAATGCGATCGTTCTTCCAAAGGAAAAGCCGCCCTTCAGAACATCTTGAACAACTTGGACAAACCTGTTGTTAGTAGTCGTCCTCAATCTCATTGTGTAATGTTCATTCTGTGATGCAGCTTCGGTATGATCGGGACTGCAAACCAGATCACTTCCGCCTCCGAAACGAAAACCCAGCCATCCAGAGCGTGACGACGGCAGTCGACGACCTGCCAATCTCTCGCGGAAGAAGGCTGGGATTGGCGAGAGTCCATGGATTTTGACGACGTTTATCAAAAAGAGAACGCCAAGCATAAGCACACTATCATCGAGTACCCGAAAGACAGTGGCAGCTGGTACATTCTGCGCTGCGACCAGCACTGCCATTTCGGGCGCAGGCCCCTTGAGGGAGCAATGAAATACCTGAACGGGAAACGTCTTGGTAATCTCCCCAAAGATGGCGCCACTGCCATTGAGAAACTCGGCATTCGTGTGAGGAATTGCGATGCAGACAAGGCAAAAAACAACAATCTTGTGTTCAACCGTGCTCTGGAAGCTGGATATCAACCATTCAAAACGAAACTGGAGCAGCTGAGTCACCCTGAGACGGACGAGGAGTCCGGATCGGCACCAGACAAAGCCAGTCATGATCCCCGGGCTAACATGCCAAGAAAGCAGGAGGCATTTGAGGGGATCACTGACCCAGCCGTGGGTGAGCTGTACCAGCTGTACCAGGTGTGGCATGGAGGTACTTACTACGCAATCCTCATGCTACCCACTGGAAGTTTCGAGTCGGTGGGGATGGTTGGCAACATAGCCGAGACGGGGCTCGTTGCTCATACCCCTACATGCTACCTTTCCGACAGGCAAGAAAAGGAGATCCACGGGTGGGCGGACGGCCACAAAAACGGCGGATCTCTCATCCGAGGCTCTCAATGCCCGCACGTGATGCTGCGTTGACGAGGAAAGACTGTGCGTTCCTCCGCCTGTGTGGAACGAGCCGCACTTCAAATTAGCCTCTGAGCTGGACCCACTTTGCATAATGTCGGTTCCAGGCTGTCGGGACAAAGCTAGCCGCTTCTGGGAAGTTGCGCCGAGATCATGTGCAACAATGAGGACTGCGGCCCTTGCGCCCCGCACGGATGAGCTTGTCGATCTCGACTGCAACGCGTTCCGTTTGTTTATTTGTAACGGGAAGACGCCCATTTTACGGCCATGTCAATGCCGGCCGCGCGTGCCTCTGACCAAGCTCTCCGCACGGCTTCACAGGTGAGCAGGGGAATATGATGTAGATCGCCTTAGCCATACTCAGAAGCCTGACATGCATTCACCATTCAGCCTGTGTCCTCGGTTTACCCAACAATGGATTTGCAGCCGGCTGGAGGTCGCATGTAAGCTTGGGTTTCTCGACTTGCGAACCGCGGAGAGGAACCGCGGAGAGCTGATCATGTTCACTCACAGCGGCCAGACCTACGAAGAGGTCTATTTTGAGAATGGCCGGTGGTATGGCACATACCAAAAGGGAAAGTACATGTTTCCTATCGACGATGTGAGACCGCTCCCCTATTCCTTCATCCCGCCCGTCACTGTGCGGCTGCGCTGACTTTAGTCAAGACTGAGTTGAAGAGACTAGATCTCTTTCACAAGATATTCCTTGTCGCACGCAATGATGTTCTTCACAGCGCTCCCATCCACAACCAGGAATGCCCGCGGATCCTCGACCTGGGTTGCGGGACCGGTATCTGGGGAATGAACATGGCTGAGTAAGTTTCTTTAGTGGCCCTCTGTAGGATCACGGCCCTCTAACCTCACGGGGGAGAGCAGCCAATACCCTGGAGGGATGCATATGGGCCTTGACCTGAACTACATCCAGCCCGAATTGTGAGTTCTTACCTTCCACTCCTACTGGATGGTGTACTGATTCCTCCTAGCATCCCCGCCAACATGTGTTTCCTGCAGAAGGATATCGAAGACAGGTGGCAGGATCTTGAGCCATCCTCCTGGGACCTGATTCATATGCGTACCCTCAACGGCAGCATCAGCAACTGGCCCGCGGTATACGCCGAGGTTTTTAAGTTAGTTCTCTCATCAAGTCTGGATGTTCCTTGTTGACGGTTTGGAGGCATCTCAAACCATACTACGGGTATATCGAACAGGTCGAGATAGACTGGACCCCTCGCGGTGACGACAGCACCCTGCCAAAGGATTCCTACATTGGACAGTGGGCAAATGAAGTTTTAGACGCCATGGATAGCCTCGGCCGTCCGATACGCTTGGACAGAAATCTCGAAAAGCAGCAGCTGGCGGACGCTGGCTTCGCCGATATCAAGGAGGAGGTTATCCGATTACCACTCAATGACCAGCCTGCTGAGGCACCCGGCAGAGACCTCGGCCGGTGGTTCAATCTTGGCATCCAACAAGCCTGCCAACCACTCAGTTTGGCGCCCTTGGGTCGAGGGCATGGCTGGACCCCGGATAAGATTCACGATCTCTCCGAAAAGGTCAGAGTCGAGCTTCGCGGCAATATTGTGCATGCACACTTCACACTGTGAGTTCCAGTACACTTGCAAGCTGCCGTTTGTTCCACACAGTCCCTGTGTGAGGCAAAACCACGCCGACTTGTTTTAGGCATATCTTCACAGCCAGAAAGCCACAGTGAGTCTGCCGCAGAAAGCGGTTTACGGGCAGCCACGTTTCTCTGCATACAGGTGATCAACTGCCGGAAATCGCTCTCTAAGGCTCGGCCGTCTCTCGGGGCAGCTTAAGTTAATTGAGACTGTTGAATGAGTCTTAGCATATCTTCGGGAATAGATCCCAGGCGCTGTCATGTGATATGGGATACTTTGTGACCATGGCTTCTTTTGTGCCGCCAGAATCACCCACACATTGAGACAGGACGATCAACTGCTTTCCCTTGCGGCTGAAAAGCATCTCGATGGAAGCGGCCAAGCGGGGGAGTGGTGTCACGTGCGGCAACACACACTGGCGTCCACGCGAAGGCAGAACCTTGCAGCGACAGAACCTTGCAGCGGATGAATCAGGATGATAGTTTGTCCGTCTGACCCAGGTCGGGCGACAGCCTTGTCGCGCCACCCAAACATAGTATACCCCTGAACAGGGGCATTGCAAAAAGCACGTCAACATCCTCAGCGGCAGAACCTTGCAGAGGATGAGTCGGGATGATAGGTTGTCCATCATACCCGCTGGCCGCGCTGCTTTAGTACTTATTAGTGATATACCCCCTGAACAGGGGCATCTCCAAGGGCAGGTCAGTTGGTGTCTTTTTCAACTTGGAACCTTCCGGTCCCAACGAGTGTGTTCCGTCTTGCAACTAGCTCAGAACAATTCTACAACTACACCCACTTGAGGAAAGAAGAAAGGAGGAACAGGACGTCATGGCAGTGTAATCTTCGTCGTCCAACCTAGAGAGAGGCAGGGGCAGATGCCTAGCGTACAACTACTGCGGCTAGTCTGACCACCCACCTCGACAGGGTTTGATTACCTACCTAATGGGTGCGTGCAGGGCTGGAGCGTGCTGTGCTTGCCGACTCCCACCACTCCACTGCCCTTCTCCCCCCATCCCCCTAAGCTTCTCTGACAGAATGACGACCCGGGTGCAGGGCTGGGCGAACAGGCACCTGCGCAAGCAAGACGTGGCAACCACCAACCCCCAGATTGCAGCCGTCATTCCCGAGCTCCGACCTGGCAATTTCTTAAAAAATCTTTAACTAGTAATGAAACCAAAGAATATAGAACAACTTCTTCCCATGATTGCTCACAGCGCGTAGACGGGATTATTCGCGCCGAGGGCTCCGTCGACGAATTCTTCGTTGAAGGGCCCGATAGTAATGGGGTCGAGGAAGTTCGTAGCGGCGGATGTCGCGCGGCAGGCCTGCCATATTGTGGTAGCGTTGAGGAGGTCAGAGTTGTCGCTGCACGGGGAGCGGTAGCCCACACTCTCCAGAGTGGGGAGCGGGCTCCTGCTGCTGCCTGTGCCGCACTCCTCAACAGCGCCAGAACAAGGCGGATGCATCGACGGGACGCCGAGTTCCGTTTTGGGGAGATGTGCAACACTCTGCGAATCCGCATTGTGGCAGTACCCAGTCCTTTTTCACCAACATTTATTTCACCGACTCGTCCTAAAAATAGCTAGTCATACTAGGCAAATTAACAAGGCTCGGTGCAGCAGGCACCCATTGCTACTTATTGGCTCGAATTCCAGTCATTTGTTGCTGTCAAGATCAAGAAGGTTGTGTCTGCAGTCGCCCGGTTCTGACCTTCATAAATCAACCTCGAGGAGATTAGCAGCATGTCCTACTCGTCAATTCCGACAGATACACATGGCCATGAAATGGCTTCGTTCATTCACAATAGCCAAGACGAAGCCGCGGTCGCTGACAGCAATGTGCAAAATGCGAAACCACACATTGAGAGCGACAAGCATCATCTTCAGCACCTGTATGGAAAGCTGCCAACGAATGGTCGCCTTACGCACCACCAATTAGAGGTATTATAGTTAATGCTTTATCCCACTTGGTATTTCGCATTCAGCTAATTGTATGGTCGATTTTAGGGACGAAAGTATTTTGATTCTGGCGACTTTGCGCTCTCGCAGGCTCATAAGTCTTCCAATATTGGCGGTGTAGATACCGGGAGTGAACACCCCACCCGTGAGAACGTATCTCACCCGGCATGTCCAGTACCAAGCTCCAGCAACGTCGATGGTGGCGCTAATGAGCCACTACGAGGCCAGAAAGCCACTGGTGAGGTAATGTCTGCTAGCAAGCTCTATCAGGAGATGGTTACTCGGAATGGCAATTCGCAGGGTACCGAGTAGGTGAAGGGGGAGAGAAGCGTTTGAACACGGCTGTGTCATTCGTGACTTTGGAACAAAAATTCGTGCATCAATTATGGGATAGAACGAACTATTATTCTCGCGCTCTTGTTGACCAAGGGCAGATGCCTCTGGGGCCCGGCCGTGAACGGTGCTTTTCTGGAAGGGCTTTAGAACCCGGCGGAGATGCGCAAGACGTGATAGTACGCGAGGCAGCGATGACGCAGTCAGGCAAGTGCGGGTGATATTACCGTTGGCGCGTGTCCCTGCCCCGCCTGCCCCGCCTGCCAGAGATTCTAGTAAGCGATCCCTCTGGTCAAAAAAACAGGTACACCAAATGGTGTTTTACCCACACCCTCACCAGAGACGTCAGTGATAACCCCGTTCATTCCTTTCTTATCACATCACCACAACCTTCAAATTGAAAACAAAAAATGTCGAAATAGAAATATAGATGATAGCGCATTTAACTCACGCTTTGAATTTAACTCTTCCCTTCTTTTACGCTAGTGTAATTAACTCAATTCTCTTTTGCGGGGCACACCCATCCGTTCGGGACTCGGCGGGTTTGCAGGATTTCAGGCACTTGACAGGCTTTCTGCACTGCGTGTTAATTGGCCTGGTGGCGGTCCGTGTCCGGGAGAAAACATACCATCCATGCGGGCTCCAGCACCTACGCGAAGAGCATAAGGGCGGATAGTCTTACGGCAGCCGATGACCAGGAGGCACCGCACCCACAGGCCGTAAAACTGCTTGTATGTCAGTGGGAAAAGAGGCTTGTCCAAGAACTCCTCCTTCCAGGGAATGTCGATACGGTCGGCCTTGCCAAGGACTGGACGGTGGAGAAGCTCGTGAGCCGATTCAAAGCTGGCTGCCAAAGCGTCCATCTCTAACGCCCGGGTAATCACGAGGCTTGCCAAACAGAGGGGTGGATACGGCACGAGAGCGGTAGAGTAGGCGATGCTGTTGATAAGGGGTTCGGAAGATATACTTCGTTAGCCCTCAGCCTCTAATCTGCTCAGGATGGGATTGCTCACGAATTTTTGCTTCCTGTATTTACAAGTCATCTGGGACGTCTTGATCTTGTTCCGGCCGATGTTGGGCGTGACAATAATCCTCGTCTGGGTCTTGTCATCGGGATCGCGCACGACGGACAAGGTGTACTGCCGACACTGGGTATTCACAAGGCTGCCCGGCCGGAAACCGCCGGTACTGCTGAGAAGGACCGCGGCGTGGAACGACACCCTCGTAAGTGACGAAGCGGGTAATCTTCAGCCAGCTGATATAGCGCGAGAAGGACGAGGATGATATCTGCCGCTGTCGCTTCAACCTTCACGTACAACGTGTTGATCTCCAGGTTAAGCAGTGGCGACAGTTTGAGGAGAATCCACTGGCCAGCTCAATAAAGCATGCCAATGGAAGAAGCGCAGAACGGACAGAGTGCGAGAAAGAGGAGAGCCGTGGAGGAAGGTTCCACGTTAGGATGCAATGAAGGGCGAGGGGGTCAAATCTTTGAAAGGGGAAAAGAAAATGCATCCATTTCGGCTTCACATACCCGGACAATTAGATAGGTGGGCCCCTCGCGTCGTTCCCCTTCTTGCTCCCACTTCAGGAAAAGCCGGTCAGCCTCCAGGTACTTGTCCTTTTTTCGCAGCGCTGCCCGCTCGCCACGGAGGACCTTGAAATCGGCCCCTGCGACGAGCCTCCGCCAAACCTCAATGACACTGTAAGCGGAGTTGAGCGTGCGGACCATGGCGCGCTCCTCCGGCCCTAACACGACACGTTCCTTGATGGAGTTTTGCACATATACGTGGAGAAAGGCCTGGACTGGTGCCTGAAGCCTTGGGGCTGATGGCTCCCGAGCGAAGTCTACCCAGAAGCGGCAAGGGTCGACATCACGACACCTTCACTCAGTTAGTACCAGTTTCGGGCTCCATTGTGGGCAACATACATTTGGGGAGCGCCGCAGCTGCCAAGCTCACCCTCTTTCTTTCTAGTAAGTCGTCAGAAACTTCAAAGAGCAACAAAATCAGTAACAGAAACCTGAAAAGAGGGGGGAGAAAACATACTCGGTCCAGGCAGTCCATATCCTATCGCGCTCTTCTCGCGTGCCTGGAGCAACAAATGGCTGCTCGTTACCCTCCTCCTCTACAGCATTGTCCAAATAATCCTGGAGGAGCGTATTGATGCTTTCCTGGTCCACCTCGGAGAAGCGGAACTGTTGTTGTACCGTCATCCTGAGCCAAGGAGTGCTTTGGAAAGAGAAAGAATGCCGAGAAAGCGGAGAGAAAGAGGGATTCTAGGGGTTTGGGGGGGAAGGGCGGCCACGACGGCATGAGCGAGCGAGGCCAGCACCGAACCTCGAGGGGCCAGGACGCAGTTGGTTCGCATCCCCGCAGGGGACAGGATCCTGGCGCCGAAGATTGCACCGCCATCGCGAATGCGCGGGACGCGTTCTGGAAGACTCAATGGGGGTGAACCAAGTAGAATGGGCGACACCTTCCGGCCTCCGTCGCCGGCGCTGTTTGTGGTCGCGACGGAGGCGGCCCCGCTCCGGGAACGCGAACGTGATCTCGTCCGGCAAAACCTCGGGTGAGCGTTGGGCCGGGTCTGCTGAGTCAGCAATTGCAGTCGTGCAACGGGAGAGATCTTGTGTCCTTGCCAGAGCGCCCGTTGTTCGTGTTGACTGGGCTTTTCATCAATATTAACCTTTTCATGTGTGGAATCACTGGACAATGAGTGTACGTACTGTTCGAGATGACATAGTTGCCGGATGACGACCAGAACCTCTGGAGGAAGCAGAGCACCTGCGGTGCCACGGAGCTGCAAGCGCTGCAGGACGTGTCGATGGATGTGGCAAAGGCGGCACCCTCCACCAAGGCTGCGAAGTTCACCAGTCAGAAAAAGGGCTAGGAGGAAACTCGATCCTGGCCTCGATCCACACGTTTGATCCCGCCGCTGGCTGCGACGCGACGACCTTCCAGCCTTGCAGCGACAAGGCTCTGGCTAACCACAAGGTTGTGACTGACTCGTTCCGATCCATCTACTCGGTCAACTCCGGTATCGCTCAGGGCGTGGCGTTTTCGGTCGGCCGGTATCCCGAGGATAGCTATTATGGCGGTAATCCTTGGTACCTCAACACGCTTGCCGCCGCTGAGCAGCTTTATGATGTGCTCTACGTCTGGAAGAAGCAGGGCTCCATTACCGTCACCTCGACATCGCTCGCCTTCTTCAAGGACTTCCTCTCCTCGGTCACCTTACCAGAACACAAAATCCCAACATATAAGCCTCATCACTTCATACTTGACCGTGTTGCATGCTACGCGCACTCCACAACTCACCGAAGATGGCAGTTTAGAGTAGGACCGTAGGCGAATATGAGACAGAGGCATAATTAAAGTCCAGACTATCAAAGTCTCTGGCTACATCATATGGAAAACGATCCCTCTCCCTCAAGCTCCAAAACGACCCTCTCTCCCTCACTCGACTGCCACTCCCCCATCCCCCGCAACACAGTAAAAAGATGCTTTTGATCAAGCGGAACCTTCTCCTTGGCGGCAAGCAACGTCGCCATTCTGACTGTGTTCCCGATCTGCCGGCCGTTAAGCGCGAGCTTCGCAAGGTCCGACTGCACAGCAGCAGGTTATGCAGGCTGGCCGGCCCAGAAAGATTGACGAAGTGACGCCAGAGGTGCAGCCGAGCGCTTCGGTCTAAGTCGGGATACCGCAGGGTATGTTAGGCGCTGGCTTTCAGGCTTGTGCTTTTTCAACGGCTGTCCAAGGAACAAAGTGATCTTCCCGTGGCCGCCTTCAGTAGAAGCCATTGTTCCCTGACATTAGGGGACTATAATATAACTTGAATGGACGGAAGTCAACTGTATCGTCGTCCGTCTCTCCGTGTGTGATGACGCCTCAGAATGATGCATGCCACTTGAATCTGATATCCGTCACTCTCCCACAAAATCATCGTAACCTTCGCTTCAGCACGAATGCGCTGAAAGTGGCCTTGGACATGCACATGAAGAGCCCACGCGCGTCCCCCGTCTCTAGATTCCCTCTTGCATTCCGCACTCGAACTTGGTGTGCTCATCGAGGCCGCAATCATCGCCCAGGATCACCCTCCACCATCGGTGTGACAAGAAGAGCAAAACAGAAACAATCAGGGTTTTCACGAGTCTCTCCGGCGGTTCTGGGCGGACTACTTGCCTTCTGCGCCCAAGTGATCGGCTTCTTTTCTTGCGCTGAGGGCATCACACCGGCGGATACTACGCCAGAAATGTTCACCCCTGCGGATAGGGCTGGCATCTCAGTGTTTCGCGATCGTTACGGGCCGGGGTTTAAGCTTAGATGTCTGGGCCGCACGCGCGCTACACTGACAGAGCCAGCGAGTACTCCCTTGGCCGGAAGGTCCGGGTAATCTTGTTAAACTCTGTCGTGCTAGGGATAGAGCATTGCAATTATTACTCTTCAACGAGGAATCCCTAGTAAGCGCAAGTCATCAGCTTGCGTTGATTACGTCCCTACCCTTTGTACACACCACCCGTCGCTACTACCGATTGAATGGCTCAGTGAGGCTTCCGGACAACAACCGGTATGTTGCGCCGTCAATAAAAACCGGCATCACGATACGCCTCTTCGTGCCGCTCTTGGTGCGGCCGCCCCCACGGCCTACCCCACACGATTGGCTCGGGACAGGCAGATCAAGTAGAGATTCCAACTCGGAAAACTGTGGGCTTTGATAGATGCACATCCTGCAGTTCGGTCCGCCGGCGGGTATCCTGCTGGCATCGGAGACGGCGAGTGACCTCCACTTCGTCGGCATGCCGCCCAGCACTATCCTCCTGACGCCGGTCAGAATGAAGATAGAATGCCACAGGAAGCGGCCCTGGCAACAGCACGAGCGGTCCAAAGATCGTTTCATATCTTCAACTCCCGTTTTTCATGCCACGGTCCCCCCATCAGGGAGCTCCCCGTAGTCTACAATCCCCCCCCCCCGGGTGATGGGTATCTGACCAGGCATCTCCAGATCCAGTTCCACCTCATATTCAGGACTCTCACCAAACCGCTTCGACTCCATATCAAACCTCAGCCTCTTCCCGCCCTCTCTCCGCGCAATGTGGCACCCCAGCCAAACCACTCTTTACCTGACGAACTGCGAGGTCGCTCCGCCCCTCAAGGACGCGATGTTGCCGACAGACGCTAGAGCGGCGGCCTATGTCCACGACAGGGACCGGCTTTCGCTCGTGGGTTTCGCCTAAATGAAGACATTCGAGATGCTTGATGTAACGTAGGAATTTTTGGTGTCGTTCTTTGCTCTCCTGGATGTCGAGGAGGCGTGCGACGGTCGGGCCGGTTTGGCATCCTGCGACTCCGGCGAGAGGACTTGTAGCATTACTTTGCGTCTCCATCTCGGCAAGATCAAGGGACAATAATGGCGACAGTTGGTATAGGCCTCAATCGGACGATCAATGTCACTCAAATTGCCGTTGTACTGTAGAGGACTGAAGATTTTTGATGCGCGACGGAAGGCCTGGAGGCGAGGCTGTGGTAGTGACGTGGCAATCACACATCGTGTCGCAACAGAACCATACAAAATTGCGTGCATGACGCCCCAAGCTGCAGCCCTGCTTCCGGCCTCTACGAGGACAGGTAACAGGAAGTAAGTCCTGTATATCCCGCAGGGTCGCCTTATATGACAGATGCCCAACCAACGTCGCTTGTCCCTGACGCATCTGGTTCATGATGGTCAACGACGCCATCCTTGAACCCCCTGAAAATGCCGTGGATCGGCTCGTGACTGCTCCATTTGGAGCAAATCTGGAGGCGAAGAGGAGCGTAATGAAGAGAAAGGCCTCTGATTGACGACCATGAACTGTTCGCTTGATGGTGATGGATTGGACGTCTTCAAGTTGAAGATCCGCTCGCTTTTCATGGTGTTGTTGTCCAAGACTGCAGTACGGGCAGAAGTACTTGACGATGTGGTCGACAAGTTCGACGGGGAGCTGGCGGATGGCCGGGGAGGGCATTGGGACGACGAGCCTGGATTCAGGATTCGGGATTTCCACTTGTAGTAGGTTTGGGGGCTGGGCGGAACAGGACCACGGTCCAGAATGCCAGAGCACACATGCAGGATGCGGGCCCGGGGACGGAATAAAGGTGGCAGCGTCACATCGACCCCTGGATGTAAAAACCGAGCGGGCCAATGGGAAAACAAGCAAGGCACGTGAGCGGGCCATTGTCTGAGTCCAAGCCTATAAAACATGCGCCACCACGCAGCCCCGAGCCCAGTGGTGCAGCTGTGATTCTATTCTTCACATCGCACCTGCGAGATCCGAGCACACCGACATCAACGTTCGGATAGTGAAAGAAGACGCACTCCAACAACATGGTCAAGCTCATCCCCGCCGCTAAAGCCGCCATCGCGGGCTACGCATCCGCCGTCTCCCTCGGGGGCAACTCCTCCATCCCCTACTCCACCACTGCGGCGGCCATGGCCAACTTCTACCACGCCAACTTCACCAGCTTCACGCTGGGCATCGTC
Source organism: Chaetomiaceae sp. PYS4301M (assembly GCA_023628425.1). Lineage (NCBI taxonomy): Eukaryota > Fungi > Ascomycota > Sordariomycetes > Sordariales > Chaetomiaceae > Chaetomiaceae sp. PYS4301M. Next base: position 378,225 of record JAMAKR010000022.1, read on the forward strand.
ACCGTCTTCCCCGACGCCGCATTCGCGCGCGCTGGCATCGAGAGGAGCCTAGTGCAGTACAACCAGAGCGGACTGGGCACCGATTTCCGGTACGAGCGGAGCAAGGTCGAGGCAGTGGGCGCGACGAGCGCGGTGGTTTGGATTACGTGGAGGATCATGCCCGCTGCGCGTGGGCAGGGGGGGGTGGCAGCGGGACATGGAGGGGGTGGGAAGGGGTGGACGTTTACGGACGTTTATGGGTTTAGGGTGCCCGCGGACGGAGGGGATGGCGTGTGGGAGTGGTCGAATGCTGATGATGAGTATGAAAAGTTGGCCGAGAACTATCCTGCGTTTTTCTCTTGACAGTGTCGGGGTATCGAGCAAAAACATCGGCAGATGACAGGTTTAGGTAGGTAGTAGGATTTCAGTTTCTACTGCCAAACACAAGCGCGGCGTCTCTTGCTAAAAGGTTAGAGTTTCAATCGATGGCACACAGCATGACATTGACAACCTCGCACAATATGTGCCTCTTTCCAGGTCCAGGTGCTGCCGCAAACGATTCGACCGTCATTAATTGAGAGCATCCGAGTAATTCGAAAAGTTCTCGTCAGACTCAGCGTCTTGATCGCTCTGTACGGGGTCGCCGTCACTCTCGCTAGACCCGTGCAATCCGCCCTCCCCTGCCACATTCCTCGGGACCTGGCTGCGCTCGTTGGCAGGAGAGACGTCGACCAAGAAGGCCCGCGTATATATGGTGTTGACGCTGGTTTCGTTGCCATACTGTCATTGCACGCAGTTAGCCTCTTCCCCCCTAAAAAACCACCACCACCCCCGTCAAGGCACCTGTGTGTGATAGAGGAGATAAGGGAGCGCAGTGGATGGTGAGGGTCCGTGTGCACAGCTATAATTCGCCGACCGCCCCGAGATCAGAATGCACCGTTACAATAACATGAGGGGATGTACCACTTTCTTCACGCGCCCAACTGCTCCCACTGCCAACTACTTATCACCTCACCTCTGAGCCCCACCAAGACTCGACCCATTCCCCATAACCAACACCAACAACACGCCATTGACGACACACACGGCGGCAAATACGCCCCACACGGCCAGCCGTGCTAGGATGCCCACCCTATCCCTTTTCGTGCCCGCTATGCATAGCCCGCTACACGCGGCGCCCAGGCTCGTCACGATGCCGACTAGGACGGCGGCGTCGACCTCGAGCCTCATCTTGTGGCGCCCCATCGCGATCAGCACGGTGGTGATGCCCATCAGCACAAATGCGGCGCCGAAGTACCCCCACGTAGCCAACCACAGCACGCGAACCCTGTAGCGGGCCACGCGCTGGTCGGCGATGCTCGGGAGCGTGTAGCCCGGCCCGGCGCCGGCCGCGTGGACTGTGATATACCCCTGCGAGGGGAGGTAGTATTGTGTGTGGTGTTGGTCGTCCGAGGAGGACGAGGTGTAGCCTCCCCTGAAGGAGCACGACCCGCGGCGGCTGTGGCGGTGCGAGGGGTAGCGCGAGTCGTCCTCGTCTAAGTCACTCTCGGTACCTGCTGCCATGGTGGTGCTGTGGGCGAGGCCGCCGGGCGGGGTGGAGAAGTAACTGAACTCTGGCGGGAGCGGGTTGCGCCGTAGGGTGGGGTGGCCGCTTGGCTGTGGTGGCTGGGGAGGAGGGGGGAGTGTTCTGGGTTGGTGGATTTGGTGTTGGGGTGGAAGGTGATCCAGCCGGTGAGTTTGTGGAAGGGCTTGGAGATGAAGACGCTGACGGCCTTGATGCCGGGGAAGTGGTGCCTTGGTTGGGATCGATGTAGATGGCGTACTCGTTGTCGGCGTTGCCGTCAAAGTCGCCTGCCTCGCTGCCGCACTCGTACTCGTTCCAGTACCGGCCGAGGGTTGGGAATCCGTCGCGACAGCGGTCGAGCTGGGCGAAACCTGCGCGCTGCTGGGCGGGCGGCTGGGCTGGGATGTGAGATCGGGTGAGGGGAAGCCGCCCGCGGGCTCTGGGGGCAGTGCGTCGTGCAGCGTCTTGGACAGGTCATCATACTGGGTCTCGAGCTGGGAAAAGTCTCGTTTCGTGAAGGTCTTGGGATGCGACAGGATGTTCTCCTTGAAGCGGGAGCCGAGAGTCGACGAGCCGGTCCACTTCCCGTACTTCTTAAGGATCTTGCGGAACGCGACCGCCTGGGCGCTGACAAAGCGCTGCAGCGACTTGATGTCGTCGCCGCACTGGAGCAGGGTCTGCTCGTACTTGGCGAAGCGCTGCCGCCGCTTCAGAGGCATGGGCTCCGTGCCCGAGGCGGCGCACCGCAGGATGAGCCGGTGAATTTGGTTCGGGAGGTGCTCTGCGACATGCGATTAGACTGCATCGTGGGCAAGAGGGTACTGTGTATGAAACATACGCAGTCAGCGTGCTATCTCGTCGGTCTTGCTCGCCACAAACATGCCAACGCGGTCATATTGGCAGCACAGCTCGTCGTAGAAGTCATCTTCAAACTTCTTCAGCGCCGTGTTTGGGCGGCCGGGGATGGCGATGGCAGTGGCCTGGTCCTTGACGGTGTGTGCCTTGATATGGTGTTTGAGTGAGTTGTAGTCGATGTTATCTGCAGCACGGCGTCGGCGTCCGTCAGCGAAACACATCCAAACCCCAGTTGATGGATTGATTGGTGCACCTACGGAGGCTCCATTGTGGTATCGATTCCCGCTCGAATTGTTCTCCGTATTTCATCCCCTGTCGCACAGCCACATACTCAATCTTATTCGTGACTCCGGAGCATGAGGTCAAGCCCGCCGGGTGGAATGCACTCTGTGTACGGGGCAGAGTTGAAATAAAGGGAAAATCTGGGGAGCCATTTCTAGCTTCAGCCAAAGCAGTTCTCTGTACTAACCCTTAATGCATAGGCTGAACGGCTGCGCTGCCGGAATTCTGGCCAGTTATCCATGCTGTTGCCAGAGCCAGAAAGGGCTCTGCTATGCAGTGATATTCCACAAAGCAAGGTCCATTACAGTGGAAGGAATCCCTGGCTTAGCAAGAGCCGGAAACGGCTGCTGCATGCAGAACAACCTGTTGCTTGGCGAGAGCTAGAAAGTACATGCAGTAATCTATTCCCGTACCCAAACCAAGCTTATTTTCCGGAGCTGTTTACAGCTGTAGGGTTTGCTTGCAAAATTGCAAAGGCTATCACAGGGAAACCCTGAGTCAACATCGTCACTAGGGCATATACCTTTTTTGCCAGAGCTGGAAAAGATTTTACTCTGGACAAGCCGTTTCTGCCACCTCGTCCGTACGTTTCCTGCCATTTAATACGTACCTCGGCGATCTTCGTCCCGCGTGCGATGAGCAGGTTGTAGCCGCCGTAGTCCTTGATCTGATAGATGCGCACGAGGAGGGCATCACGCCCTACCCGGGCTCGGTGCGGTTCCTCGACGCCGTGACCGCCGCTCGACGAGCCGAGCAGCTCGCCGACCGGATCGCCATCCTCCCTCCACCAGGGAATGATCATCCAGAACGGCACCCTGGCCGGGCGGATGCTCGCCCCGCTGGACCGTGATGATCCGCCCGTCATGCGCGATGACCAGCGCGACCGCCCCGGTGGCGGCCGAGATCATCGCCACCACGAGCATAACGAGGAGGCCCGCGCCTCTCGACGCCACGACGGAGATCGAGCCGTGGGCGTGGAGGGCATGACCTTCGCCGAGGCGGCCGCCCCCGGGATGGCCTTCAGCTTCGCCTCCGGCACGGCCGGCGGATCGTTGGCCGACGACCCGGCCACCCTGCGGCGCGGCTTCGTCGGCGCGCCGCACGGACTGGGGGCGCGCTGGCCCGGCTGGTCGTGGTCCACCCGGCGCCTGCGGTCCTCGGTGAGCGCGCGCTCCTCCCCCGCGTTATGGCGGACCTCGCCGGCAGCGCGATCACGCTGCCGCCCGAGCGGCTGCACCGCCGGGTGGTGCGCAGCCTGGCAGCCACGGGTTCCAGCGCCAGCTCCAGGCGCTCCCCGCGTTCTTCGGCATCTACGGCGCCTACCGCGGCGGTTTCGCCGACGAGGCCCGTCCGGTTGAAAGCGGATAGCAAGTCCTTTGCTCGCCCTGAGAGCCTGATTCCACACGTGACGCCACTCATCTGCTCGGCTGCCTCCCTCGAGATGGTCAGCCGCACGCCTGCGCCATCGTGAACCACCTCCCACTTTTCTTCAAGGCCTGATCGCGACAATAAGAAGTTGACAGCTGCATTGGAACCCAGGCGTCAGGTGGAGTTGGTTAGCGCCTTGGCAAGACATCAACGCGGCACGGGGCGTGCCAGCTTTCCGCCCCTGGTGGGGTGGTCCAGTTGAGCGGAGTAAATTTGTAAGTTCGGCGTCAGGAACAGGGGTGGTTCTGCGCGTCCGGGCTGACTGGGACGCCGCCCAAGGTCATCATAGCCACGCACTGCAGTGCCTTCCGACTTCCAAGAACCCACCCCCAACCTTGTCGGCAGGCCCCTTCTTGACTTGGCTACCACCTTTTCTTGGTTCGCGATCGCCAATCATTTCGGGAAACCACCAATCAAGATGTCGCGTAGTCTCCTGCAACGCCATTGGCTGCCGCTAGCCGCCGTGAGGCAGCATCAGCCAACTTTCGTGCGATCCCGCGATTGCGGCCCAAAGGTCGACTCTATGCCATCACCGCCGCCTCATCAACAACGTAGCCGTAATCAAGGCTTTCCTTCCCAAAAGCTACGATGCCTCGAGGACTGCGTTCGTTGTTCCGGAAGAGTTTCCACCGACACGACAATGCGAAGGATCGGGAAGGCTCTCAGGGCAAAGAGCAGGACGTTCCCGCCGTGACGTTCTGTGCGTCTTCCGACCGCAAAGATTCGAGGGAAGTCGAAGTCTCTGCTGCCAGCATCGATATTCCTCACCCCACGAAAATCCCCGCAGCCACCGTTACGTCCGTTCCGCAACTCCCAGCCGCGCCGGCGACCGATTCCACCGAGACCGAGGCGTCCACCGACGCGGATGGCGCCACCGCCAGCTTACCCGTGCGACTCTGGGACCGTGCCTACAATGACCTCAGACGAAAAGAGACGGACTTGGTGGACGTATACGAGAAGATACTGTCCCGGCAGCTCCAGGATGGCCCCGGCTCAGCGGTGCCCGAGTCCCAGCCGAACACCATCGCTCAAAACAGCTCGGACGCGAGACGCCGCCAGATGATCCAGCTCATCCATACCGGTCTAGACAAGACTGCGAGGGAGGCTACGGTGAAAGAGGGCCTTGGCGTTGCCGTAAATGTTGTTCTATCAGCGAGGGACATCATAAGTTCGGCAATTCAGGCTGTGCCCCAAGCCGCGCTCGCCTGGACTGGCATTTGTCTCGCTCTAGAGGTGCGTTTATCCCGAGGTCGATGTTCTGTATGCTAACTTTTGCAGGTGCTTGCCAACCCTGTAACTGCGACCGAAGCCAACCGTAAAGGGATCGATTACGTTGTCAAGAGGATGGACTGGTACTGGAGCCTGTCGAGAAACCTTCTCAAGGATCTCCCCGACCATGCCGACGAGCTCTCCGGAGCGAGATCCGAGTTGGAAAACCAAATTGTCGACCTCTACAAACTCCTTCTCTTCTACCAAGTCAAGAGTGTCTGTTCTTATTACCGCAACCGCGGTCTAGTCTTCCTCCAGGATACAATCAAGCTTGACGACTAGGATGCCGACTTGGTGGCTATCTGAGATGCTGAGATGCGCTTCTATGACGACACCTAGGCATACACTGCTCAGCAAGTGATGTCTCATCTCGAGCAGCTCGTTGGCTATACAAGGAAGCAAGAGATATAGCAAATGTCGGAGAAGGACTAGCAATGCCTGAAGCACCTACAACTCACCGATCCACGCGACGATAAGGCCTACATCGAGCGAACTAAAGGCAGCCTTTTACAAGACTTGTATCGCTAGGTCCTCGACAACCCTGACTTTCAGCGATGGCGTGACCGCTTGGAATGCCGACTGCTCTGGATCAAAGGCAACCCTAGCAAGGGGAAGACCATATTGCTATACAGCATCATCAACGAACTAGGCCGAGGTGGGAGTGCCAATGTATACTATTACAACGTGGCCTACTTCTTCTACTAGGCTACCAACTCTCGTATCAACAATGCAACCGCTGTACTATATAGCCTGATCTACTTGCTTATCGACTAGTAGCTATCTCTCCTCGCTTATATATAGAGCGAGTACAACTGTATAGGTGAAACTCTCTTCCAAGATATAAATATATAAGATGCCCTATCGAGAATCTTCACTAGCATCCTACGAGACCCAAGCCTACAAACGACTTACCTTGTTATCGACGTACTTAACAAGTATATAATAGATCAGCCACAACTTCTCGACTTGATCGCCCAAATATTATCTAGATCTTCTTAGGTCAGGTGGATTATCTCTAGTTGTAATTAGCCAGAAATCGAAGAGCGGTTAGAAGCAGCTATAGAGAAAGCGAGGCTAAGCCTCGAGCTAAACGCCTAGTCTATCACTACTGCCGTCAACGTATACATCCTCTACAAAGTCTATTACCTATCGCACTTGAAATAGTACAACAGCAAGATAGAGACCATTGTATAAGACTATCTTTCTTCTAACGCAAATGGGACCTTTCTCTAGGTAGCCTTGGTCTACTAAGCACTTGTAGACTCGAACGTTCGGAGACGGTACACTCTAACAAAGTTACATACTTTTCTAGCTAGGCTTGACTCTTTATATTCGTAGATACTAGAGATGATTGGCCATTCTAAAGATGTAGAACTCTACAAACAGATTCTTGCTGTCGCTACAATGGTTCGGCGACCCATTAGTCTTGATAAGCTCACCTCTCTTGTTAATATACTGGATAGCCTTCCCAACGATCGGGGGTCCTTGTAAGAAATCGTCGAGCTTTGCGGCTCGTTCCTAACCCTTCGAGAACGAATCGTATATTTCATCCACCAATCCACTAAGGACTTCCTACTTAGTAAGGCTTCGGACAAAGCCTCCAACCGAGCTTCTGAGGAAGCTTTCGACTAGGTCTTCCCCTCTAGGACAGAAAGTGTACACTAATTCCTTTTGTCGAGGTCACTCGATGCAATGTCTACAACATTAAGGCGCGATATGTACGGCTTAGGTGCACCGAGATTTCCGATCGACAACGTCCGAGTGCCAGACCCAGACCCGCTAGCAACGGTGTGATACTCGTGCGTTTACTGGGTTGACCACCTGTGCGACGCGGTTTCTGGCACGAACACAAAACGGGACGATCTTCTACAAGATAATGGGGTTGTCTATATATCCCTGAAGACGAAGTACCTTTACTGGCTCGAAGCTCTCAGTCTACTCCGAGCTATGCCGGAGGGTGTCATTGCCGTGAGACAGCTCGAGGGCCTGCTGGTGAGTGTAAGACTGACCTGCACTAGAAACTCAGTCTGACACGGAGATATAGGGACACAGTAATGGGCAGCAGTTGGCAAACCTTGTTCGGGATGCGCACTGGTTTGCTCTATCTTACGGATGGATAATTGAGCAAGCTCCGCTTCAAGCATACACATCAGCCCTCGTATTTGCTCCAGCTAGCAGCTTGATAAAGGTATATTTCAAGGTAGAAGAACCTGACTGGATTAGAACGAAGCCGGCTGTGGAAGCAGATTGGAATGCATGCCTCCAGACATTAGAAGGCCATGAAGGCTCGGTCTACTTGGTCGCATTCTCGCGTGATGGCCAGGAGCTGGCGTCGGGTTCGTCCGACAACACTATCAAGATCTGGGATACCACCTCCGGGAGCTGCCTCTAGATATTTGAAGGCTATGACGGCTTGGTCTACTCGGTCGCGTTCTCGTATAATGGCTAGTGGCTTACGTCGGGTTCGCGCAACAAGATTGTCAAGATCTGGGATACCGCCTTGGGGAGCTGCGTCGAGATGTTACAAGGCTATAATAGCTAGGTCTAGTCGGCTATATTCTTACCTAACGGCTAGTGGCTCGCGTCGGGTTTGGACAATAATACTATCAAGATCTAGGATACTACCTTGGGGTACTGCCTCGAGATATTATATAGCTATAACGACTTGGTCTACTTGGTCTCATTCTCGCCTAACGGCTAGCAGCTTGTGTTGGGTTTGCGCAATAAGACTATCAAGATCTGGGATGCTACATTAGGGCGCTGCCTCTATATATTACAAGGCTATAATAGCTTGGTCCGCTTGGTCGTTTTCTTGCCTAATAGCTAGTAGCTTGTATTGGGTTTAGGCGATAGTACTATCAAGATCTAGGATACTATATTGGGGTGCTACCTCGAGATGTTACAAGATTATACTAGTGTAGTCTACTTGGTTGTATTCTTATGTGACGGCTAGCGGCTGGTATTGGGTTTGTTCGACGATACTATCAAGATCTGGGATACTCTGTTGGGGCACTGCCTCGAGACGTTACAAGGCTATAACAGCTTGGTCTACTTAGTTACGTTCTTGTATAATGTCTAGTGGTTTATATTGGGTTTGTATAATATAACTATCAAGATCTAGGATACTATATCAAGGCGCTACATCGAGACATTACAAGGCTATAATAGCTGGGTCTTTTTGGTTATGTTCTCGCCTGATAGCTAGCAGCTTGTGTCGAGTTTGGACGACAATACTATTAAGATCTAGGATCCTACCTTGGGGCGCTGCCTCTAGACATTACAAGGTGGTAGCAGCTTGGTCTCCTTGGTTACGTTCTCGCCTAGCGGCTAGCGGCTCGCGTTAGGTTTGGACGATAAGACCGTCAAGATCTGGGATACTACCTCGGGGTGCTGCCTCTAGACATTTGAAGGCTATAACGACTTAGTCTACTCGGTCGCTTTCTTGTATGACAGCTAGTGGCTCGCGTCAAGTTTACACGATAAGACTATCAAGATCTAGGATACTACCTTGGGGAGCTGCCTCCAGACATTTGAAGGCTATAACAGCTTAGTCCACTTGGTTGCGTTCTTGTATAATAGCTAGCAGCTTGTATTGGGTTTAGGCGACAACACTATCAAGATCTGGGATGCTGCATTGGGGCGCTGCCTCGAGACGTTACAAGGCTATGGCAACTGGGTCTCCTCGGTTGCGTTCTCGTACGACGGCTACCGGCTCGCATCGGGTTCGGCCGACGACACCGTCAAGATCTGGAATGCCGCGTTGGGGCGCTGCCTCGAGACGTTCGCTATGGGTACTATCATAACTCGCATATCGTTTGACCATACTGACAGCTACTTGCTCACCGATACCGGATGTATTAACATAGCGGCTATGCCAAACGAAAGCTCAATTGAGCCGCATAACCCAGAGAGACATGGCTATGGCCTGGGATGGGATCGGTCCTGGATTACCTACAATGACCAGAATCTGCTCTGGCTGCCATCGGAATATAGACCGCAGTGCTCTGCCGTCCAGGGACGGGTGATATCCATCCGCTGTGCAATGGGACGAGTTTTTGTTATCGGTTTCTAGAAGACAATGCGATGCTGGAAGCGTCCATCAAGATGATCTTGTAGCGTTGTTTGCCTGGCTATCAGACGATCTGGTAGGGCTATGGGCGCGTGTTTACCCGACGATAGACAGCGATTCCTATGAATGTCCACCAAAGGGGCTAGATTAGTACATGTTGTATCGAGGTACTGGCTGCTCTTCTCCTCTCGGTTGTTGTTGGCGTCGTGAGCTTGGCGGTGGCCGTTCTCCAGGGTTGGATCGCTTGGAAAGCTTGGAGAGAACTCGTCTCCAACGATGACGACACCATTGCAATCCTTCGGGAGATTGCCGACCTGCTGCGCCAGCAGCCGCGGCGCTGAGGCGGTTTGACTAGGTACCTAGGTAGCCTCATGCAGATGAAGGATGCTACGGAACAAGGATCAAAATCGAGGGCCGTTAATGGCTATTAGAGGGCAGTCAAAAGTGACAGTCAGATAAAGCGGTTCTTCCACCTCCAGTTTCGCGCTGTGTAAGAGCCGCAGAACGCCGTGAAGCTTCAAGTTACTTCCGTTGCCTATTAGGAAATGAACGGCCGTAGCCGCTGGCCAGGAGTCGAGATTTAATGAGGTTTGAGATGTCTATAGTACGAGACTTGAGAGGGGGGAAGTCGGAAATCAAGGTGGACTTGGAACTAATCATCTGGAGTCTAGAGGTTCGCTACATTAACCCTCTCCCTACTATGTAGCCTCGCCCGACTATCTTCGTCCATATAGTCCGACACTAGTAAGGTACTATCTACACCTACACCCTCTTGACTTACTAACCCCGTCTATACCATATCACCCCTAGTAAACTGGGTAAGGGGTAGAGAGAGGGCGCTAAATAGATCGATATCCTCTACCTCCGCCGCTATAGAGCGTTGTATAGTTGTAGCGGCGGTAGGGGTCGTCGTCTCTATCTCGCTATCGGGACTGATTATATTCGTATTATTGTTACTTTCCGATCATTCTATCGCTATAGGAAATAGTTCCTCTTCACTCCTCGCTATACCCTCGTAGACTGCTAGACAGGCGAAGTAATCTGCTAAGCCGTCTACGCTTGGTATACCGACGATGATGTTGTAATGTAGTAGAGGAGTTTAGAATAGTAGCAAAGGCGCTAGTTCGTCGGCGTTAAAGGCTAGGGGGTTGTAGGATAGGTGGTATAGGAGGTGGATTGGTTGTTCGAGTCTAATCAAGGGGAGTGAGGTTTCTAGGCTTGCCTTGTTTAGGTGGGTTTGTCTTAAAGTAGTAGGGATATATACTACTTGTAGAAAGGTTAAGGGGAAGCCTAAGGTAAGGGTATCTAGGTATAGGCGATGTTTATTAAGGCTTAGGATATCTTCCTCGATTATAGTGATAGGGCAAGTAGTATTAGAGTGTTAGTCGAGTGGTTGAATGTCTTAGCAGCTATATAGCATTTACTACTGCTATTTAGAGACTAGCCTATTGATGTTAGTATATTGAGGCAATGCTGTGTTGGCCTGTATAGCGTAGTAGTCGAATATGGTGAATAGGCTGCCGATGCTGATCTCGATGTACTGGCGGAACCTGCTAGGAGGGTCGTCAGGGTCTGCCCAGGAGATATATATAGCGATCTACTAGCGATTAGTATTAGATTCTTATTGTCAAGAAGAATGTATAAACCTACTTTAATCTAGTGGAAGACGTTGACATTCTTCTAGCTATAGTCTAGGTATAGGTAGAGCGTCCTATTACGCACTATCATTTTGTAGGTTAGAAGTTGAATGTCTATTTCAATCTCGGTGCTCCCCTAAAAACACTTAAAACCCAGATCTAGGTCACCTAGAAGGTTCTTACTAGGTTCTAGCATCGATATAGAAACTCTATGATTCCTAATAGCTTCTCTTATCCTATAGTATGTGGCTATCTATATAGCCTCCTTGTATTAATAGGGCTCTAGTCTACTACTATATAGTACCTAGATGTTGCTAGTAGCAAACTACTTATCTAGCAGCTTGCTTGTAGTCTTCTTAAGTAAGAGAAGCTTGTAGCTAGGAGTTTTACGCGTTATATGCTAGTCGCTAGTCCAGTACTCAATGTTCTTAGGGACAAATACCTTGAGCTTGTAGACCTAGACCTTGGCAAGAGGTGTAAGCTTGAAGGCGATGGGTATCCTCCCTCCAATAGGGAAGCTCTTACCTACAATGATGATATTGTAGTATAGCTAGTCCTCCTAGCAATAGCTAATTAAGATTGGTTTAACTACCTCTAGCGATATTTAGTCTAGAAGATGAACAATCGATACTTCTCTTATACTATGGAGATTTGGCTTAAAGGCACCTACACGCTCCAAAGTTGTCTCGAGATCCTAGTATACTAACCTATACTAGAGCTTTACTATTTCTAGTTGATTGTAGTTGATAGGTAGCTTGAAGGTATACTTGTAGGTGCTAGGTTGGAACTCTTTGTAGCTTTTTACCTAGACCTAATTGATATAAGGGTAGTTGCTTTTACTAAAGCTCTGCGAGTTAATAGACTATAGCGAGAGCTGCTTATACTCTTTGGTAGTCAGGGTGCTACTACGACTATTGCTAGGGTAGTAGAGAGAGCTGTTGGAGGAAGTTGGCTATAGGCCACTTACAAGGCTAGTAGTCTTGTAGGTGTATATACATTGGTTGCTATACTCAGTGTCCTATATACCTTGATACATAGCGTAGAAGAAGATCAGGGACTAGGTATATAGTGTCTACTCTTCTAAAATTTTCGTCTTATAGGGTGAGATACCCTTGGGCTACCCTATCCTTACTTTATCAACAAGCTTCAACGTTACTAACTTGATCTTAATAGTTTTGGATATATTGAGTTGTAGCTTCCTACAAAGGAGGGCGCTTATAGTATAGCCTCCACAGCGAGTATAGTGGTTATGGTCGAAGCTAGATAAAAAGACATTGGGTTCGGCTAGTAGGATAGAGCAGGTCACGCCACTACCCAAGGCAACTAGCTTCTAGACCTCTAGGATAGGCAAGCTTATTATCTATAGTATACTGTTCAAGTTTGCGTTCACTACCCTACTTAAGGGGCTAGGAATAGGAACTATAGCGCTAGTTATACTAGGAAGCTTGGTAGCTAGCTCCTCAACTATAGGTAGTTTAGCTACTATTAGTTTAAGCTAAGATAGACTTCAGGCAATGAAGTTTAGTAGTAGAGATTGGTCCTAAAGGTAGGGGTTGTAGTAATAGTAGATAGCGGTTTTAGTATAATAGAGAGCCTAGTAAGCGGCTTGTCGAGGGCTTTGACGACTTTCTTAGGCCCTAGAGGAAAGGATCGTAAAAACCTCTTCTTCCCTTGTAAGCAAGAGTAAAAGAAGGAAGCTAAATAGTAAAAGAAAGAAGATAAGAAATAGAGGAGGATAGAGAAGGAACGTTGCCTACAATCTATTAGTTGTTGTAGCAAGTAGTAAAAGGAGCTATGAGGGATGTAGTTAGTTGTGTTCTAGACCTATACGAGGTATAGCAGAGGTGGTTAGAAGAGGATGGCAATGGTATATAAATGGCAATAGTAGGAGCGAATTAAGGATAGGCATTATTACATCAGGTGTAATATATAGGGAAACTAGGAGAGTAAGATGGATGGCTTGATAGGCATAGATGGCTTGATAGGCAGGGCAAGCGCTCAAACACACAGTACCCTAGTATAAAGAAATTCGAGATACCTTCCAAGGTCTATAGGCTGTCCAGAGTTAGCATTCAAGGTGGACAGGCTGCAGTGTATAGCTTGCAACTACCTGATGCTGGCGAATGATGAGATATAATGCGCGTGCGGCCCCTAGTGAGGATACTCATCGATAGGTATAGTCATTATAGGGGCCAGACTAGTTATATTTAAGATGCAGCGCTATAACGGACAGGTATAGTAGTAGCTACACCTACATCTATAGGGATAGCTGACTAGGAAGAGGGGTGTTGAAAAGAAGTATATACAGTATATATAGTAGTAAATAGCAGGGGGTTAGCTATATAAAGAGGAGAGGTGATGGGAAGCGGCAGGCGTAAGACGATAGATGTAGTAGGGAGCATATACCTTAGGTACTTGAATTATCTTAGCCCTATTATTATTACTAAGGTAAGCGTTCATTGTAGCTTGCTTTATACATTATATATAGTGTTTGGTGTGTCTGTCTTTTTATTTTCAACAAGGTTCCGTTTGTATCTTAAGGCTATAACCAGAAACGTTGTAGATGGTTGATTCAGAACTAAGGAAACAGAATTCGTAGTACCTTCCTCGATATATTCAGTGCCAATTGCAGCCAGGATTGGGGTGGGCCTTCTAGATATGGCGTTATTGTGGGTATATCTGGATGCTTAGGATCGATCGCGAGAGTGGCTGAGTGTGGTGTATTTGTTTCGATCGAGACAGTCTTGGGCGGCTGTAGGCGGAGAGCAAGAGGGCTTTCCCAAGAATCCATTGGATAGGGACTGGAGGACAGCGTTAGAGCGCCGTTTTTGCTGGGTTGATGCGCTACGAAGGGGGCAGGCTTTCGTTTATAGAGGGGTGTCTAGTAGAGAGTTGAAACCACAGTTGGGTCACTTCCTGATATCGCACGCCGGCGAAAAACACTCTAGCCACAATGGAAAGATAGTATAGTCGCTAGGTTAGGAATCTCGAAGTAGATAAAGCAGAGTATCCAAGGATGTAGGTAGCGAATGGGGTAAAGGTGGCAAGAATAGCATTCAGACACCCAACTTCTACCACTATTAGGCGTCCTTTTGACACATCCTCATAGATCTACAATTAGTAAAGCCAATACAATACAAGCGCTTTCTCTATAACTAGGTGAGTTGTAAGCTATCAACGATCTAATTCACCCTAATACGATCTATTATCTAGGATACTCTATCAATACTTCCTAATCCCTCATTATAGGGATTCCTTAAACCTATCTATAAACCAATAGTAGCAGTATCTCGTAAATTAGTTAGTTACTAGGCTGCTACGTGGCTGGCCTAGTCCTAGTGCCAATAATATCTTCACGTGCTAGCTAGACTAGCCCTCCCTCCGATCTCCAAGGTTGGAAGGTTTCCAACAACGCTGGAAGGGGGGTATCAGTGAAGTAGTACTATATAAGATATACCCAATATACAAGGGAGAACACTCACGTTGTACCAGCAGTTCTAGCCCAATGCTCCTTCCTACACTTACCCCAATACTTCGCCGCGATATAGGCTCCCTATATAGCAGCTAGCCAGGTCAGATAGACATCCTAATGTCTGATAGACGGTATAACGAGCTAGCAACTATTGCACTCACTAGGAAGCTTGTAACGAGGAACGTAAATATAGCTATAAACGAAAACACTAGAAGGGCTCGCCAGTTGCCGTACCCAGACCTTACAATAACTAAGAAGAACAGCCTCCTCTACTACCCACCCTAAAAAAAGCCCCAGTAGTTGTAAAAGTACAGCGAGCTATAAGTATAGGCACCAGTCCACTATAATATATAAGTCAGCTAGGACGCCAGGTAAACAACCAAAACGAACCTATCACAATACACAACTTACTATAATAAGTAGGCAAAATAGCGCTAGCTATATAACGAAGAAGGCGAAATCGAGCGGGAATGTGTAAAATAAGTATATAAAGGGGGCGATAAAAATTAGAGAGAAGGTAGTATTAAGGGAGGCTAGAGCGACGCTATATACTATCCAGCTATCCTTATATACTCCTACATTATTGATATAGTGGAGGAAGAAGGCAAGGATACCTAGTACGATGATAGAGAAGATGAGCTAGAGAATATATAGGCCTACGAGCGAGCCTTTCGAGATAGCGCCTATTGTTGCTATTGTTGGTGTAGGCGTCGATTCTTATTGTCGATTCGACAAAAAGAAAAGCGAAAATAAAAAGAGTTGGTAAATCTTCGAGCTTGATAGAGGTAGTTGTTTCTTTTGTTATACTTAGGCGCCGACTCGACAATGATAAGCGATGATAGTTTATAGGTGATATTATTGGCTTGTTCGGGCCTCCTCCAATCATTGTTCTGAAGTTCTAGGAGTAATGACGACGCCTGCACCCTCCTGGAACAGCATGTTTGTTATAGCTCGAAAACAGTTATATCAGCATTATCACATCATGGTCAAATCTTTTGATTTGTTGTAGGTGCCACGTTCCTACAGCGCCTAGGCCGATGTCCCTCACAGCGTCTATTGAACGTGACCTTCCTAGGGATCTATTAATTAGGTAGTACTTAGCTAGGTTCAACTTTCGCTTGGGTTGTTCAGCACCTGACTGTCTAGTTATAAGCGAGTGTGCAATATAAGCGAGTGTGCTGTTGGCCTTCCAAGAGAAATCCGTGGCGGTTGTGTTGACGAATGGCAGCAAAGCACTTCCTCTTCATTTACGAGACGAATGACGCAAGGTCGTTCAACGGGACCCGTGAACCTAGCGCACCACGGATATATCAGAAGCATCAGCGACTCGGTCTTCTGATCTCGATTCTATGCACTAAGGCCTGCGAGTGGAGCGACCACTCAAGGAACAAGCATGCCTTTTGGCACAATGAGTGGCATGATTGAGGAAAGAGGCGTTCTCTTCGGACCGTAATGCCCAAAGGCTCGTTGTTGCATGCATGAGGGCGCAATTCACTTGGAGGGCGGTTGCCCGCGCCGCTCCACACTACCGGAGCCTCACATTGCCGTGCGATGGTTGCTCGTGGGCAGGCGGACCAATGCTTGCCTGCCGACAGCGTTGCGGGGGTGAAGAAATTGTTCATTCCCACCCGCTAATTATCTCCAAGCCAGTACCCCTCGAAGAACTCCACTCCCTCCCTCAACCAATCCTCCTCCACCGTATGGACCGCATCAGACCCATGCCCCCCATTCCTCACTGAATACTTGACCACCCAACCAGGCCTCTCCCTGCCCGCCCTCTCCACCAACTCATCGGCCGCCGCCGCACCACAAAGACCTCATCCCCCTGCACCACCCACACCGGCGACGGCAACTCGGTCAGCCGCCCCTCAGGATCATCCCCCAACAGCTCCCGCATCCACCCGTTCGCGATCCCGCCCTGCAGCAAGTCCACCCTTTCCGGCCCGCGCGGACGTGACCACCTTCCCTGCGGCCGCTCGCGCCTGATACCCGGCCACGACCTCCTCCAACCTTTCATCCCGTGCCGCCGGTCGCGGCGCAAACGCCGGCAGGTCGAGGAACATGGCCGGGTACTGCGCGACGGCGGTTGGTCTCAACCGCTCGGAGATATCTATTCGGCACTGTGAGGCAAGACTCGCGTTTAGCTGGCTTATAACACCCTTGGGATCGACCTTCTGAGTCAAGAGGTAGGCATTCAACGGTTTTAAGAATTCCACCAGGTTCAGCAAAGGCTCCGGGGCTTGGATGGGTCTAATCGACATTGCTATTTCGAGACACGTCACGCCAGATTTATAACCCCTCAATGGTAGAATACCCCGTCTTGATCAATCTCCATGCTGTGTCTCGTGGATGACTCCGGACCCGCGCACGCTACGGGACACGGTAAAGGCGACAGGGAGTGCGCAGGCATTACGGCTCTTTGACGACATTTGGATGTGGGTTGTGGGTGGCAGAAAGGCGGGTGGTCTGCAGATGGCCCGGGTGGTGGCCACCACCGCCATACAGCTAGAGGCCCACACGGTCGGAGCCCCATGCGATTGTGTGGCGTGGGACACGTGCTCGCAAGTATTCTACGTCGTACGATTCAAAGCGAGCTTGGCTCGAATATTGAGATTTCCGAATGGCCTTGTAGCACATGCCAACAACACTGTCAGGCGCCAGAGTTGGTTAGCGCCTTGGCAAGACATCGACGCGGCACGGGGCGCGCCGCCAGCTTTCCAACCCTGGTGGGGTGGTTCAGTCGAGCGGGGTGCATTTGTGGAGTGCCCCGGCCAACCTCGTCAAGCTGATGAGTTGTAGAGAGATGCACAGTTGCCTGGTCGGTCCCGTTATACACATACTTGTGTATATACTTGATAGCTTTAACCGACGCGCAAATCTCGACGTTGATGTGGGCAGAGTATTTGCGGGAGAGATAGGGGTTATAAGGAACCACCCATCGGTTGTCAAGCTCAACCTCCTGCCCCATTGACCTTGCGGGTAACCTTCTGCCCGTTGTTGCGGCGCCGGTATAATGGATTCTGGAGGATGCGGTGGCAGATTTCAGGGCGAAGGATAATATGAAGTGAGATGCAGGCAAGCAGGGCAGAATTGGTAATGTATTCCACCATGTGGGTGTGAGGGTGTGGAGGAAAAGGCAGCGGTGGGCCGACTGGAAGATGGAGGGGCACCCAGAAGTGGGGCACCCGCAACATAATATGGGACGGATTATGCTGCATCTGACGGCGGAGATGAAGGCATGGGTTGAGGCGTTCAAGAGGCTGGTCGAGATGGGGATGGATCCGATGGAACTGGATGTAATGCAAAGAACAGCTCTGGATGTGGCGGCTGCATGTGAAAATGAGGAGATCCTTGAGTTGTTTGAGAGGGTGAGGAGAACAAGGTAAGAAGGCAGAGATGGAGGAGTACGAGTTCTGAACATGCTGCAGACTGCTAGCCAGATGCCAAAATCAAGGAATAGTAGAGAAACAAGGCCTGTCTACTAGCACTCCACTTGAAATTACAGCTCCCCTACACGATGCACTTCCAGCTGCCAGGGTCGTTCGGGTTGCCGTTGCCGGTGTAAGTATTCCGGAGCGGATACTTGCAGTGCCTCCTCCTGAATGCAACCTGACCCCCTGCCGCGCCGTTGACAAAAGCGGTGCCCAGAATCGAGTCGGGCGCCTTGTCTTGCTCCACCCACCTTACCATGGCTGTCAGCACGTTCTGGTCCGGGTCGAGGCTAGCAGTGGATGTGCGCGCCTGGCCGATGAAGGTCGCACCGGGGCCGCCAGAGCAGTGGCCCATGCCGGAGATACGGAAGAAGCGGTAGAAGCCGTCCAGCGCGCTGCTCGGCAGGTTCATCGTCGCGGCCACGTGGTTGTAGTAGCGCGGCGAGTTCTCACTGGTGATGATCTGGTCCTGCTGTCCGTGGTAGTGCAGGATCTTTGCACCGCGTGCCTTGACTGCGCTGAGATCGCCGGACCACGTGCGTATGTCAGACGGGTTGAGGGCGTCCGAGAATGCGTAGTCGGCAGGGCCAAGCGTGGCGGGGTCCCAGTTGGGATTGTTGTAGACGACGTACCGAAACCAGTCGGATGAGAACGAGAAGGGCTGGCCCGCGTAATATATATATGGATCTCCGAGGAGCTCCGCGCCCGGCTGCATCCTGGAATACACGAGAGTGCCGTTCTCGCCGTAGAGATCCGAGAATACAGCGCGGACAGTGCGAGCTTGTGTTCCGGTGATGCACGTGCTGTTGTTGGCCGCTGAGCCCGGCGGGCAGATAAGAGACTCTGGGCGGTACTGGCAGAGCAGGGGATCCTCAATAATACCATCGACGTGGCCGTCAATGCCGTCACATTGGGCCATGATGTCGGCGTGGACAGCGGTCCACTGGTCCGGCGTCAAGTACGTGGGAGACCCGACCGCGCCGGTGAGCAGATAGAAGTGCCCAGACCAGGAATTCAGGTTGTTGAAATCGAGAGCGGGTGCACCCGCGATGATGCCGTCAAAATCCTCCGGAAAAGACTGAGCAGACTTGAAGCCCTGCCTGCCGCCCGTCGAGCAGCCGAAGTAGTACGACTTTTTGTGCTTTCTCTGGTAGAAGACTGCCGAGATCTGCTTTCCGACCACGACATTGGTGTGGACGGACCGCCAGGCAAAGTCCTGGACGACGTCGGGGTTGTTGAGGAGGGGCGCGGCTGAGGTGCCGTTGTGACCGTTGTTGGCACCGACGGTCGAGAACCCGAGCTCGACTGTATAGGCCATATCGTCGTACGAGAGGCACCCGTTGAGACCACCGTTACCCGTGCTGAGGAAGCGGCCGGTCCAGTTGCGCGGCAGCCAGGCCTCCATGCTGATGCCAGACTGGTTGGACGTGGCAACGTATAGCGCGACGCGGCAAAAGTCGACGCCGACGGCCATGGCGCCCCGGCCACACGTCGGGTCCGTGTCCGGGAAGGACATGTTTGTGCCCGCGGCCACGTACTCGGTGAACCAGACGGTAGCATTTTCGATGTTGAGTTGGCTCGTGAGGTTCGAGCACTGCTGCTGGAAGCTGCTGCAGTGCGCCGTCGCCACGAGCGAGGAGAGGAGCGCGGCGTGCAATGGGAGGCGCATTGTGGCGGATGTGATGGCTGACGAGACCGTTGCGAAGGTGTGCCAACCACTTCCATCTTGGACAAGATGCCTGCGGCCTTTAACATATTGTATTGGGTCCAATGCTGATTCATTTAATTTGCGGTGTCGGGAAGCCGACAAAAACTAAGGGATCTGTGGCCGCGCGATTTTCCAGGTCGGGAAATGTTCCTGCACAAGCGAAGTCAATGGATGTAACTGCGGAGAACCCACAGACCCGGAACCATGTCGCATATCCCAGCCCGCGTCGGCAAACCCGGTTAAAGCGAGAAGACAGTTTTGGACATTACTCTTGTAGATTAGATAAGGATGTGCACGAGCCACCAAGAGCTTGCCCCGCAGAGCCCATATCCATTGAGCTCTGCAGGGCAAGCACCCCGCGAACATCAACTACCCAGACTTCTCAACCACTATTTTCTCACTCTTTGAATGGCCTCCCCCATAACCCCGGCGGCTTTTTCGGCCCGTTTCGTTTGACGTTCAATCCCGCTAAGCCCCGTTGAATTTTGGAGGTGGTGTGTCTTGTGTGTGTTCTTAAATGTGGGAGACTGGTGGCTCCTCCGCAAGATAAGCTTGAGGGATGTTCCCGGCCTAGTCACGCGGTGACCCACTATCCACCGTTCTAGACAGCTGTACGAGGCCCGAAAAGGGTAAGAGGCAAGATCTTAGAGGAAAAGCTGCGGCTCTTTGATTCTCCAGCAAGTCAGCTGCCTTGACTCTGCACGCTGGACAATATAGCCGCCTAGTCTCATATTCCGGAAATTGCCGGCACCGTCGCCCCTCTTTTCTTCTTCTGCTCGAATCATCTGTCCGTCTCCCATGCGCAGACTGCCTTGATAACCACGCTAGAACAACGCCGGAAGCGCTGGAGAACGTGGCCACCCCACACGTGCCTGGGTTCTGCCGGCACCTGGACTAGCGTTACACAGAGCGCCGGGCTCGGGGAGCGCATTTTAGCCGTTGTAACAGTCGAACCAAATCCCAACCCGATAGTGTACCCGTAGTGTCGTGTGCTCGCACACTCCGGTCTTTGGTACAACTCCACCCTCCCCAACTCCATGGATACCAACCTTCCCCAAGCGAGCGAGCTTCCACTCTGCTCTTCCCCTGTGGCGTGGGAGTGGCCCATCATGACATATTGATTCGATCGCCGCAGCTCATGTCCGACAAGTTACGACGCGATATGTACGGTTCAGGCGCACCAGGACTTTTGATCGACAACATCCAAGTGCCGGACCCCCATCCGCTTGCGGTAGTACGGTACTCGTGCGTCTACTGGGTTGACCACCTGTGCGGCTCGGTTCCCAGCAGGGACACAAAACGGGACGATCTTCTACAAGATGACAGACCCGTCCACACATTCCTAAAGACGAAATACCTTTACTGGCTCGAAGCTCTCAGTCTACTCCGAGCCATGCCGGAGGGGCAAAAGTTCGAGCACTTCAGGTCACTGTTGAACCTGCAGGACGTGCGTCACTTGCTTTGAAAGCAGGGCAAAACAAGACGCTTGGGGAGCAGGCGCGAGCGCAAGAGACTTGGGAGCCAGAGATGCAGGTGATGGCTCGCGAGAACCAGGCAGGGAGCCAAAACCAAAAGACATGGTCGTGGTTCTTATATCTGGCGATGCACTCCAAGCTCTGGAGCTGGACAGTTCCTCACCGCCGTGAGCAATTGGGACGGTGTGTCGCGCACGGACGCCTGCTGCCTGCCGAAGTGCCAAGGTCAGGAGTAGTTCGTGAGAATAAGTGGGCCGGTCAAACGGCGCCGTCCCGACCGGATGGTGCGGCCGAGCCTGGCCGTGGCGCCGGTCCAGCAGGAAATTGCCCCAAAACAATTAGTGGTCTCTCCTGCAAGGTGAGACGCTGTCGATTACATTACGGGAGTGCAGATCTTGACTTGTGGGGGTTAGGGTGTCCCACACCTGGAGCCAACGTCGACCTTAATTGGTGTTGCAGCGCTCGGGCCGCATCAAGGCGAGTCTGGGCCACTGCCACCCTGGCTCGGTGAAGCTGGCCGGTGCCCTTCAGAGCGTGTGCTCGGTTCGATTGGGAGCGCGCCAAGCCAAGGTGAGGGATGTCGCCCCCGTCCGAATTTTTTAACGGTGCCCTCACTAACGAACACCTAACTGAAAATGTCAAAGGTAGTTAAGGGGCAGCCACAATCCCCTGATTTCCGGCGGGGTGCTGGTTGAGGCCGGCACTTGGTTTAAAGTAACGCGTCCCGCCCCCAGTGTTACATTTCTGCAAGATGAGCGTGGGCCTTTTGCTTTGTCTTCCTTGGCCTCCATTCTTGTCGTCTCTTCTACAATGTCAACGATTGGCCTGTTACCGTCTTCGGACGACCGTCCCTATGACGATAGGGGCCCGATGCTGCTCGGTGTCTCGTGGGGCTTGACCGTCTTGGCCTCGGCGTTTTTGGGCCTCCGCCTTTACTGCAAGCTCAACATCCGGCGTGGCCTGTGGTGGGACGACTGGATCTTGATAGCGGCCTGGGTGCGTTAGATGCGAGTGCTTGGCTTGTTTGCAAGTTGCAGAGTGCTGACATGTGCCTCGTGTACCTACCCGGTATTCAGTGTACCATAGTCGCCACCGACGCTACAACCACCATTCTGGTGAACGACTTTAACTACGGTATGCACGATTGGGACCTCAATATCTATAACCCCCCTCGCTTTATGGTTATCATCTATAGCCGGGCGACACTCAGCATCACGGCCGCCGTGTGGACTAAGACAGCGTTTGCCCTCACACTCCTCCGCCTGACGACGGGCATGACAAAGGCCTTTGTCTGGTTCATCATCATATCCATGAACATCGCCATGGGCTTCTCTGCCATGGTCCCGTGGATTCAGTGCAAGCCGCTAGCCAAGGGCTGGATCATGGACTTGCCGGGCACCTGTTGGGCTCCTCGTGTAGGATCAAGAATCTGGATCGCCACCGGCGGTTGGTCCTCTTCCCATTCCCTTGCCAGAGGTAGCGGCTAACTCTCCGTCTCAGCCTACTCGGCCCTAATGGACTTCGTGCTCGCCATCCTTCCCTGGACCTTTATTTGGAAGGTCGCACTGCGAAGCAAGGAAAAGATTGGCGTCGTGGTTGCCATGAGCATGGGCGCAGTGTGAGTAACCCTCGTCGCTACCGATTACATCTTTCCGTCCTCTAACACTTGTCCCTCTCTAGGGCGGGAGTTGTTGCCATCATAAAGTGCGTCAATTTGCCAAACCTTGGCCAGCAAGACGCATGTAAGTCATGCCCAACCACTGCTGCACATGTGATACGCGCGACTGACAACCAGACAGACAATGATGTCATCCTTTTCATCTGGGATGTGACCGAATCGACAGTGACCATGATCGCCGCCTGCATCCCCACGCTCCGGGTTCTGCTCCGAGACACCAAAACACCATCACGCCCGTCCCGGCTCTCCGAAGTACCGGATCTTCGCAACGCATCCTATAGAGGACTGGGCCTCAAAACCCCTCCTGCGACCCATGAGCTGAACGCACTATCCTCGAAAGACAGTTGGGACTCTGGAAAGAGTGCAGGTAGATTGAAGGGTGCACCTATGCAATGATCTCAACGGATTCCACACAAATGCCGAAAGCGAAAGCGGGTGATGTCGCATCTTGATGGCCAAGGTCAGCTTCCACCACTCGACTACCTGCCTCCACTGACGTCAGAACTACAAAAAGAAAAAATGACCAAGAATAGGAAGCAGTAATTCCCTGGCCCGTCTGCCTCTCTTGCCCAAGGGATGATTCAATGCAAAAAGAGAGTCTAGTGTCTGGCTAGACCTCTGGGTATTCTGAACGTGAAAGAATAATATTAGCTGGGGCGCAGGTCAGAGTCCCGCTGCGAGAAAAGAAAGAACTTCGGCTGGCATCGCCTGCTTCGGTTAGTCGGCGGGGTGGATGAGGGAGCGACCGTGGGGTCTCGGATCCCAGGCTTATTTTCGCTCATCAGTGGGTTTCGGCCGGAGCGATCTCTGGTCGAGCTGCCGTTTGCGCTCTAGTTTCGCGTAGTGGAGGCCACATGCGTTGCAGAGCGTTCTTGCGCCGTCGGGACCACGCCTCCATTCCGGGGTGTCTACCCTGTTACAGCTGTGACAACGCCCGGGAGGAGCCGCGCGCTAGGCGGGATGTTAACGTTTTGTGGTTTGGGAGGCGGGGCGCGCACGGGGGACAAGAAACTCACACCACGCCGCTTCTTGACCTCGTGCATCACAGAGGCGGGCTTGATACCGTTACCGTACATCGACACGTCCTCGTCCTCGGGGTTGCGACCGCCGCTCTCGTGCGCTCGTTCGTTCTGTATCTGATTCTGCTGAACCATGTCCCGGACGTCCTCGAGCTTCTTCAGCGCGAAAATGAGGCTGTTCAGCATCACGCTCACTTCGTTTTCGGTTGGCATCCCCGACGGAATTGGTGGTGAGCCCTGCTGTTCTCGCGCGGCAGCCACGTACGCCTCGGCAAAATTGTAGCCTGTGAGACAGGAGCTCATGATCTGCATTCGCTTATGTTAGTCACCAACTTCGAACGAAGCGGAAGTCCTGCGGTTTTTGGTAGAATCGTTCTGTCGTCTTCTAGACAGTTTCGGAACGCAGCTGGAAAAGCTAGAAGAACAACTTGCGGAGGGTGTCTATCCTTCGGGAGGGAACGCATGGGCTACGGCACACGTTAGCTTGGGCGAACAAAAGGTGTTAAGATTGGCGAGAAATAGAGCGGAGGACTTGCTATCGGCTGTGGAGAGCGGAAGTGGCAATGTGAGGGGTTCGATGTCGGCACTGGCGCGATGCGCGAATTGCGAAAAGGTTCCTGCGCAGTTGATGTTGTGTGGGAGGTGCAAAGCCGTTCCGTATTGCGGGCAGACGTGCCAGGTCGCTCACTACAAAGAGCACAAGGCAATATGTCGAGCGACCGCTTTTAAGAGTGGTTCTGAGATGAAATGAATGTATTTCGATGGCTTAATCGGCGCCGGGGTCGTTATGAGACGAGACAACATCGGCTCCTGCAAGTAGTGCGTAGCTTAGTGGAGGTACCAGTGCCGTATAGGTACAAGTCCTCGCAACTGAGCACAAAGCCGCTAGTGGCCATCGCAAGCCTGAAATCGAGGCAAGAGAGAAACAAGAGGGCAGAGGCAGGGCTAGTTATCGAGCCCTTTGACGTGATCTTCTTGTTCGTTTCGACTGTGAACTTGGTAAAGACGAGGTTGTGGCAAGCTTTGATGTATTCGGGCAATGTGGTCTCGCGCGTTTCCTCCTCCGCTCGCACCTTTTCCTCCTCCGCTCGCGCCTTTTCCTCCTCCGCTCGCGCCTTTTCCTCCTCCGCTCGCGCCTTTTCCTCCTCCGCTCGCGCGCTTTCCTCTTCCGCTCGCGCCTTCTCCTCCTCCGCTCGCGCTGCGCGCTGTTCTGCGCGCTGTCCCTCTTGCTTCGCAGTCTCCAACTGCCGCCAAGTCTCCTCTAGTTCGCGTTTGACACGCTCGAATTCCGTTGATGCGTCTATGGCTGAAAAGATGTGGATAAGATGTGAAGTCAAATGGGTGTCGCGCTGGTGCAAGTGATATTGGCAGATTAGTCAGCGGGCAGGCCAAAACAAACACCTGTGGGGCGACAAGTCCACCTTAGTGCAAACCCACCGCACAGCGAGCCTCCTTGGCCCCTGTGCCGGTTGATTCCGAGTCCGACGCCGGGGGTAGCCACGCCGATCCTCCCTGCAACGCGCACGCCGCGACGGCCCTCTCCATCCAACCTCGCCGTGCAGGATCCTTTTCCCAACGCGCCATTCAGTGCCGACTGGCGAGGTTGCGCTGGGGATCGCGCAGGGCGTTCTCAGCTCCTTATTTCCCCTGCTGCCTGCGGGGTTGTGCCTGATGGCAGGGTTCGATTGGCCGCTGTGCCGCGCTTGCCTGAACGGTCCTGCGGCACAGCCACCTTCACCGTTTTCTCCAAACGTGGGGCCGCTGCGTGACTTGGCTCACCAAGCATCAAACGCGTCTCATCTGCCCCCTCATTTACCTCCACAGGGGTCGAGCATTGCGAGGGCGTCGAGTTTGGCGTCCACCATGCTCAACATTGCACAGCAAGAAGCTCATCTGTTATATTTGATATTTGGGATTGCTGCTATTGAGCTGGTGCGGACGAGGTACTCATGGCACCCTCCCTTTTCGTCTTTGAGTGCCAGGTGGGCAGAGAATACCGAGAATTGCCTCAAAACACAACACCCAGTCTTCTCGCTTCATGTTCCAAGTTCATGTTTCCAATCTAGAAGCGAGCCGTGGTGCGGATAGGGGTCCTGAAAGACGTTCCGTTCAATGCAGGCTTATGCCGATAACACAGCTTTGGCGAGTTTCGTCAACTGGATTGAACAAAGACTAAGACTGTGGAAGTGTAAACAGTCACAATGAAAGAGCAGGGGAGCCTCCGTCATTCTTCAATATACTCCAACCAACAAGGCCTTGGCATGATTCTCAGATGGTGTTGGGTTACATTCTACCTCCCTCACAAGGACTGCACAGTCAGGGGCCGTGGAACCACCAATCACCAACACGCCGACTGATCCTTCACCGAAATACGAACCAACAGTCAAGCATGAGCTGCCCTATCAGACATGAAATTTAAACTCTCATGCACTGCCACAACGTCGCGTCGTCATGAACTCACGATTCCAGGGACTGTACCAACAACATTCCTTCGTCCACTTCACTCTCGCTCGTTACCAAGGACGTGCAAACCAAACACCACCCGCTGGTCTCAGCATCATTTCTGGCTTTCTATTGGCGCTTTCAACCCCCTAAAAAAACCGTCTGCCTCTCTTAACTCTTCAAAACCGACGTTCAGCCATGGAACCGCCGCCGCCGTACTCTAATGACCCGCCTGAGCGCTCCGTCTTCCTGAAACCGCGCAGTTGGCGGCTGAGAGAGCCAGGAGCCCCCGAGGATCGCGCTCCATATCCCCGATGGTTCACCATCCCAATACGCGCCGCCTTGGCTGGGTTCGAAATCTATGTTCTCGTCTACATAGCAAGGTACCACCAACAGCGGCAGGCCCAAGACAAGCCGTCGGATGCGGAGATAGTGCTCGCCGGGGTGAGCCGATTCCTGTGTTGGCCGCAAATTGCTTCCCTCGATCCTCGCTAGGCGACTAACTCTGTTCGGTTCGACTGGGCAAAGGTTGGGTTAGGCGTCGCTCTCGATCTGCTCATTGCACTCCTGTCGCTAGCTGGTGACGCCATGATCATCGAACGACGATACCTATCTGACCAGAGCTGACACAATGGTACGCAGCGCACTACACTTTACCGCCTCCCTTGGTGGCTGTATCGGCTGCTGTATCACTTGCGGTAGAATGTCAGCAGCTAAGGCATCCAAGAAAGCAGCCGCTTCCGAGTGCGCGTGCGCACCAGCAGCGACCGCCGCTCCGTCCGACACAGAACCTCCTGTTGGTGCTCGGGAGACGCAACACGAGGAAGGCATCGAGAGGACGGGCAGCACAGATGGGGTGTTTCACATTGACAAGCCAGACACTGCACACGATGGCAAGGGTGGCTATCCAGCCAGGACTGTGGAGGAGGTATAAGGCGCGGGAGGACAAGAGACTGAGCCCGTCCGGAATCATGAACTGCACGAATCAGCTGCCATGGTTGTTAACCCTTAATTCGTTGTTAAATTTTTGCTCAAGCTGTTCTGCCTACTCATTTTGTGCGTGTTGAACCAGAGTTCATCGAGGAGAGCGGGACAAAAGGGGGGACAGCCAGACGCACAAGAAATGTGCGAGAGCAAGGCAAAGACCCATTGGAACGGGGCTCGGTCTCTCCGTGATGGGACGTTGAGCCACACTCAGCTGGCGGCATTCATCGTCACCAGGAATGGGGGCCTCCAGAGGTGTCCCTCAGTTATGATGCCACGCGTGTCAAGTTTAACGTTGATGAAGCTGCAGCTCTTGTTAAATGTCAGGCTGTGATCGATCCGAGGGCCGTGGAACTCATTAAAAAAGTGCGTCCGCAAGTACGCGGAGACACTTGTTAGGGACGGTGAGCGATGTGTTTCCCTGGTTCTGTCGTTACGGATGATCTCCCCGTTGAGAAGACACAACGCTAACATGGACAGATCGAGACTGCAGGACTTCTGTTGCAGCTCTTCTTTGTTCAGCCGGATTGGATATTGGCAACAGTTGGAAGCGATGGCGAGACGATCCCAACTCTTCTCCGGATTCCTCCCCCCGATACTGTCGATAATCGTCGGAAACATAGCGTTTGACCTTTTCAGCATGATCGTATATTTGCCGGCCGTTCCAAGGACCTGGTTAATCGCGTCGCTCTCTTCCCGCATGCGAGATCGGATGCGTTGAAATGCTTGACATAGCCTCGTGGCTTCGAAGGAGAAGGTGACATAGTTGAAGCAGAGCTCGCCTGGGATATCGCCAAAGACGTGGTCAGACCTTTTGCTTTTCTCCAGACTAACTAAATGGCGCATCAGGAGAGTCATTTGATGCCCTGCGCGGTGAGACTCTTGGAACGTCCAAATTCTCGTCCACCAACGGTCGCTTGGTATGGCGTCTAGCAACATCAACGCTCTGTGTGCCTCCGAACGGTCGGTCGCTGTCGATAGCCGGGACCATCCTGTTTCCCGATTTTTGCCCACGAGCTTTCCCTCAAGGATCTTCGCTAGGAGATCCAATTCATCCCCTGCGCTGATAGGTCTAACCGAGCAATGCGACAGGCTGGCGACTAAGTCTGTAGACCAGGTCCATCGTTTGGAGGGCGGCTCTTTTGTCTTTGCACTTTATGGCTTGTTACCAAACCAGCATGAATGCCCAGTAACTGCTGCGGCATTTTCTTGGTGCAAGACGGAGAACGTGGGTTGAGCCACCAGTGTTTCTCCAGCTCGCCGCGGGACCCCCGTTACCGCATGCTAGAGCACTTGTCGCCCAAATTCAAGATGCCGCCCATGGAGAGAGAACCGCGGGCCGCGCTTGCGACAGATGCGGTTGCCCAAATTCTGGGAGTACACTCGGACGAGCTTCTCGAGAAGCCATTTTACGAGTGCATCCAGTCGAATTGCCTTGACGAGGCCGAGAAATGTCTGGATGAGTGCCAAGACAAACGAGTCGATTGCTTACTTACGCTTCTGGTACAAAGACCCGCGCCTCGACCGTCGGAGTTGGTTGGTAACGAGGAATACCTTTGAAGTTCCTTCCTTGGACCTGCTTCAGGTACCACCCAGACCTTTCTCGCCACAGCATTGTTGATCAAAGGAGCCGAGACCGGCTTCGGAAATTTGTTTTCAATGAAACTGACTGATCTCTGTTGCGTGCCTAGAGTGCCCCAGCGGCTTCCTTCGCCCTCCCTGGCTGCCGTGCTGTTGCTGGCGCCTCGACCACGGTCTTGTTCTCCCCCACGCCCGACGTCTGGTCCCCCACAAACGGCTCCCAGCCATCCGTGGCCTGTGGCTCGGAAAATTGGTCATTTGTCAGGTTCCGATGTGACAGTGTCTGGTGCAGTGTGGCGTCCCGGCTCGACTTTGGCAGGAACCGGCCAAACTCTCGACTCACACTGACTTCGGTCGTCACAAAGATCCGGCCCCACGACGTTGTCAGGACTGGCCAGAACACGGGGAGCGCCGCGCAGATGGCCGCGAGATTGACCTCGATGCTGGCCAGGCCGCCCGTCGTGGCGCTGTACCAAGTTGGGTCGAAACGGAATGCGAGTGTCCTGAAGTTTGTGATGATGTAAACCATCCGCCCGATGGCGCATGCAATAACACTGCCGGGCCTGTCAGTACAATGCTGGTGCCTGGTGAATATGTTTCTCGGGATACTTGCAGTAAGCCAAGGAAAAAGAGCCCCATCAAAGCTATTCTGGTCTTCCGCTGCGTCTCAGGCCTGAAGCAGAGTTGAATAGGAATCGTGAAAACGATGAGGTCGAGCGTAACGGTGCTGGTGGCCTGGGCCACAAAGATGCGCATGAACGAAGTCGGATCACGAGCGCCGAAGCCCCAGCAATGAAGATTCTGGATGGAAAGATCCCAGTAGGCACGCACGGGGTAGCAAGGGACCCAACGCAGCAAGCTAAAGGCTACGCCCCATGCCGCCGTAAGGACGATGATGCAATAGCAAAAGAGCCGGGTCCGAGTGCCGCTCTCGAAGATGCGGAGGTACTGAAACAGCAGCGCCAGCTTTATCAGGCTGGCGGAGAGCGGGTACGTGATGTTGGCAACGTAGAGGACCTGAGGCGTGTCAAGACTCCGGGCAAGGCAGCGAGCCTGCCGTGATCTGGCAAGGAGAGAGAAATTTGGTGACCCACCTTAAGGAATCTCTCAATTTCGGGAACCGTGATTGTATACACAGATCTCCCCAGTCCCAGATTTGGCACTACCAAAGGGGTTTTCCTGTCAGCCATGTGAAGCAGTTGTGAGTCCGGCAAAGTGGGGTGACCAACATATGCAGAGCATGATGGAGCCCATTGCCGTCGGTACCTATCTCTGAGAGTCAACAGAGGTACCCAAATTTCAAAAGGTCCCCAAGCTACCTACTCACCATGGTGAGAACGATAAAGAGGTCGTCCATTCCTGGTGTGCGGAGGATGAAGAATCGGGTGTACAGCCTCAGCAAGCAGCAAATCCAGGAGAAGACCTCCACAAGGAGAGTATTAGTTTACCTTGGCCAATGACAGGTACATGAGAAGAAGAATACATTATCGACACTTACAGTGAAGGAAATCAGGATTGCCAAGAGAGGTGTCCGGTGGTTCAAGAGAGGCGTCCCCCGGTATTCCTCCGGCTCTGGAAACCCCAGGGCCGGAGGCCATCCTGTCGCGGAGAATTGACGCAACACGAGCATGGCTGTCCACTGGCACCTGGCGAGGCCAGGGTGACGAAGGTAAGCTCGTAATGTCCCGTCAACTCTCACTCTGGTGAGCACAGGCCAGACCGAACAATGAGTGCTAGGTCATGGCCTTCCTTAATCTCCTCTTGTCGGAATGTGATTCAGGTCCCAGCAGGAGGAGTTCAAGGATTCAGAACAAGAAGGCGCCAGCCTGAAGTCATTATCTCCCGAGTCCAGCTCCCGCGCTTGGACAGACGGGATGATGAGAAGGCAAACCCGATAAGACGTCAGCGGCAGCGTCGTCGCCGCTTTCTGTGCGTCGGATTGATGACTTATCCTAAGGTTAGCGAGATGGCCTGGGATTATCCTAGTGCAGTGACAGGTGTGTGGCGAAAGATACGCACTTCATCCCCCACCACCCGCCGAACACCCGTGCCGCAGACCCACCGACATCGCGCAAGCCAGGCTCAAAGGCAAACAACCAAGCGCCTAAAGCCTCGCCGAAGCCAGTGTCTTTCAGATGTTTCAGAAGACCAGGGACCGCAGCGTGAAGGCGGCTCTGTCGCGCCGCCACGAGCACAGGAGGTACAGCCCCCCGCCAGCCAAGTCGGCGCCAAGCGTCAGCGCCACCTCGGCCGTCATCGACATTCCTGTACCGATGATGGGGAGGACTACTGTCCGAGTGTGTGCAGCGACACCGAGCACAGCGAGGATGAGGCTCTCCGACCACCACGACGCAAGCGCCGTAGGGCAAGGACTGCAACACATACGGCCGAAAAGACAGCCCCTCAGCAGCAGACACGTCCGGGCCGTGGCGACTCTTCGAAAGAAGCTGGGAGACCATCCCGGCACCCGAGGCGCCAACGCAGCGCTACCCATTCGTCATCATCACGAGAGCCCACTTTGGAAAGGGACACCGAGACGGACAGAACCCCCGCCGCAACGTTCGAGGAATGGCCCCTTGGAAACGCGGTCCTCAAGCGCGTTACAATGAACGGTTCGCCACCCACTTTCATGCTGCAGTTCACTTGGGGTCCATGCGCAGAACATGGAGCGGGACACCGTGGAACGGAGAATCGGGGCACCGAACCCTCCGTGACGAGGCACCACCCGGCGAGACGGAAAAGCAAAGGGTCTCCGAAGGACGAGGACAAGCCGACTTCAACTTTGAGGAGGGCGAGATATGTTCTTGGCCTGCGCCGATGAGATAACACTGATCTCGTCATCCTTGCCGCCGCGCTCGCGGCCAGCGTTGGCAATGGGGTGGATGTGCAGGCCCGAGGTCGCTGGCTTGCCAGTGAGCTTGCCGAGGCGATCGACGAGCTCCTTCTGCAGGTCATTGGTCAGGTTGTCCTGGTTGCGGAAGAAGACGACGCCACGCTGGGAAACTGTCGTCGGTATTAGCGGTTTGACCGACATGAGCCTGAGTTCATGGGTTCACAAACTGGTGATGGCAAGATCTCGGATCAGGTCATCCGAGTTGGGAGCGCGCAGGAGCTCGACGAGGTCGACATTGCGGAACTCCCGACTAATGACGGGTGTCACATCGAAATGCTCCAGGTGGTCCAAGGCACCGCTTAGCTTGAGGGGCTCGACGTGGTTCTCGAGCTGCGTGGGAAGGGCCTCGCCCTTGCTGTCCGTGAGGGGCTTCACGTTGATGGGGAGAACCTTCTGCTTGATCTCGTCCACGCTCTGCTGGACGGTCTCAACTGCTGAAGGGGCTATGATGATGGATGTGCTTGACTGGTTCTCTGGTGTGGTGTCTCTGGGATGTTGAGCTTGAGCAAGGCGCTGAGAGGAGAATGAGAGCTGAGTGATGAGTGATGATGGACGACTGGAGGGCGTTTTATGACTGCGAATCAAGTCTTTATACCCAGGAGCTTCAGGACGTTAGTGTTTCCTCAAGATCCGTCCTGTTGGGTTTCAGGGACCATTCGGTTTCGGTTTCGCTCTCCTCAACAGCTTCGTGCCACATGCGGCATGCCTCATGGAGGAGACGTCTCGCAACATAGCCATTGTCCCCGCTCTAGCTGCTTTCTAACTCCTCGACACTATGCCCAGCCAGCCGCTGAGTTCCATGGTGGAAGATGGCTGTATCTGACGTGCGCGGGGGAGCGCGTGGGAGAGCCAATGCTTGCCCACGATGATGTTACAGGCGCGGTGCTGTGTACACCAACCCGCTATGTCGCCATCAGGGGAGAAGACGTGATTGACGCCACCGAGAGCCACATTCGAGTGTCTCAGCTTCTGCGAAGACGAATTCTTTGGCGGGGTGGTGGTGTGGCGTGGCGCAATCTTTAGCCGCGATGGCGCCGTGCTCTCCTGGATCGCCAAGCCCGTTAACTCCGGCGTGGGCAAGGAGTCAACGGACCACAGGGAGGACGGCATGCATCGCGGGAGTCGGGGCTTACGGAAAGCGACGTTGATTAGCAGATATCAGATGAGCAGATAGAAACGTCAAATTGTACTATTCTTGCACTTCCATGTTCTGAGGCGGTGGCCGCATTGGGCTTAGTTGCGCTTCCTGCTCATTCTGAGGACAGGTCTGACCTGACAGGGGGCGTTTTACCTAACTACCTAATATTGAAGTTCTGTGAGAACTGGAGGACAAAAAACTGCATCCTCTGAACAAAGACGACCAGAAGGAGTCGTTATTATCGGGAGGATGAAAACGTGTTTCTGGACTTTGGAGAGCTCGCTTTCTTTTCGGGTCAGGTTGTTCAGCAGAATGATATTACAGGTCGTCCACTGCACCCCTGGATTCGGGGGCTTCCAAGACGCGCGTCAACTTCCCACAGCATCCAGCGACATGAACTGGCAGCCGCTATCGCGTTGGATGCGGTACCACTTACAAGCCTTCATACGTACAAACACGAATATACGTTAGATGATGGCAGGTCAACACCCCAGAGGAGACAAGACTTGGCGAAACATCTCCTGTTCTATCCCTAATTATCCCCTCCCAAGATTGTTCAGCAGGATGGTCAAGGTCTCAGACCACGGGCAATACTAAGATCTTTGACGAAGCGCCAGGTTCGTGACCCCATTCTGCAGTCTGCCTCTGTCCACGCTCGCCTTCTTAATTCGCTGAGGGCCCAAGACTGATGCCCGACAACTCAGATAATTACAGCCCGATTACAATTTCTGCTCACCCAGCGTTGGCTGGCGCGACGAGTAATATTCGACGAGCTCTTGTCACGAGAATGGATCCAACGGGCCTGGACATTTCAGGAACTTATTTTTTCCTCGAACCCCGTCGTGCTCTGCGGCGATAAGATGGTCGAATGGGAGGATTGGGTCGATTTCGTCGTTGCAGGAGGGGACTACTCTGACGACACGGCTGTCCTTGGGTCCTACCTCAAAACTTTCGGTAGAAAGCTCTGCATATCTGCCGATCGACTCACGAGCTGTTCTTCAGCGATCCAGCTTTGGCTAACCCTTAACCGGCACGGCTCGTCATCCAACAATCTCGCCAAGCTCACGAGACTCGACCACGTCACCCGCCTTTTCCTTCTACGGGTCCAGTTCATCCTTGGTGTGCCTCTCTTCATCTTCGCACTGACGGCTTTTATCCTCTCTTTCGTGCTGTTGTTCAAGGACATCCCCTGCAAAATTCAAGGCGGGGGAAGCTCGCAGATCAACAAGTCGTGCACAGTCAGACTCTTCTGACAAGGCACAGATACGGCCCTAAACAATGCCACCGCCGTCCTCCGGTCTTTGATCTGGCTTCTCCTCCTTCAGCAGCCATACCTCATATCCCATCTACTGCAGAGGTA
This sequence comes from Chaetomiaceae sp. PYS4301M, assembly GCA_023628425.1. Classification (NCBI taxonomy): domain Eukaryota; kingdom Fungi; phylum Ascomycota; class Sordariomycetes; order Sordariales; family Chaetomiaceae; species Chaetomiaceae sp. PYS4301M. Next base: position 412,489 of record JAMAKR010000022.1, read on the forward strand.
CAAAGAATCAGGCGCCGATCTCTTTAGGGACAAAAATGCCTTCATCGCTTTGTCCGAGGCGTTTCGGAATATGTTGAAAGGTCCTCAGTTGTCGCCTGTGTACCTCGCGGTCGACGCACTGGATGAGTGCGCACAGGGGCGGTCAGACCTCATCCATCTCATTTCGACTTCTCTCACAATCTCTCAAATGTCAAGTGGCTGATTTCTAGCCGTCCGGAAGTTGACCTTCTCGCTACCCTCAAGGGCCGAGGCACCAACTCCGTGGACGCTACCGACTCCCTTGTCGAACTAGATAGGCAACGTCTAGCAGCACCTGTCAATGCATACATCGACCACAAGCTCACAATTCTCAAGGCAGAAAAGGATACAACGACAGCGTTTGGCCGAGGTGTCACACGAAGTCCGCAAACGAGCAGAGAACACCTTTTTGTGGGTGGCCCTCGCGTTCAAAGTCCTCGAGACAGTGTATGGAGGGTACGCTCAGAGAGATGCCTCCTGGCTTGTCGGAGTTGTACCATCACATGATGACCAGGATTGAGGAGGGGCAAGTGATTGAACCTCAGGACTGTAAGGCAGTCTTGGTGGTTACGTCTCTTGCCTTCCGCCCGCTGTCTAAGAGCTATCCGTGCTTACCGACCTGCCATTGGACATGGCAGAGACAGCTATCGAGATGTGCGGCTCATTTCTCACAATCGTTAATGGAGCAGTCAACTTAATCCATCAGTCGGCAAAGGATTACCTGGAGAAAAACTACAAGTTTCGACTTCAGCCAGCTGGGCCCGCTCAAGGGTATAGCGAGATTGTCAGACGCTCGACTGATGCGATGTCCTCAATGCTAAGACGCAACATGTACAACCTCGACCTCGGCTTCAGACCGGAGAATATGATGCCCCCTGATCCAGATCCGCTGGCCCCAATACGATACTCTTGTGTCTTCTGGGCCGACCATTTCTGCTCACTGAAGAGCGACAATTCCAGGTTCCTAGGAGAACTGACAGACGACGGGAAGGTGTTTGGATTCCTGACTGAATATTTCCCCCGCTGGCTTGAGAGGTTGTCTCTCATAGGGGAACTTTCTAGTGGGCTGCTCTCGATAAGAAAGATTCTGCACGCCGTTCAGGTATGTTGTTAACGCTGTGTTGTTGTCGGGCTACTAATCCTATTAGTGGCAACGGGACATTAACCCTCGCCTTCCTGAGCTGTTGGAAGACGCAGAAAAGTTTGTATTCGTCACGGATCGATCATAGAGCGGGCATGGCGGTTGGGTCTGGGCAGTGGCGTTCTCGCCGGACGGCAACACGCTCGCGTCGGCTTCTGACGATACGACCGTCCGGCTCTGGGATACGGCGACCGGCGCGCACCGGCAGACGCTCGAGGGGCATAGCGATTCGGTCAGCGCAGTGGCGTTCTCGCCGGACGGCAATACGCTCGAGACAGACCGAGGGCTGCTGAGCATAGCCATAAACTCCGACGCTTACAGAAGCCTAAAGATTCTTCATTTTCGGCCTCTATATAGCTGGAATGACAGGAGGCTCCATTGCGAACTAAACGGGCTTATCTAAGCGGACCATCAACCGAACCATCTCTACCATTACCTACAACATTATGGACAAAGCCGACAACTGGGCGGACGTAGTCGGCGCTTCAGCACGTCGATCCGGTCTTCATGATCCGAGCTGCGACGGCTGCCTGCTTTCTCGCCGTCGCTACTCCGCGGACCACCAGCGATAACTTGACCCGCAGGATGAGTGTGCTTGTCCAATGTTACCCCTCAACTAGAACTTCTCCGGCTGTCCCTCTGCCGGCCGCTTGACCTCCCTCCCCATCCGTGAATGTTGGCTCCGCCACGTCGCGCTCGACGCGTCGACCACGGTGCGCACCCACTCGTCGTTCCCGGTCCACTCGTTCTTGATGTCCGCGCTACCCGCCGCCATCAGCGACGGCTGCATATTGATGTATATGGTCTCGTAGGCGCCGGCCGGCACGCAAAATGCCTCGTGGAAGATGCCAATATGCGAGTATCCCTTCCCCACGCACTCCTTGTTGTACCAGTCCCACGCCTTCCGATGTATAGGGTCGTGTGCAAAACGGTTTAGTCCATCGAGGTCACGGAAGTAGTAGATGGTCAGAATAGTATTGTTGGACGCTGTCTGGTCGCCCTGGTACTCCGTCCCGCCGAGACAGCCGAGCTCTTTGGCGCGCTTCAGCATGTCGTGGTAGCAGGCCAGGAACTGCTCCGCAAGACCCCGAGCGCCGGGTGCCAGCGCGCCAAGCGGATGGTTGAAGCGCGCGCCGAGGTGGAACACCACGATGCCCTTCTCTGCGAGGACCGAGCCGAACGGGGACGACTTTTCGGGACGGAGGGTATCGTAACTAGCGTTCGGCAGCTGCGCCGAGGTGCGTCCCAAGACAACGCCTCGCTTCAAAACATACTGTTCGAGAGAAATTATGTCGCGGACGGTGAAGACCACGGCGCGCAGGAGTAGAACGACAGCCGGCAGGAGCGCGTAGCGAGGGGGGAGGACAAGCGAGAGCACGCCCTGGCCGAGGCCGCCGAGCACAAGCAGGGTCGGGAGCGAAAACGAGTCCTTTATGAGACTCTGTTCTCGGTTAGGCGAGTCGCGCATCGTGCAAATTGGGCACTTACAGCGTATCCGGAGCCCGGCACTCGGACGCGCTTCTCAGTGGGAGGGAAAATCGCCTTGAAGCTGGCGGGTGCCATTTTATTGGATGTCAGAAAACTGGTGAGAGTTTAAAGAGTACGATGAGTAGCCGAGAGTAACGGCGCGGCTGCTTGGGCTCGAGTGCGGACTATGACGATAAGGATGGGGGGACGACAACGTACGACGTGTTGGATTTATAGGGCGGTTTCGGGATGTTTGTGACGTATGGGAAATGGCTGGTTCCCGGCCGTGCAGCATGCACTCCCGGGACGCAAGAGTACATTTTCTCTCTGGACTTAGCTAATTAGGCAGGTGGCCTCTCCAAGGAGTTGCGTTCGTATGCAACGGTGCATAGCTGCGCCGCATCACCCGCTTGCTCACCCCTCACCCCGCTCGCGCGAGTAAAAGCGGCGAGGCTCACTTTGCCAGCTTGCTCACCCCATTGGCGGGCGAGCGAAAGCATGCGCGCGCCGGTTAAGTTGTTCCATCCCTTGTACAGCAAGCTAGTTTACTTTCGTCTTTTACAGCAACTGACAAAGCTGCGCTTCTCGACTGAGGGTGATAACAAATATGCGGTCATCATGTCTACTCTGTGCCATGTCTCAACTCCGGCTTCCTCGTTGACGTAGGCAAACCGCGCAACCGTATTATTCTACCAGTTCATCTGACGGCCTCGTGCGCTGTCCTCCGCACCATGGCATCCCACAACGCCCTCGACAGCCCCGACTCCTATACAGTCGCCTGGATCGCTGCTCTTCCCATCGAGCGGGCAGCTGCAGAAGCGATGCTCGATGAGCAACATGCAGCTCCATTTGGTTTCACCCGACACCAAACTGACGCGAACGTTTATTCTGGTTGGACGAGTGGTTAGGTGTAACATAATTAAGTGAGGGAGGGGGGAGGGGAAGTGTGGTGTCTCAGAAGGGAAGAGTGAGTGGCGAGGGCGGGTTGAGCCACAGTGGGAGCGGAGAGGGAGGTGGAAAAGGGAGTGAAGGGGAAGGGGGGATCTGGTGATGGTGAGGGAGGGGACGTGGATTTGGGGGCGATAGTTGCGAGTGGTAGTTGTGCGTGAGATTTCATATTGTCTGCGGTCGTGCCGTCATGCGGTCCGCCCTCGCGAACAGTTCGTCTCCGAGTCCTCTGTAAGACGGCATAACACGATGCCTTCGAGCGCTTGGACCTGCAGACGGGTGGAGTGATTTTACTGGGGCTCGACTGGGGTCGGCTACGTGGTAGCCCTCTGGCCTCTGTCAGCCCTGGGGGGCAGCGTCGCACGGGGAGCACCCTATCTCTGCGCAGCTCTATTTTAAGGAGGCAGTTAAGGTTTTGCATGAACCTCAGTCACAGGGGTCCGGGTAAGCCACTGAGGATCTATGGCGTAGCCCTGGATTAGGGATCCTGCGAGGCGCGGAGGAGGCGCAGGGCTAGCGCATGTCGGCCCGGGAGGCCCGCGAGATGACGGGGTCGGTAGAGAGGACCAGACTTCAAACACAAGCAAGTCAAGTGTCAGTTTGAAACATACTTCAGTATCCACCTCCAACACGCACTGCTCAGCGATGCTGCCGCGGATACAGCACCCCCAGAAGTGCCGATGCTCGTAATCGACAATGTATTTGTATCCCTGGGCTTTACCCCCCGTACTCTGCCATCTGTTTGAAGTTCAACATGGCATCGGTTGGCTCGACACTGTATTGGTCAGATCTTCGACATGGATGGGTGGTATTGCAGACTAGCCCGCGCGGGACTGGCCTGTTCAGCTTCCTGCATTGGGTAGGTAGTATGGGACTTTGCCAACAAGTTGGGGGGCCTAGGTCAGCGGGAGGCGTTGTAAATGCGAGGCTTGGCAACATGGTATAATTCGATTCGTTGAACCCTCACACATCATGCTGCCTCGACATTGCATGTTGGCCGCTAGACAGCCAGACAGCATTGTGCTTCACTCATTTTCCCGGTCTGCTAATTACTGCCTAATCTCCGGGGGCTTTTGGGCCGACCGACACTTGGCCCTAAACATCGACCCCCGCGTGCGGTGGAACACCGTGACCCCTGAAACTGCGCTGTTCACCGCGGCAAGCTTCGCTGCGAAATCGACACTCCTTCAATTTGTGGACCAAGCCGCTCGCCTCCCCGGCTCTTATGAGTCAGTCCATTGCAGATCGCACGTTGCACTGTAAACGTTTGTGGGGGAGGGAGAAGCCGCAAAGATGCGTCCTGTCGCCGCCGTCCTCGCCTTTGCCGCCAGAGCCCTCGCTGGTAACCCGACTGCCGGCTTCGACTCCATCACCAAGCCCGCCCAGGGCGAAATACTCCGCGCCGGCTCGACCTATGAGATTGTCTGGTCGCCCAGCGCCGCCCACTCGGGCTTCATTACCATCGGCCTTCTTGGTGGAAGTACCCCCACAAACGTGATGGCCGTTGGCACCATCGCGAGTAAGACAACGCCTTTGCGCAACCCTTGAAGAAAAAACTCCCGTCGCTAATCGCTCTGTTCCCCATTCAAAAGCGTCCGTTGACGGCTCGGCCGGCTCGTACAGCTGGGCCGTCCCCTCGAACGCCGTCCTGCCCACTTACGGCATCGTCATCACCCTCGAGTCCGACACATCCATCTTCCAGTACAGCTTCCCCTTCCAGATCATGGGCGGTACCGCTGGGAGTACGGCAACTTCTGGACCACCTGCCGAAACCTCGGCGGGTGCCTCGCAGGAAATCGCCGGCAAGAGCAGCGGGCTGTCAGGCGGCGCGATCGCTGGCATCGCTGTCGGCGTGGTTGTGGCACTCCTGGGCTTGGGCGCCGCGATCTTTTTTGGGGTGTGTCGTCGTCGACGAAGGCGCGGCCCGGGCCCGTCAGCTGGAGAGTTGGATGACGATCCACGCGGCCGCCTGCAGACTGCCGAACTGGGGGGCAACAAGGATTTCAAAAAACTCGCAGAGCTCGCCGCCGGCACAATGCCGGCAGCAGCAGAGCTAAGCAGCGACCGACCTGCCGCGGAACTTGGCGGCGCGGCTGTCACAGTGACAACCCCGGCTAAGCTCCCGCGAGGCTTGGGAGGCTGCGGGCCAAGCCCTGCCGAGGATTCGACATGCGTGCTTCGCGGCGTTCATTTAGGAGGGGAATTTTGCGAGCTGGAAGAGACGCATTGTGGAGATGATGGTTTAAAGCATGCTACCTCACTCAAGAATCTTTTTATATAGGCAGCAGGATGTAGGGCGGCTTTTTGCGTGCGGGGGCAAGGGTGGCCTACCACTCAAGACCGTCCATGGAAAAGACAATCTAGGCCATCATCACCGCCGCCGCACTCGGGACCGTACCTTGGCCAAGATTATAGCGGAAGTCCTAGCACTGCAGGCGCAAGAAAAGCGTGAAGAGGCACTGAAAATGATGGCGTCCACCACGGGAGAGCGTAAGCGGCCCCGAGACCGAGACCAAGACCAAGACGACCCGGTGCGTCTGGAACAAAAGAGGAGGAGGGAAAACCCTAGCCCGCCCGTGAGGACAGGTACGTCAAGGCCAGTCAAGAGGTGGATTCGACCCCCGACCTACGACTTTGCTGGTGGTTTCGGCGATTTCTTGGAGCCATCGCATCCCCCGTTCATCCAGGGGTGGGAGCGCCTCAATGAGGAGATCAGTAATTGGGAGGCGCGACAGGAGGAACGGGCGACGGCAGAGACTAGGCGTTGACTTGTGTGCGAGGACGTCTACGGGAGCTGATGTGACTTGGAATTTATGATGTAGTTTGACTCGAGTAGGGGCCTTTCTTACACGTCCACCAACAACGTCATGCTATGTATTTCGTCTTCTAGACGCACTGTTATTCCGTTTAACCCGACTTCTCTACAACTTCTCAAGTATTATATACGTTTCCTTCGGTATCGCCATTGCGAAGTGTCCGAATTCGGGGAGGTTGCACCACAGCCCAAACCTACCCAACCCCTAAGACACTCCATCCAACCCCCATCGGCTCAGACGCGGATATCTGCATACGGCATGTTGGTTCATGCTGCAGAGGATTGGCAGTGCACGGTTTTAGACCCTGAGCCGTTGTACGAGGTCTTGTGTGCACCGGATTTGAGGCGGACCTGGACGGTACATGACTGGCAGCAGTTCGTGCGGAAATTGCGGCCTAGCTATTTACAAGACAAGGCGGGTGGTGCATGGTTTGACGATGCTTCTGTTGATTCTGCGTGTAGTTTGTTAGAGGATGACTCTTTGATAGTGCCTCGGGAGGATCTCGAAGAAGAATGAAATTACGGCACGAAGAGTCTTTCTGCCTGACCTCACTGGTCTTTACTCTTTGGTTCGCCTTGCTGAAATCGGTAATTTGAATTCCCTGGCTATGGCCGGAGGCAGCACTAAATGGTATGATCGGCCGTCCTTGCTGGCGTTATGCACGTTGCCAGCGCTTAGATCCAGCCGTATCGAGCTCTCAACGCGTAATAGAGCAGCCGTTCTCACGCTCCGGCAGCATCGAAAGCAGTCTGGGCAACAGCACATCTGCCACGTCTACGAGTCAATCAGAGCGTTACGCAGGAATGGGAACACAGTAACAATACGATGGCTCCCTACAGGCAAACAAAGCGACATCTGGGAAGGCCAAACATGCCACTCGACAGGGCGCGGCTCTGGAAATACAAACACCCAGGACGCGGTCGACAACCCTCAACGTAGCATGGTCGAAAAGAGGCAGCAGAGATCACCTGCCAGAAAAAGTTGGGGCTCACTCCAAGAGAGTCGACACAGCACTACCAGGCAAACACACCCGACTGCTGTACGACCATCTGACACGAAAGGAGGCCGGCGTACTCGCTCAGCTCAGAACAGGCATAGCAAGACTCAACGGTTACCTTCACCGGATTGGAGCAGCACCGTCAAGTCAGTGCGCATGTGAGCAAGCAACAGAGACGGTAGACCACTTTCTCTTTCGATGCAAAAAATGGACCGTATTCTGAACGGAGATGCTCGAATGCACAGACACACACAGACGCAAAATTTCTTTCTACCTAGGCGGAAAAGCACCTTCGGATAAGAAGGACTGGACTCCTAACATGGCGGCCGTTCGAGCAACTGTATGGTTCGCGATGTCCACAGGCCGACTTGACACGAACCAACCGCAAGCCGACTAAAACAGGACGGCCTCACTCAGCGCGCTACGAAATCGATCCCATACCGCTTCATCACCCCTGTTTCGCCCTCAGTCTCTCCTCCTTCAGCCTCCCCCTCGGTCTCCTCCTCCCTCCCCTCCCTCTCCCACCACCGCAGCCAAAACGTCCCCCGCCACTCCAAACCAGCGCCGACAACATCCACCCCATCGTCCACCAACCTCAATCTCTCCACCAGCTCGCTCCCCGCCAACAGCCCCATCTGCGCCGCCACCGACCTCGGATCCGCGGGCAACATCTCGCCCGCCGCTCGCATCGCCCAAAACGACGCCGCCGCGCACACAGCCAGACACAGCAGCATCCCCTCCAGCAGCCTCGTCGACACGCCGCGCTGCACCAGCCGCCCGCGCCCGCGCGGCACCGGCACGCTCACCGTCGCGGCGATGCTGCCTGTGCCGGGGGGCGGGCGCCCGTCGACGTCGTCGTCGTTGTTGCCCGATCGGACGATGGGCCGGCGGTATTCAAAGTTCAGCGCCTGCGCGCCGAGCTGTGCATACACGGCGTCGATGCGGGCCAGCATGGCGGGGACGTTGGCGCGGCCCATGAGGGAGGCGAGCGGGGTGGCGTCGCGGCCGCCGCGGGTGACGACGGTGAAGAAGCTGTCGACGCTGTCGACTTTGGGTCGGGTGTCTTGGGCGACGAAGGTGGGGAGCGGGATCGAGTTTTGCGAGTTGTTGCGCGCGTGCCAGGGCGTAGGGGTGCCGACGGCTTGGGGCTGGGGCGCGGTGCTGTCGTCGATGTTGAGCGACGGGAAGGTGAAGGTCGCCGAGACTTGGACGGCTTGCACGAAGGGGACGCAGTGCAGGAGCGTGACATTGTGCAGGGTCAGGTTGATGCGGTTTCCGTACATCATGAAGAGGTGCTGGGTGTCGTCGTGGCAGACGGTGTACGGGGTCACGAGCCCGGGCGCGTTTACCGTCGCGTTGGGCAACAGCTCCCAATAGAAGGAGGAGATGAAGCCAAAGTAGCCTGGCTCCAACGAGGTTTCGTATCCTATGTTTAGGGGGAGATACCGGCCGTCGGATTCGTTGTCGCTGGGGTCCTTGTTACATCCCGGGGGTGGTGCGAGCTTAATATCGTCATTATGCTCGATGGAATCCCAGAAGCCATAGAGAGAACAGTTGGCCTGAGCCTGTGCTGCCGGAATCGTTGCCGTGAGCGTGGCCGGTGAGCTGGAGGTGTTGTACACGCCAAGGCTGCTCGTGTCGGGCATGGCAAAGGCGAACTCGCCGTAGGCTCCCACAGGGTATGAGAGATTGCTGAATTGGATGGCCTGGCTGAATAAAATGTCAGGGGTGGCCGGGACCATGTCCGAAGCCATGCTGTTCCAGTACGGGTTCTCAGACGCAGATTGGATGTCAAACCACGACTCGAGAACCAGGGTGACATTCTCAGTTCTTCTGGCGGATTGATCCGCCGAGTACAAGCCGCTGGCAGCGATGGTCAGCAGGCTGCCGAGGATCGACGTCGAGATGATGGCCGACAGACCCCAGGACCGCCGATAGAGCGCCTGTGCCAAGGCAACCAAGGCAGTGCTGCGAAGCGGGTCATCCTCCATCGCACCCGCGTTCCCGTCTTGTCCTCTTAAAAGTCGTAAGTACGGGTGAAGCGTCCGCGCAGTGGTATCCAGAGCCCCATAGGCTAGGCCTAGACTAGCCATGCAAAGAGACGGTAAGAAAAGCCAGATGTAGCGGGTGTACCCCTCAATGGAGACCTCGACAAGCCCGCTGTTTCTGTTTGAAGCCTGATAGAGAACCTCGAGGACGATAAACAGAGCAAGTGTCGTGGCAACGAGCAAAACCCTAGTAGTTTTGGACGCAGCCGTGGGTCGCCACCACTTGATGGGAGGTTTCGGGTTCTGCAAAGGCGCCTTAGTATTGCTCGTAGCGACATGCCCGTCGTCGAACTCTGGATCGTCGCGTACTCGGACCATCCGGAGATCCGGGGATGAGGAAATCAAGCAACCGCGCAGGTCCGCGGCCAGCGTTTCCAGGTCGGCAACTCGGTTTCCACGTAGCATCTCAGCCAGCCGGGGGCTTCTGGCCAGGACAGCTGCTGTGGCCATGAGATACGGGGGATGCCGGGCGACGGGCTTGAAGTTATACAGGCATAACAACAGCGCAACAACCGCCAGCACAACGAGAAGCGCCTCCATCACCCTCAACGCCACCGTGGTCACCACCAAACGAGGCGTGCTGGACATGATGCGCCCCAACACTCTTTCGTTCTCCGCTGCCGGCACAGTTTTGGTGGACTTGGCTTCCAAGACTGCAAGGGCCCTAAAGGCGCGTTGAAAGGCGGTGGAGAGCAGTGTTGTGTTAGCAAACGCCTTCCAGTCCGACTGGGGCGTTGTCATGTTCATCAGGTCCACCCAGTGCAACGACCAGTCTGCCCCTCTAGCGGGCATAATAGCAATTTCCTCATAGCCCCACATAGAGTCGAGAATGTCGTCAGTCAAGACCGACGGCGCGACTCCAAGGTCCATGTGCTCCAGGATGTCGGGAGAAATCTCCAACACGTCACCCCCCGTTGAGTTTCCCCGAGACGTCGTAACCTGCCGTCGCGTCAAGGAGTAACTCGGACGACAGAGAAGGGCCGAGATCGTCGATACATTCCCTGGCAAGTCCACGCCGATGCTTGTGAAGAGCTGGGGGGGGTCGCTCGGGTCGGGGGCATGGTAACGGTTTGAACAACAGGGGACGGCGACCAAAACCGTGTCGTTGATATAGCCAGAGGAGGCATTCGTTATCAGCGAAGGCGGCCACCCCCCTCCGTGGCAAACACAGAACGGCGACAGTTGGTCAATGTCGCCCTGGGGCATGAAGTCGGCTAGCGCGAACCAACTCTCTCCATACCCTGTCGGATAGGTCCAAGCGAAGGTGGTACAGTTTAAGTCGGCCCCAAAAACAGGAACATTGGCGGCGAGGGTAGCGTTAGGATCCAGATCTGAATGCGAGTCAGCAATGGTGCATGTCGCATGCATGTATTCTCGGTGCGGTAAGATGTTACCCGTATCGGTGGGAGCAAAAGACAGCGCAGCATACTCAGGTGTCGCACCCGGTCGGTATGGGACGCCCCCTTGCGTGATGGCCCACAAAGCTACTCCAGTGTCGGCCACCGACAGCGGGTACTGTCCTGCGTTTAAGCTTAGGTTGAATTGGTCCACCATGCGAAACTCGGTATCGAAGCCAAGCTTTACGGATTCCGAGGCCAAAAGACCCGACGAGAAGATGATTAAGATCTTCAAAATCATAGTGCCAAAGATGCCAAGCGCAACCGCAAAATGTCCCGCCCTCAGTGACCGGAAAAGCGACGTGACGCCCCAGGGAGAGACGTAGTCCAGGAGAAGGTTGCGGGTGGCCGGGAGGGGTCTCCGTACCAGCTCCATCCAGGGCGCAGAGATCCGTATCCGATATTCCAGCTGGCCCCAGAGAGCAGCCACGATGGTGAGAACTGGCTGTGGTCAGTACAAGGGCCTAGATTATGGCTGAGGAGCGTCTGTTTCCGGCTCTCACCAAACCCTGGGCCATATGTCCAAAGATAGTGCATCCCATTTCCTTCAGGCGCAGTGACAAAGCCTTGGTAGCGGTTCGAAAAGTAATTCAGGATCTCCAACGCTATCACAAAGAGAACGAGAAGCAACACCATTCCTCCAAGGAAATGCCGGCCAAGGTAAAGGGAGTGAGGACCCCACGCCCGGAGCCTCGTCCACGCCCTGTGCGAGGTCCGTTCGCGGCCCGCTCTCGACTGGGAATAAGGCTGCCGATCGAGAAGACTGCTTTCACAACCCTCGAGAGGCGTCGGAGAGTCCGACGCAATCATGGTTGAAGTCTCTAGATCTCTCGAGACATCCGTGGAGGGTTTGGGAGAAAGGGCGGACAGATGGACAGCGCGTTGAAAAGGACGAGCGCGTTCAAAAGGAAGGGCAGGCGCGCCAGTGCATTAGTCGGTTTCAGACAATCCTGGCTCTTCAGCGGGGCTCAGTGGCATGGATGCGAATCCCATTCGCATTGCTGACAAGGCGGTACAGGGGCTAGGCAAGGAGTAATTACGGATACGGAGTCAGCTGAGCACGGCGATCAATTCAAGCCCTCGATAGCGCTTCCGAGCACTACTGCAACCCTCTAAATTTCAGCCCTACCAGCCTGTGATACCAGGGTTACGTGGCTGTTGGTTATCCAACAGTGGCGCAGCATGTACTTGGGGGTGTGGGGCAAATTTTTGCAGCCAACCCCCTCTCACGAGAGGGGTGCCAAAATTGCGGGACAGTCAAAAACACTGGGACACTTGCCCACCCAATTTTGCAGCGAATTCGTTGGCAGCCACGGCTTGCAACATCATTCCACAACGACAACGCGATGATGAGCTATTCAGAGTAGTTCAAAATGACGGGATTTAATAGGACAGTCGAAATATACGGATGTTGACTTGGTTGCAATTGACAGGCGCGCAGCCCTGAACAGAACAGTCGCCAGACCCCCCCCAATACTCCGCCCTTCTTACTTATCAAACAGGCCACTCTCTTCCTCCTGCTGAGCCTATTCTTCGGCCCTGCTCAATGCTGGGCCTTTGTAGCTGACATCGCAGCCAAATACATCCAGCATCATATGCTCATAATGCGACCGGCGTTGATACTGCGACTGCGACCGCGACCGCGACTGCGACTGCGACTATGCGGCCAGTCGCAGTACTGTTGGACTGCTGCCATCTCCCATATCCGCCTGTTCCTCCATATCCTCCTCGTCCTCGCTGATGCTGGGCGAGCTGGCAACAGGTGGAGAGCTGGCGACGTTGTTGTCGTGTAAGATGAATTCGACACTGTCGTCTGTTTGGGTATCGGGCAGTCGCGAAGCAGATGTTCCGCCATGTTGATCCTGAAGTCCATGATGCGTGATGGTAACGATAGATCGTCGGGGCTAGCATCTCAGAGAGAAGAGGAGAAAGCTAAAGACAGGAGGAGCGGTGACAGCTTTTGACATGCAGCTGTCACGTGCGCCCGCACGTGCACAGGCCGAGGGTCACCGAGGCCACTACGAGCCCAGCCCGTCACACAGAGGACTCGAGGAGGGCTATGAGAGGGTCGAGTTAGGGAAGGACTGCAGAGCGCTCTGCGCAACGTGAAACTAGTTGTGATAACAGGTGGGCGGTAGTGATGTAATTGTTGGATAGATTGGTCGATAGAGTTGGTTGATGTCATGGCATGGCATGCATGGCATGGCACGGCACAGGGAAGTGTTGGAAAAGTGCTGAGTCAGCCAGGTGCCTCAGGCCGCCTGCGTCCAGCGCCCGCTCCTCCGCCCGCGTAATTTCCCAGCGAGGAGCAGCGCGCCCAGGACAACGAAGAATGAAGAACCAACAAGGTCAATTGACCTGTTGAAACCCAAAAAATCAATGAGCCCATTTTGACCGTGCCCTGCGTGGAGCCAATATTCATCAAAACCCCATAACATCCAACAGGAAGGTCGATGGTGGCATATCGCGGTTCTGGATAAATGCAAGATACTCAGAAACCGGGGTTCCCCAGGGAATTTGGTACCTTGCGTCGTCGCTTAACACCCCGATTCCGTGCATAGACCGATGCCCCACTTTTCACGGCCCCTCGAGACATTTCCACTGCCCTGCTAGACAGCCCCTTTTAATAAAGTTCATGCTGCCTTGCTTCCCACCGCTAAGTATCTACCCATCACAGCAAGAACTTGATCAAAAGCATTTCCATGCCTTTCAAGGAATCGCCTCCGGCCCGTTCTCTTTTTACGTCACGCTTTGGCGCAAACCACTGCATTTCACAACAAGCAAACGGATAATCACATCTTGGCTCCATCTTCCTAGCTTTCGTAATGCAAACTCACCAGGTATTCGACGACATCTCGGAGGGGCTGCAGTCTCTCTATCTCAATTCGTCCGCACCCTCGCCGCGGGCCACGCGTGCCAGACCCAGTCGGTCCACAACGCGACCAGCGGCGGGGTCTGCGTCCGCAAGGCCCTCTGCCGGGGCCGGTTGGGCGGCGGCGGCTCGGACCGCGCCACGGAGGAATTCAACCGCGACCTGCGGATCGCGTCGCGGTCCTCTTGACTGTCTTCCACTCAACCCTAGCGGCGAGAGAGAGGGGCTCCGAGCGGCATTCGACGACGTACCCCGCTAACTGTTTGGAGTTTTCACTCCCATGTCCCGCGGCGCGACCGATCGGATCTGGACCAAGTCCATGGACGCCACTGACGGCATACCAAACGCACGGCTGGACATCTTTGCCAGGGACGACGAGCGAGAGGTGGCAGACATGCTGAATCCACGGCTGGGACGGCGCTGTTTTGCCAAAGGGATCGCCTCCCGTCTTGGGACGGCCGCCACAGAGTTCTTCGGGCTTCTTCTCGAACATGCCCGGCGTGAACCCTCCCAGCCTCTGCTCCGCGCGCTAGAGCGCGAATATGGCTACATGCAGCTCTGGTGCGACGGATATGGAGTAGCTTCTGGCGAGCTCGGTGCTGTGCTCGCAGAGTCTAGAAGGCTCCAGCAAGCTACAACTCCTGCAACGAAGCGGGCCAAGGAAATATAACATCCTGTTGAGGACACCGACCAAAAAAGCATAACCCATGAATCCAGCGCTTTGTGAACAACCTTGGTACCTGGGAACGTCCATGTCTTCCCTCTATGTCGGGGGAATCGACTTCCATCGAGGCATGTCTGTCAATGTCGTTGGAATCAAACATACCAGAGCCTTCTCTCGCAGCGCGCAGTGATGTGAACACATAAGTCGGGCACTCAAGCACCCGCCCATCCATGAAAGTTCCATTGCGATGATTGTCAACGGACCGGAAACTCCAATCTTTTCTGCTGTCCTCGTCCGTTCCTCCGGAGGAGCCATCGCTATGTTCTTCACTTTCGCTATAGACACCATCGGAATCCACAATGAAGACAGCGCGGCCCGGTTGTTGACGGTCAGTCAAGCATGCAGTGTATATCAGCTTTCCTTGGTTGATGGCCATTGCGATCCTTTTTGCCATGCGGACCTGCCACATCTGCGAAAACGTCTCAGCCCGGCGAACATGACGGTTCCTCGCTATGAATTCCTCCAGCTGTCTGGATAGGAGTTGGTCCCGGCCATATGACAGCTTGTTGGCAAGTTGTTCAAGTCGCAGGAGCTCACCGAATCCAAGGGCTTGGTCCGAACTATGCGCATATAGATGCCTGGGGCCACCGGAGAAGTACTCTGTTGCAATCAATTTATCCAACCGCCAGAGATGACCCTTCGTCTGAACACCTTCTTCTGTCAACTTGACGTCAGTGAGTCGACAGCCTTTGTTGAAAGTGAGACGTTTGCTCGGGAACGGGGCTTGAAGACCATCAAAAAAATGCGTCTCCAGAAAGTCCGCAACAGTCAGAGACCGTGCTTCAGCGACATCATAGTCGTCCTCGTGATGATTGGACAGAATCTCCCCGTTCACAAGACAGAGTGCGAGCATTGATAGGCTTAGACTGCGTCCATTCGCTCGGAGTTCCGTACTGTTCAGTCGGATGGAATACTGACAGCAGTTGGCAGCGAGGGGTAGGCGGTCCCAGTCGTTGTCGAGATCCCGCGCAACCAGATCCGCAATGATCGTCGGCGACATAGACTTTGGCGCCGGGTGGTCACCGTCTGCATGGCAATGCTGAAGCAAAACGGTATATTTACCGGCCCTTGCTAGGACCTGATCCAAGCAGGCTGGAGGTGGTTGGTGACTGGTGTAAGCTTGGCAGAGTCTTGTTGCTCCTTTGTGGAAGTCCGCTGAATTGACGCAGAGTTCTCCATCTAAGGATCCCAGAACCTTGTGTGGCTTCTGTTTGTTCAGTTTCTGGGGGTCAGGTATAAGAAGCATCATTCTCGTGCCAGCCCGGTAGTTCTCCTGATATGTCCAGCCTCTCGTGAACCAAGAATCTGACGTGATTTCCCCCAAGAGCTCGATTGCGCTCAAGGCTCGGTCCAACGTTGTTCGAGACGAGATCCACAATCCGTCACGGTCCTCATGCACGAGCTGCCCTGTAAGGACCTCGGCGAGAAGTTGCAGTTCGACTAGTGAACCAATGGCTCGAAGAATCAGGGCCGCTGGATATTTGCTTAGGCTGTACACTCGATCCATTGCTTGCATGCCAATTTCCTTCTGCTTCCCCTCCCTCTGCTCGACGCAGTGGCGGTCAATCCAGAGGTACCGAGCGGAAACATGCTCCATGTGTTTCCGAATGCGAGCGAAAACTCGGTTCCGCACCGGTGATGGCTGAAATATGCCTCGCTCTCTTCCTTCAATGATGTAGCCACCGGTACTACGATCTTTCTCAAGTGGAGATGGGCTCCAGGTGTATGACAGGGCGACATATTGTTGCTCCAGATAGACGTTGATGTCTCGCCGCCGCAGGACTGGCAGATCCCTCTCGAGGGGCCCTTTTTCCCTAGCGCCCTGATTTTGGAAGTCTAGGAAGTATAGGCACTCCAGATTTTCAAGGAACTCTCGAGACTTCTGCTGGTCGATCTGACTTGATTGAACGTCCACCAGTTGCTTTATAACATTTGGATGCCTAAAACTGATGCTGAAGAGTGAGGACTGCAGGTCGGCATGGCGGTCACGCTTGTGTTCATCCAGTTCGTCTTGGGTGTTGAAGTCCGGCTTGTCATTGCATTCGATGCAGATGTTGTGCTTCGCAGAGTCGAGCACGTGTTGTTGCCTTGCATTATGCGAACCGAAGAATCTCTGGCAGCGTGCACAATCGTACATATGCTGCCTCGACATTCGCTGGTGCTGCTGAAGAGCCTGGACTGAGGAGAAGGCTCGATTGCACGGCTCACAGCGTTCCATCGGGAGCTGGTTTTTTGTGGACGTTTAGAATGAGCTCGTCAGAACGTTAGGCAGGAAAGCAGAATAAACAAATAGGAATGACTTCACTCTTAATTGCTACCGGAATTTGAATGATCACCGAAGAAATCAGATGAGAACAATCTAGAAAAGAGTAAAGAGGAGAGCACTCTTCGGAGAGCGCAGCCTGATGGTTTAGCTGCCCAAAAAGGAGGGGCTGTTCCTATCGAAGACTGTCCAATGACAGTCGTTCCGCCTGCGCCTTAAGGCACGTGTACAGTACCGTACATAATACGAAGACACCCAGGTCCCCGCACTGTCAAAACTTGTCGAGCGGGGTTGTTGGTGGGTCCACAGCATGTCGACTGGGGTGCGATGAATGACTAAGCAAGATGGTGAATGGCCATAGATCCGATTTTGGGTATGGATCAATCAGCATACGCGTTTGTGACCCACAGCAAGTTATCAAATCTCGAGTCTTTGTGGGTCTGCTGTAGGGTGGGGCTGCCCTTTGGTTGTTTGCAGAGACCTAAACCGAACGTTGAAGCGAACGAGCAATATCACGAGAGTCAGGCCACTGGTTGGTCCTGCTTCATTATGATGTGAAGTCGGCAGCTACATTTCATGCGGCGGAGCTGACAGACGCGGTGAGGCCGTCTTGTTTGGCTGTTAGCTGTGGGTTCGACGCGCAAGTCCACTCTGTTCTGGAAACGGGGCCGCACTCCCTCCTCCCCCTCCCCTTCCTCCTCCCCCTCCCCTTCCTCCTCTCCCTCCCCCTCCTTCTCCTCCCTATTCTCCTCCTCCCCTTTTCCTCCTCCTCCCCTTTTCCTCCTCCTCCCCCTTTCCTCTTCCCCCTTTTCCCTCCTCCCCTAGCAGTTAGTCACCCTATCACTCGGAGTCTTAGTAAGAGTCAACCGCCGTCGTCTTGCTGTTAGACGCGTTTTTGAGCAGCAGCGGCCCATCCTATAAAGGGAAGCACTTGCCAGCAAGATTTCTATTTGGCTTCCACTTCCATCCAACCTAGTTCCAATCACGCTTTTGCCTACCGCTATTCAATTACCATTCTACAAGATCACACATTATTTTCTTCCGCTTCATACAATAAACAACAAATCCAACGAATCGTCGCCACTACCCTTGCAAGCCTTCGACTGCCTGTTTCATGATCGAAGACGCAATGTCTGACAGGATTTCCCTACGTTCAGATGTCGACCAAGACATAGCCAGCGAATTCGAGGGTCTTTTTCCTCCCGGTATTTTGTTAAATGAACACGACTATTGATGGTGCAGCGTCCGAACTCTGGAGAAAATGAGGGTTACTTGCCAGTCCTATGAACCAATCAGCAAGCGTGGTTAGGATCCACAGCGACTCGTCGAAGTTCGACGAGTCGCTGTGGGTCTTTGGCACTAACCCAAAACGAGCGCTCGTTGGGTTGCCCGCAACAGGTTCGAGTAGGCCCTGGAATACCAATGGCGGCTCACCCCGGCCCAAACTTCACGATTCCGGTGGTGGCGTGGAGCCAAAAGAGGGCGCAGACGGTGTGGGCGCGAGAGACGAAAGCCGGGAAACGTTTGGTGGACATCTTTGAGAGCGCCGGAATAGGCGGCTATGATAGTGGAGGAGGAGACGGCGTCATTCTTGGCGACGGCCTTCAGACGGGGGGTTGGATCGGATGGTGAAGTCGTAATCGGGCATGGTACTATACCAGGCAGATGGCTGCACGCGTCTGTATTTCCATTGGTGCATTCTGCTGTAAGGAGATACTCGACGGCCGGGGTTGTTGGTGGGTCCGCAGCATGGCGACTGTCCCACTCGCGCTGTGTCAGCGTCGATACATAAGCTCCACGATGCACTCTTTCCATGACATATCACGTGGGAAGCGCGCTAAGTGGGATCCGCTGCCCTTTTCGATCCGCTGCCCTTTGGATCCGCTGCCCTTTGGATCCGCTGCCCTTTGGATCCGCTGCCCTTTGGATCCGCTGCCCTTTGGATCCGTCTGACCACCATCATCACTTTGAACGCAATTACCCTCCCCTGGCTGCCGCCATTCGAACGGAACCAGCGATGCCCGCGCTCGATGGCATCCTCGAGCGGCTCCAAGAGTTCATGTCGCGAATTGCTGCCCAACGACATGCCGAGCAATTGGAGTTGGAGCGGAGAATGACCGCCATTCATAAACAAAGGGAGATGCGACAGAAAGAGAAGGAATCGCTGGAAATGCAGATACGTAGCCTTCAGCACCGGCTGCAGGAGCTAAACCATGAGGGCGTCGCGGAGGATAGCAAAATAAGGCAGCTGGAGATTGAATGCGATGCCGCCACAGAGAAGTGGGAAAGGACCAGGGAGAAGTGGAAAGACCAGATATCGACGGCCATTGCGTCCATGGTACGCTTGAGCATCCATTCTGCAGTGTACCTCAACCTTAATCGTCCTGACTGACGTGTTCTCCTCTACGTAGGGATGGACTCCGTTTAATCCTTCTCCCGACTCCCACGACACTGACGGCTTGCAACACTCGCCCATTGCGCAACCTGAGGTGCAGGAGACGGAGTCGCCTAACCCGACGCGGAACGACGTACTGAGGAGATCGAGGAGGCGGCCCGTTAACACTCGGCGTCTCGACAATTTCCCACTCCCAGAACCTGCCGGCGCTCGGGTATCAGCAGAGCCGGCGTCCACCGCCACTGTATGTAAACTCAACAGCTTATGAACGTTTACCCTGCTCATCTTTTATGCGACAGAGCCAACCGAATATCGACTGTCTGCGGAAACGCCGCCCCAGGGAGCACGAAATCGGCCGTCAACAGCATAGCAGTCGCCCACGAAAGAAAGCGATGAATGACCACAGGACCGTGGACTTTCACGCGGTTTATGACGCTGAGCATAAGCACACCATTGTTGAGCACCCCAAAGGCAGCAACAAGTGGTACATTCTTCACTGCGACCAGCACGGTATTCATTTCGGGGCCAACCCGCTTCAGGGAGCAATGAAACACTTGAACGGGAAGGGACACGGCCATCAACGAAAGAGTTATGACGTCGCCGTTCAGATGCTAGGCATTCTCGTTCTGAACTGTGATGCGGAAAAGGCGAAAAGCAACAATGCTGTGTTCGACCGTGCTTGCGCTAACGGATATCAACCGTTTAGAGGGAAAAGCCTGCCGACGTTTGGGCCGGATCAACTGGGTCTATCTAAGACAGGCGAGGAGCCTGGACGGGTCCCGGATGAAGCCAGCCATGATTCCCCGACTAATACTCCAAGGGCATTTGAGGGAATCACTGACCCAGCCGTGGGTAAGCCATACCGGTTGCGGTATAAACATGCTTACTACGCAGTCCTCATGCTACCCACTGGAAGTTTTGAGTCGGTGGGGATGGTTGGCAGCATAGCCGAGACGGTACTCGCTGCACGTATCCCTACGTGCTACCTTTCTAACAAGCAAGAAAAGAAGATCTATGGGTGGACGGACGACTATAAAGACGGCGGGTCTCTCATTCATGAGCGGAAGTTTCCCGTGATGTATTTCGACGGTCTGCGGGTGCCCCTGGATGGGGAGTTCGAAATTCCCAAAGGGAATCTATTCTCGTGGGTGCCCGCCAGGGATTTGAGGCCCTTCAACTTCGACGACCCCGAATGCCGGACCGTCTATGGCTTCGGAGCCGCCCAGGCTTTCTGTCAGAGGATGAAGAACATGGCGGGAGCGGGGGGTTACGGGAACCACGGTTTGTTGCTCGAACGAACCGACGATTCTGTGCCGTCCCGATGCTGACTGGGCAAGATGAACAGCGGACGTGTCTTCCAGCGCTAGCTATGCTAGTGATCAACACGTACAGTACAACCACCGGGCCCAAGACACGCATGGACCTACGCCGCTAGCAGCATCCGATCCGCAAGCACAGCTGGTTGATCTCTCTGCCATGCCGGAATCGAACAATACGTCGAACCCTGCAGGATTGGACCCCGAGCATCCTGGCGCCTGCTACTCGGTTGATCATGAGACAGGGCATTGTACCGGGTCTACCCACGATGACCATGCTCATGAGACGTACCAGCTGGATAGAGATGGAGAAACCCCGACCGGCCTCAGGCGCCAGTCCCAGGTATTTCCAAGCGAGACTTCCGGCCAGCACTCGCCTACTACAATTGTGGCCTTAACTCCCAGAGAGAGTTCAGCGTCGTCTTCGTCGCTCGCGGTGGTTCAAGGCCCAGACCCGGAAGAAGTACAGCAAGGGTCCAGAAGGCAATTGACGACTCACGGCGACCCTAGCAGCGCAAGTGAGAGGCAACCTCATCTGGATTTGTCCGGCCTCGCTGAAGAAGCAGTAGCCGCGGCCGTTCAAGCTACATCAGGCTCCTGCTCATTTCGGAGCCGCCCGACCATCATCGTCAGTATCTGCCCAGCCGTCAGCGCCCCTACTTTCTCCAGCTCACGCACGGGCCCCCCTACCGCCGCTAAGTGAGTTGTTGAGTGGTGTTGGCCAGGAAAGTGCTAGTGAGCGGGGTCTTAGCCCTGGAACATCTTTGCCAACCTTCGACTCCCTCACGGCTCCGCGGGATCATCGGGCGCCGCCGCCCTTACTCCCCAGAACCGGCCTCCTTCCCCGCCTCCTTCCCCGCCCGAACAGCTATAATCATGACAATGAAAGGAGCCCGACCGACAGTCATGGCCTGTATTCCTGTCCGGATTGTGGTCAAATGTTTAACCGCGTGGTCATCATGGAGAGACATCGTGCGAAGCATAGTATCAACCCGCAGAGGGAGGTTCGTTCATTGTGATTTAATATTTACCGTCAAAAAACGAGAGCATTGTACATGTACACAAGCAGCATTTATGCAGTGCACCTTCAGGGAATGTAGCACACGTATGATAGTTGTAATTTCGGGTTAAGCCCGCCAGGCAGAATAAATTTTGCTTGTGTGTGTGTGTATGTAACATCTCGCAACGAATGTTGAAGAAAAGAGAGTAGAAGATGTAAGAACAAGCTTTGCCCGAACTGGAATCAAGGTGAAATTGTCTCGAGATCTCGCGGCCACGAAAAAACGACATAAGCCCTCGATACCCCCCTAAAAACACAACCCGGGAAGCCAGCGGCTGATTCGGAGTTGAGGAATCAGTCCACCAGTATTACCAACAAGTCCCTCAACCTCGACTTCAAACGAGACGTGTCGGTCGAGATCGTTTGAGTCATACTCCTCGGAGCTGTAATCCTCGGGACGAGAGGCCGTAAAGGCAAATACGTTGCCGTCGTCGCTTTCGTCGCTTTCATCGCTCATATAACTTGTCTGCGAAGGGGTGCCGCTCTCTTCCAAGACAAACACGGCCATGTAAGGGCTATATCCATCACCCTCATCCGGATCCCATAGGCATCCAAGACCAAGCGGGCTTGCCCTCGTTATCGCGTTAGCAACCTCGCTTGCCATCGCGTGAATATAGCGCTCGGTAAACGACAGGTTGTTTTTTGGAATCCTCGCAAGTCTAGCATCATGCTCGAGATACGCCTTGATACTATTAGAAAGACTGGCGTGACCGGCCATTGCCAGACGCCGCGCAAAATAGGCAAGCTGTTTCCGCTGGCTAGGCCCCAGGATGCCAGAGAGGTCTTCTACCCAGGCGCCTCGGGGAGGCTATTCGCAAGTGTCGATGATTTTGCGGATTTTCCACAGATGGCCGTATGTTGCGATGCCAAAGGTGGTGAGAGAAACGTCAAAGAAGCGGCACTTTCTATTGAATGTCAGGCTGTGTTGATTGCTTGGGCTTTTGAAATCGTTGAAGAGACTCTCTTTCAAAATTCGGAGACCGTCATCTTGGATGCTCTTGGGTTTGCCTGGCATCCGTTGTGGAGAGCCTCGCCGTTGAGCAAACACAGAGCGAGCATCGCTAAACTCAGGCTAGCATTGTCTTGCATCAGCTGCTGGACGTTTAGTCGGGTCGAGTACTGGCAGCAGTTGGCGGTGATAGCGAGTCTGTCCCAACGCTCCTTCATCTATCTGTCTCTTCTCAATGTCGGCGACGATGCGTGGCGTCATGGCCTCTGGGGGTTTTAGCACAAGCCTGTACTTGCTGGCGGTCTGAAGAATTTGCTTTATGACCTCTTTTCTCTTCCTCATCCTGGGATTCGAGAGTATACGGTGCCGGGCGATACTCTTCCAACACGCTAAACAGATACGTGTTGCCTCCCCCAAAAAGTTGACGGAGGAAATGCACAGCTCCCCGTCCGCGTTGCCAAAGATCATCTTGCTGTAGGGACTTCTTATGTTCCTATAGGAACGCTTCAGACCTTCGATGTTTTCCGAATGCTTGATCAGTAGCTTCATTCTGGTGTCTCCTTTGTAATTCTCCTGAACCACTCAATGTCACTGTCCACAAACGGGGTGTGGCCAAACTCTTGGAGAGAGCCAAGCATGAACATGCCCTGGTGGAACTTGGCGTTATCCGCCCATGACTGCCCTTCCATATTCTTTGGGTGGTCCCTATGTTCTTCGCCGATGGGCTCAACAGCGCATTTCTCCAATGGCTCATTGCACTGCACGAAGGCCTTCATTTCGCCGCGTGAGGCCGCATCTCGCACCTCTCACGCTCAATCTCTGGTCAGGAAGTCCTTACTCACCCCGAAAAAGATGGCCACACCGACGCGTCTGCCGGCTTCTAAATGCGAGTGGGTTAGGGCGGAGAAGAGGCTCAAACTCGGGGGCAGTCCATCCACACAGCCAATACGCGCAAATCAGCATCCAAAATCCACAATTTATCCTCCTGCGCGTTCTTTCCCGCTGCCTCAAAAAGGCGAACCGGCTAGACACTCAGGCAAAGCGCAGAGATAGATTAAAGAGGGAGATGCCAACACTGCGAGGCGGTCTCTCGCGCAGCTTCCTGGCTGGAAAAGCTATCTCGACTCGAGCAACCGTGCGAGAGATGTGTCACGATTCGATTTCGGAAATCCCTGTCACACCAGAGCGAGGCGTCTGGATCAAGTAACGCCCAGTTCTTCCGCGGCTAAGAGTTCTCCCCTATCTGGCAATAGTGCCGCTGGCCATAGAAATAGCCGGACGATCCTTGCAATGCATCTAACTTGTTTCTATCACCTCGATTGCCGTCGTCCAGGCTTCGTGACTGCCCCCGACATCAAAACAATCTTCAAATTCCTCTCCATTTTCGTGTTCCCCTCGGCACAATAGGGCAAGCCCCTCTGCAGTGCATAATTTGATGCATAACTCAAGCCTTGGGAGATGATCACGAATTAGGGCGAACAAAGACCTCCAGTGGCCAATTCCACCCGAAACTCCTACTCGGACCAAAGTAACGCTTTGGAGTGTTGCTTTGTGCCTCACAATTAAAGCCCCAAGATCCTGTACGCTACAATATGCCCTGTAGAGCCCTAGGGATTGTAGATTCGGTAGTTGAAGCTTCGGTGCGAGCTGTTTTAACCGGTCAACCTGTGGGCCGAAGTCGACGGGTTTGATGACCAGATCCAGTTGGGTGAGTTGTCGAAACACACCGATAAATGCTGATAAGTCGTCCGCCCATCGGCCCTCAGCGCCCCTCGTTGCCTCGGCGGATACATTGAGTGTGAGCTCTGTGAGGCTTGGAGGGAGGTTCTTGTAGTATTGGAAATGCGACTCCGAGGGTCTGAGGATGTTTGGCACAATCGCTGCCCTAGAGAGGGCACCAGCTGTGATGGCAAGGCTGCTAAGAGCGACACCACTCGTAGCGATGGCTGTAAGGGTGATGCGAAGGACTTGGCCCAGAAACGGAACCTCCTCGTAATCGTCTAGGGCGTTTGTTGGCGGTAGACCCGTTTGTCGGCCATGCGCTAGTGCACCCCAGGGCCGGTGCATGTTGCTAATGACGACAGCCTCGATGTTGGGAAGAGATATCAGCGCCTGCGTGATGTATGCCTGCGCAAGGCCGGACACGATTATGTGTTCCTGATCTTCCCACAGTGACGTATAAGCCACCTTATCCAAAGGCGGCTCATACGAGTCCTGGGACGAGAGACTCCCTTCATCGGTACCCCGACCTTCCTCTCCAGGGCTTTGGTCCTCCTCCTCGCCGGATGAGTGTGCATCATGTATGCTGCCCATTAAAGCTGCGGGAGGGCATCGACCTTCTTGCATGGCCACTAATATGTCGCCTTCATGCCGTGCAATATGAAAACTTGAATCTGGGAACTCCACGAAATGATCCGTGCAGAGTTCTAGAGTTCTCACAGCAGGGCCAAAGTCTGGATGTCGCGCAATCTCCACGAGGTTTTCGAGGCTGAGCCTTGAGAGCATTGTGTAGCGGGTCTGGAAGTACCGGCTGATGAAAGCTGGCAACGTAACGTACATTATAAGCGAGTGCACCATATAAGCGAGTGCACCACTTTCCTCCACTCTATAAACACTATCGTCA